>JAWPHD010000291.1:12500-519456 GCA_037043455.1 Cyrtodaria siliqua
CGCCCACTAGCACCGGCTTAAGCGGTATTCTACTTCAAAGCCACCCAAATTGGGCTCGTTGGTTGAAAAAATCAAGCAATTTCAATATTGGGTTTAATGTTAAGAGATTGCAACGTTGAAAGCCTAAGTTTGCTCACCTGTTTGAGCCAAATGCGCATTGAGTCGATAATGAAACGTTAAAGGAGTAACCATTGGTGTATTCGCTGCTATTTAAAGAAAAATAAAAAGATCGGACAGGGAAAGTAGAATTCAAGGAGGACAGTCAACCACAAAACACAGAAACAAACACCCAAACAGACAAACAAGAAGGCAAAAGTAATATTAAATGCAAACGACATCACAAACACAAAAGGGTTGCCAAAAGGGTTACCGCCTTGGAACGGTCAGTGGCAAATTAAGCCACTGGGGGTTTAAACCGGTTCTCGGGTGTACCAAACCTCACACTTACCCTACTGTCAACCCATTAAAACAGGACAGTGTAAACAAAGAAATCCCCGCCATGATCTAATCTCTAACCAACAAGGCAGCATCAATAGGCAATATAAGCAAAACACAAATATGCTCGTGTAAATATAATACAAAAAACAATAGCCTAGAAAGCCACAATGAAGGTACTCAATGACTTGGCAGAAGCCAGAGCAACAAGAGAATAAACCATTAAGGGCAGGACAAGAAAGAGCATAGACAAACATCAAACGCCACCGTTCCAATGGGCTTTAAGTAGGCGTCAGCATAGCCCTAACCCTATACCTCCTTTCCGAAAGGACAGACCTAAGGTCGTCCTGTACCATTCGATTAGCAGTAGCATATTACACATACAATATATAGCGGAAATTCCCATTATGCGTTTCTTTTTCCCTTCAGTATACATCCTTCCAAAGAAGGTCGGTCATCTTTTTTATTAATAATTATGAATAACCTGTGCCCAAGTTAATTAATGTTTTTATGTTTATAATATGTGTTAATGTATTTTGCCACCGTCCACCTTTAAGAGTAGGTATTCTAATCCAAGATGCCTTACGTCCATATATAAATGCTTTGAGATTGATCATTTTTGAGACCACCCCCATTTTATTGTTTGATTATAAAACTTCTCTTTATTATCTCTATTTCTGCATTTTCACGCTTTTCGTTTACTTTTTTTGTAGCTTGAATATGATATTGATTTTCATCTTAATGTCATCAATAATGTATCCAAAATTAATTGGTTGGTAATAGTAAATTGAACTGGATCATTTGATATGCTGTCAATATTATTAATATTATAGACGTGAAGCACATATTGTAATTTAATTTCATTTATTTTGTTATTCATTATATTCCGATATTCATTATCGTTTAGTAGTGCATTATTATGTTTACAAAAGACTTGCCCTTTACAAATTCGTTAAAGTTGCAGTTAAACATATTGAATGATCTGATCAATACGCGGCTAGCTTCAATAGTACATGTTTTATTGATAATAAAGATAAATTTTCAAAAACTAAAAAGCAATCCTTTCTTTCTTGTTTTTATCTTGTTTTAATGGTGTTTTCTTTCTCTATGTCCACCTTCTTAGATTTTTATAAAGCTCTCTATATGGGTCAATTAGATTATAGCAAGTTATTATTTGTAACAATTTTATACGCGCATTTTTATTATTAATATAATAGCTTTACAATTATAATAATCTACTTCAGGATCTGGGATCAAATTGTAAACCCGCATAAAATCATGACATTATTATTATTATTATTCGTGGTCTCTACAGCTTTCAGGTCTCACACCACACTTTGATACTTCTAAAATGATTTTTTGGTGAAATACAGTTATTTCCGCTCACAAAAATCCACAAAAACGGGTACCTAGCCCACTTTGTTGTTTTTTAATTTGAGTGTCAGGCAATGTACTCTTTTCGGCTTTCACTAAAGAGTTTGCACCTCAATTCATACGCTCTTTGAGCACCCACAAATGTGTCATATTTGCTGTCAGTGTCGTCTAAACGCTGTTCAACCAATCCCACACTAATATTTTTCTCACTTGCAACAGAGAAAGCAAATATCCATGGACAAATATTAAAAATATCTCAAACCGAAGAACACACCCCTACTTTTTATGGTGTAAGAATCATCATACAGCCATACAGTCACATGCCAGGGAACTAACTCTGTAGTAATACCTTCATAATCTTATCAAACAATTATGGGGAATCCATATGTTTTGCGCCATAAAAGGAAATAAGGATTAATCTCGTGTTATTAACTGTTAAATCAACTGTTTTCAAATTTTCTTCAGGGTCAGATATATAAGTATGTACTTTATAGTCTAGATCTTTGATAATACATGTAGTATAGCTACTACAGATTGCTTTTTAATAAAAGGATGACTTTTCTCACTTTTGTTTTATTTAGGAATCGTTCACTTCAATCGATTGCTTCCGTACAAATTATTTTTACATTTTGTAAAATGTACAATTCGTAATTTGTAGATAAAATGACTTAAAACACAGTCGATATTTAAATATAGTAGGCGGAATAAATTATACACTTATTTTTTTCGAGTCACTATTTACGTTTAGTGAACATGCAAATAAAAGGTGTAATTTATTTCTGTTTCTGCTTGATGTATTTTTTTAAAATTTGGATACTTTGATAGCTTTTCATTCATCCCGTGCGAACACAAAGTCATACGTTCGAGCAATTGCGATTTTAATAATACAGGCCCGAAACTTTGTCTCGGCCTTACCAAACTGTAGCATGCCTGAAATACTTGTTGATGGGTTATTCGAGCGTGTTGTTGTTTTGTGTTTTTTTCACGCGTATGCATAACTTCGTAAATGTGAACGGTTGCATCAATTCGCTACAATACCTGCGCAACAGTTATTTACCATGTTGACGTCAATTACTGCTTCATGTATGTTTAAAGTATGAAAGTATCATGTTATTAAACAATACTGAGTAACGGATATGCAAGAACAGCAAATAATGTAAATGCTTTCGCACAACAACTGGGATAACCGTGTGCAATAGTGTGATGTCTAATATTAGGAAAACAATTCGGAATTGAAAATATATTTGCAAATGGATTCATTTAATAAATGATGAATTGTCTGCCTCGTATTTTTGTTTAAATGTGACATTTGTAGTTATTTTTAAGATTTGTTAATGCCTCGGTTTGGTCCCCAGACCCAAAGTTGCGAGTTTATAATCGACTCGATGACAACATATGTTCTATGAAATGGCATTTGAGAAGTGTGAATCACGTTATGCTCAATTTACTGAATCTAAATATGCATGAGTGGTAGCGGCTTCTCTAATTGCAAAACTTTTCAAAAACAGTTTGAGTATATTTCAGTTAATTATATATGAATTTTGTATTTAATTGGATTTCAGACAGGTTCAGAATCCAATATCAAAACAACATTTGTATATATAAATAATTGTCTACGTAATAAATACGGATAGTATAGCAATGAATTTATAATTATGACGGTGCCATTGTCCTTGGGTGCTGTGTTTCGTATAGAAACATCTTTATTTCATTTCTGTAGGGCAAAAAGTTAACGTTTATTATCTCGCATTCGAAAGATTGTTTTTCTTTTATTTGAAATAGTCTGACACTTTTTAAGACATCAAAATGTCTACATATTTACAAATAAAAGGTTATAATTGAAATTTCGAAAATTTAATATCTGACAGGTTAGAAGATGCCCATCACTGTGTAATTTCCTTACAATAAATCATTGCAATTTTCTAAATATTGTTGTTTTTTTTAAACATCTGATATGCATTCAACCTTTCAATAAATGGTGTAAACTCGTATGAGAGACCGATTGCCTATTGACAAGTCTCTTGTTTAAACATAAATGCAACGGAAATAGTCTATAAAATAGCTTCACGTTCAGTTTCTAATCCAAGCAAAAGTCGCCAAAAATTAATTGAAATTAATTTTCAAAATAATACTTAAATCAAATTTTATTGATTACAGAACAAACAAGCAATTTCCTTTTGCAAGCAGAACAGAACAGTCGTCAATGGTTGTTCAGTTAATCTCTTTTTTCAGGGATGACAGGTTGGTGTCACGCAGTGGTAAACCAAATAAATATTATAAATAACGCTAATCTTTGTGACTCGTTGACCTTGTATTGAACTACAGTTTGTGTTTTAAAACAATCTATATTCTCTCATTTACAAAAAGCGACAGACCTAAACACATATCAAATATTTCTAATCGACAAATTGGCCTTTCACAAAGAGGGTCACATCTTATTTCTCTTACATACACATTCCTGTTAATGGAACGAGCATATTCATTATTAGCATTAATGTACCTGTGACATTTTATCTACGGATTCACTGTGATACTGCCGCGGTGATACTGCTGAGTAACCATTCATAACGGTAAATCAATCAAGTGTTCAGAGCATTTGTATAGTTCAATTTATTTTCGATCGTTAACGCCACCCACCCCCCACCACAGCCCCCTAAACACATACATATGCTTAGGTGCTGTGCAATAGAGTTACATTTGTATTTCTAAAAGCGAGTTTATGTGATATTCACGCAAGCTTTTCTTTTGCGCGTCGTGACAGTTTTTGTCTAAACATGTTATAATTCAGCACACTTCTTGCTCTTTGGGAATCATATAACACAATCTGTGTGGATTTAAGTAAACTCCATCTCAAGTTGTTGCCAGAGGGTGTGTGAGAGTTGTAGGATCGGATATAATGGTCTAACTATAGTAGGTAAGTCGTTTAATTGAGTGAAATTAGTATATACAATATGTGTTGCAAATGGCTTTGAGAGCACAAAATCGACCCAATAGACCATTCAGTCACTACGTTAGATATATATAAGAACAGAGAATAAATAATGAGCATATATAAGTAAATATAAGTAAAAATTCAAAATTCATTGAGCCGAAAACATCATTCATTCACGGCGATTTACAAGTTATATTGATAGGTTATTTGCTAATCAAAACATTAACCGCGTGAGATCGCTGCCTGGAGTTGACATGTCTGATGGGAGATTTTATCCTTAACCTCAACTAATTCTGAGTTTACTGTCCATGATAGCCTAATATGATGTGTATTAACACCTGCCACTAAATGCGTGTAACCCCAATATCACCCCCGGTATCAGTAACATATGAACGCGGGTCGAATAAGGCCCTACGCGGGTACGGGAAAGACATGTACATTACACGTACGCTCAATATTTGTCACTTATTTAAATATTATATTCGTTATATAATTAGTTTTTGCTTTGTTAGATTCCCTGAATATTTTGCGTCACATCCATATCTTATGTTTTTTATTTTAGTATTGTTTTAAGCAATTTTATCCGTTTTGAAGTGGGCGGATCTGAAAAATCCGTGTCAACAATTGACATTTCGTCGATTTTTCAATTACACAGTAATTTTGACACGATAATAAGGACATGCACATGTAAATCATTCATTATGTTAGTCATTTTGTCTTTATTTGATCAAGTAATACTAACTAAGGATTTTTAATCTGGCGTTTTGTGAGAGAAGGGTCCCAGAAAGTGGAAAAGTCTTACGACGGCTAAACATTTGTTCGGATAAGGTCAAACGAAGACTATGGATAAGTAGTAAAGCGGGCGTTTATAACAGCACAAACGCAGTTGTTTTCTTATTTGATACCACTGTAAGGTTCCCGCATTCCTTTGTATCTTTCCCCTCTCTCTGGCAGTCGGTAGCGCGGCGGATTTGTAACCGGAAGCTTCGGGTTCAATCTTCCGTGGTGTCACTGAGTTTCGTCGGTGTGTTCTTGTGCAAGACACTTTCCCTTAGCCTCGTCCGTCGGATGGGAACGTAAACCGGGCGGTCCGGTATATCGGTCTATCTTCCGAACACGTTAAAGAACCATAGGAATCTATTCGATAATAAGAGTAGGGCAGGGTTCCCGGATTCCTATGTATCCTTCGACCCCACCCCACCCCCCCCCCCACCTCTCTGGGGCGGCTCTAAATAACATATACTGCGTCGATGAGCCGTCAAACACCATTCAATTCAATTCTCTATGTCGTGGCTCTAAATAACGTATATTGTGTTGATGAGCCGTTACACACCACTTAAATTCAATCTATTGTAAGCGCATCAGAACAATGTTATCTTAATTGGCTCCGAGACTATTCGAGCCAAAGATTATTCAACAGGCAGTTGTGCTCGCGCCCAATACATACTTGTTATTGAAATAAATAAGGCGCATGAATATTGTTAGCAACTGAACAGGTCACATATATACTCGTTCTCATAAATTACATGATTACTCCCCTTTGTTAATTTTCTCCATCTGAGTTTTTTTGTAGACATATCAAAAGATTAATAATTGAAGTAAGTAAGTTAATATTTATTTTTTACATTTTTATCGGTGAAAGATTGATATTTCTCAGTGAAAAAAACATCACTCATTAAACATTACTCACTCGCATACGCTCGTTCGTGAAAAAAAAACCACACGTCTACCATCTCATGTAGGATTTCCCTATAATCGATCCCAGCAGTTAATTAATCTCTATATCTTAGTATGTTCACTGCTCATAATGGATTTTTTTATCAAACAGAATTGCTGCAAATCTCCGATGGTACATTTGCATGCTGCTGTGCTTCGAGAGCAATCTCGTGTGTGTAGTCCTATACAAACCAGCGCATTTAACGCAATGGCACCGTAGGTCCGTACTGTACTACAAACACATACATTATTTAAGAAATAATAAAAACGTACCTGTGTTTTATCGGTGCAAAAAATACAGTTAGGAGTTCGGATGCACAAGTGAATTAATTACTCGCATTCGAACTACTAACTGTGTTTTATTTACCGATAATATTCAGGTACGTATTTATTATTTCGATTCTAACACACAATATGCTATTGTGGGGGCACCATATTATCTCGGAGGTCAAGGTAATCAGGCTGTGCTGTTTATGGGCTGTTCCATTGGGCGCCTCCGTATGCAAAGTTCTGCGTTAAAATACACTAGTAGTCACGTGACAAACAATTAAGTCATTGCTTACGTCATATATCTTGCGCTGTATGACGTCAAACGTTCTCAGGTTGTTCAAGATGCTTATTAATTTTATATGTACTGATGCATATTATGGGTTTATATCCGTGTGGGGTGGGGGATGGTGGGGGGTGGAGGGGGAAGGGGGTGGAGGGGGAGGGGGTGGGCAAGGTTTGGGAGCATTGCAAGTTTGTTGTGATTAACATTTCATTAAGCTGAGGTTGTCTTCGTGACGTATATTTGAAATATACGCGGGGAATTAATGGAACAGCTGTATTTTATCGTTGCGTATATGAAAGGATGCACAGGTCGTGTTAGAATATAATATAACGAAAGGATATTATTAAGATTACAAATTAAAGAGGCTGTTCATATACTCAAGAAAATAATATACGCCAGAAAAATATATTATATATTAGTTCTTTATATTTAGGGGATTATTTCCGATAAAATATCAAATCCTTCAGTGCAGAAGTAGCAAAAGAATTTCTCTATATCACTTGTACTGAAAGTATATAACTTTTGTTAAATTGTCGTGCCCTCAGTGCTTAATTCTATTATTCATCTGGCTTCTGCCACTGTCCGTACCAAGGCGGTAGCCCTATTGTCAACCCTTTTTATGTGTTGTGACGTCATATGTCTTTATTCCTTATTAACGTTGCCATTCATGTTTGTCGTTTTGCGTGTTTTGGGGTTTACTGTGTTCCCTGAAAGCTGTATTTCCTGTTCGACTTTTATATTTATTTTTAGTTTTACATTATTTAAAAAAATAAGTCCGTTATTTCCTTCATTATTCCATCTTTACCTGATATTCAGGAGAAGAACAAATAGGGAATGTATTTACAGAACTCGAAGTATACACCATTGAGAAGGATTCCATGCATAAATAGTTACCTGCTTTATTAAGTAACTTTGCCTCAATGAATTGGAATTCATTTTCATCTAAATTCTTTGAAATTATCTTTATTAAGCTGTATTCACATGCTCACGTCAGCGTGATACGATGGTCTAAACGGTTAACTGCAGGAACTCATTACGAATCAGACATTTCAAGTCGACAAAACATCAGTTTTATTACCAAATTGTCATAAAACGTTGAACCAACCATAAATGTTTTAGTTAAGGTTAAATAGTAACATTTCCTTATTAATGGTTTTCATTATGCTAGCCAAAGCACCATATCCTGTTAGTTTTTATATAGGTTCCTATCAAAAAGAGTATGATAATGGACCTTTGGAAACGGCCGAGCACGACACATACGAAGTATTGAAATTTTTAGGAGACTGTCTCGGTTTGACTGAGGCTGTTCATGAGCGGTAGTGAAATATGCTAGCTACCGCTCACGCCCTCTAGCCCCGGGTTGAGCAGAACTCAATATTCATAAAATCAATAGTACCAAATTTTAACCATCCCGAAGATGGCATGCATATGGCGGTGGACATGGAGTATACTGCTTTCCCATGTCGTACGGCGTATGGTCCCAGTATCTAATAACATAAAATACCCCGAAGAGCGAAATAAACATAATGGAATTTAGTTGGGAGCAGCGGTTATGAAGCCTATCACAAGTAAAACCCAAAAGACTAAATTATAAAGCAGACAACATATCCTATGAGTAGTTACAAATACCCAGAGCCTATTATCGGCCGGAGTAGTGGAACCACCGAATCAAAATTTAAGTAAGAAAACAAAAGAAATTGAAAATGTACCACCGATAACTAAATATAAGTATCGGGCTTAGCGATCTCCAAAGATTGAATGAATAACAGTACTGATTGCAAGCGCGGAGAGACGTTTCAAAATATGCATATAGGGGATGTCATGTTTTATATTTAAACACGATAACAATACACTTTGCGAAACCGTTCTGACAGTTCCAAGTCGGTTATCATGTCTTTACCATTCTGTATGTTATGTATTGTCCTTTTCAACGACTACATCACATGTACGTTGTTCAGGTTCGTTTCTGGTTGAATCATCGGACTCTATGCCCATATTGTGACACGACACGCACAATCAAATAATTAAAAGAATACTGTTTCATTTTATATAATAAAAAGTCTATTAAAATGTGCGAATTTAAGTTCTGATAGTCTCCATTTTTAATCAGTTAGTATGTCGTTGATATAATAATATTGTGCACATCGTATATTTGTTTATTTGTCAGTAAAGCGTTTGATTCCGTGCTTAAGTCATTTTTGCGTACTGGCCATATCAAGTTTCATTTATTCGGCGTCCAATCTTAGAAATTAATATTGCACATCTTAAATATGAAAACTATCAGTACGTGTTTTGGTTGACTGTGGATGTTACATGTCATATTCCACTTTTATAACTACTTGTGTTTGTTTGTAGCCTCATTTGACAATAATAATATTGGCAACAGTCGCTAAAACTACCAGAAATAATGCCAACACTTGATACATAGTGAGCTAATTATACTCATGCAGACTAGAGAATTAAACTAATGCTTATTTATTGGATATAAAGTAACGTCCCTAGATACTTCTCTGCCGCTTCGTTTTTACATTCTGAAAACAAAATGCGTGGGGTATAACTTGTTTGTATTGTGGATTATATATAGTTGTCTATTCTGTATTTCTAAAGAATGGCCACTACGAAATACAAATGCATACATTGTAGGTGTAAAGAACTGTCCAATATATGGTACAATTAGATAGTTTGTAAATAAATACGGAAAACGGGATCCCTTGGAAGCAGGAAACAGGTCTACAACACTTTCCAATATACAGTACAAGTACATGTGTTAAGAGATATTCCTAAGACACTGTTAGGTTCATCCTTAAAGGGAATGTAGCGACACAGCCAAACATCTTTATTATTGAGAGTTTTGAAATACTTGAATAAGGGTGAAAGAATGATCAAAATCGGATGATAAACAAAGAAGATATGATCATTTGAAGTTTCTGTTGAAACGGATATGGAAGCGGCCATTTTGGGAGCTATGACATCACGGTTCCAAATGACCATATATGGAATATTTATAAATATGAAAATTTACTGATTTATAGGGAAAAAATGACATCAAATGTATGAAAAATATGTACTACTTAACGGCAATAATGATTTATATCACCAGTAAAAAAAAATCATTCATTTGCAGTGATTTTCTTCGTTTTAAATGATATTTATCAATATTCCGTATATGGTAATATGGAACTATGACGTCATAGTTCTAAAAATGGCGGCTCCCATATTCGTTTTAGAACAACCTTTAAATGGTCACATCTTTTTTGTCTATCATCCGATTTTGATAATTCTTTCACCTTTTTCTAAGTTTTTCAGAACTCTCAATAATATAGTTTGTTTGGCTGTGTCGCTACATTCCCTTTAATACATTAATAGGCTTATTTACTAATAGGCTGAATTTCCAAGATACTATTAGATTCAGTCGTCTAACTTCTTTTTTTCCCCATGTAATTTATATTTTTTATTTGAAAGCGTATTTTTGGTTGACTGTGTTCCTTGAATGCAACAGTTTCTGTTCAAAATGAATAAATACTATTAAGGGTGATGCTTTGGAAGCAACAAATACAACCTAAAAAATAAAGTAGCAGACTAGATTTTAATTTATTATGCCCATGAGATATTATGTAAGAAGCAACACCTCTCACGCACCCAAGCCCCGGTTTAAGCGGAATTCTACTTTACAGTTACCTATATTTGGCTTATTGGTCTCAAAGGACCAGTAACAAATAACACTACTGATACGTAGCTAGACTGGCTGTCTCTCAGTGGTTATAGTTTAATTAAATCAGAATAAAAATACAATCTTAAATCCTAAAAATGTTTATCAGTCTTTTTCTGAATAGCTCTGAACCACTGACACTTGTGATAGCCATACTGTAAAATGAGATGTCAGTTTACAGTTATTTGTTCAGTCTGTGCCAGCATGCTCAATACAGATATGAAAATCGAACAGGAAAAGCAGCATTCAAGGACGACAGATAACCACAAACGCACACAGAAAAAAATAACAAATTTATAGATGAATAAAAGTCCAAATAATACATCACAAACACAAAAGAGTTGATAATAGGGCTATCGCCTTGGAAGAGTCAGTGGCAAAAAAAGGCCGCTGGGGGTTTGAACCAGGTTCTAGGATGCACCAAACTTTACAGTTACCCTACTGTCATCCCAATAAAACGGGACAGTGTAAATAAAGAAATACCCGCCATGGACTATTCTCTAACCAACAAGGCAGCATTAATAGACAATATAAGTAAAACACAAAGATGCTCTTGTGTATATAAATACAAAAAAATAAAAAATAGCCTAGAAAGCCACAAAGAATGTACTCATTGACTTGGCAGAAGCCAGAGCAACAATAGAATAAACCATTGAGGGCACGACAAGACAGGACTACAGACAAACATCAAATGTCACCGTCCTTTTGGGCATTAGGTTGACCTCATTATAGGGTCCACAGCCTGTCCGGTCATCACCCTGTTAAAGAGGAAAGCATATTGGCGAACTGTAAATGGGTAAAGCCATAAAATAATATATCTGGTATTATTTTAATCTGCAAGTGACACAAATGTTTGACTTTGAATAGAAGTAGATGTGTACTGGGTTATAACCTACAGGATAATTGTTTTGTAGTAAAGTAACCTTCAGGCAGTAGTTCCTTACCAAAGTGTTCATATTTATACTACTTATATATAAATGAACATTATATAAACAAAATGGAATTTAAAACTCCAACATAAGTTTCTGCTAGTGTTAAAATATCACCTCCAACTAACAAATATAACTCAATTAATAAATTTATATTCAAAGTCAACTAACCCTGGGTAACTACCTTATCTGCGACTTGAACTTTATCAAGTTAAAGTTTTAAAAACATACAACTCTAATTAACAGCCCACATCCATATACCATAGTCCGTATTTGCTTCTAAAAACAGTAAAGCAGCGTATAACGGATCGCTGTACGAGGTACATGAAAGAAATTAGTATTGTAAATTGATAATGTATCGCTCTGGAACACTGGAGAAACAAGTTCGGTCTTGATTTTAATAAAACATATTTGAAATTGAAGACAAAGGTTGATAAAATAATTCCTTTTAAATCAACTTATAAATAGTCTACCTCGTTTTGTTTTAATATGGGTATGCACCTTTTTTGTCGTTATTTTCCAGATGTGTTAATGGCTCGGTTTGATCCTCTGTCTCAACGTTGCGAGTTATATAATCGACTCGATGACATAATGCTCTCTGTGCTGCCATTTGAGCAATTGCATATATATTGTATTACAAGCAAGATTTTATGCAAGCGTAAAATAGCTGCCGAGAGAAAATAGCATTATTTCTGGTTAGGAACTGGGAACAAAGTTTAACATAATAACAGACCAAGTCACGGGTGTTAAAACAATATTCAAAAAAAGACATTTTGAATCAAGGTGGGCGAATCCTTGACATGCCTTACAAATTGATTACATATTCACCTTTGAAGCACGACGTGCTAAAGTACACATCAGCACAGAAATACAATTACCCACATGTATGGGATGCGTGCATTACAACACAGATAAACTGTTCATTGCTACCATGTGTATTTATAAGATTGCGTTATCAAAGTGAAAAAATGTAAAGAAACTATTCAATACTACCTTACCATGTGCAATTACTAAAGCAATATAAGAGTCAATTTACTGAATCTAAAACATGGGAATGTGGGGGATGGTTTCTCCAGTCGGATAGACGATTTTAAATACTATTCACAAACGCTATAGAGTGTAATATGTGTTTTTGATTAACACATTTGAAACAAAATGCAGATTGTACATGTACTTGTATTTGAAATTTGTCAACACTCAATTTCAAAAGTAGATGAGAAACATGTTGAACAGGAACTTAACGTATCCAACCACAAAAATCAAACCTACACCTCCACCCAAAATACACGCATCATTACTCTACCTTAATCGGATTCATTGCTTTCAGATTAAAATGAGATTAGATTTAACTCATCAATCATTGTCTCAAGTACAATAACCATTACTGACTGTACCACTAGAATCGACGGATCTCATGTTTAGAATTACGTACTCTGGGATAGAGATCAGTTTTATATTTCTGGCGATATTGTGTTTCTGTTTGGCGCAGTGAGATATTATTAAGGAGTCGGTATCGGAGCAAAGCACACTATAGTATATTATATTCAATATCGTTATTATAGTGATGTTTTTCGATTTAAATCCGTACAAGTGTAAAACATAAAATTATCAAGTGTCTTTGTCTGCATCAATAGGCGAAGGAAAGGTCATTCAATTTCTAGCTCCGCACTCTATTGTCTATAGGTACCATACAAATTGACCATGTGCTCCAGGGTGTTTTAGATTTGTTTATAGGACTACATGTGCTTTTCTTATAGATGCAAATACATAGTTTACACCTTATTTGATCAACTGTCTAGGACGTATAAGCTGGACTGACAGCTCGGAACTATGTATTTAAGTAGTTATCCTGATAACAACAGCCACACTTTACAACATGTGTACGACGTGTCTAAATATACTAACGACGAGGTATATATATACAACATAACTGGCTTTAACCAGCCACGCAAAACCCCAAAACTGATAGTCGAATGAAGGGTTACCAACGCATAATTCATTTTACGCATATTCAATCACGGGTATTTTAAGAACACTTGAATAAACCTATACTTTTAATTGGCATAACAACATTATTATATGATTTAAACACCTCGATAGAGTTTTGATAAACAGTTTTGAAATTTAATTTGTATTTTGCGGGTTAGTTCCTTTAGGTTAAAAAACAACGTCCATAACTTATATCTACCTGTTTACAAAACGTTCTACCTATTATACATTCTGAAAATCGTAGTAATTCAGAAAATAACTCATTCTACATTTTTCAATTTCTAGAGTTGATAAAGATGTTAAAATGTTAAATGTGTTTAACTGAAAGAAGTAGAGCACATGTTATGCAACTGTTTATCGCCATAGAGAAGGATAAAAATATCGAACAGGGAAAGCAGCATTCAAGGACGACAGTTAACCACAAAACACAAAAACAAACAAGCAAACAGACAAACGAAAAGGCAAAAGTAATAAATAATGCAAACCACATCTGGGGGTTTAAACCGGTTCTAGGGTGCACCAAACCTCACACGTACCCTACTGTCAACCCATTAAAACAGGACATTGTAAATAAAGAAATCCCCGCAATGATTAAATCTCTAACCAACAAGGCAGCATCAATAGGCAATATAAGTAAAACACAAATATGCTCGTGTAAATATAATACAAAACAACAATAGCCTAGAAAGCCACAATGAAGGTACTCAATGACTTGGCAGAAGCCAGAGCAACAAGAGAATAAACCATTAAGGGCACGACAGGAAAGATTATAGACAAACATCAAACGCCACCGTCCCAATGGGCGGTTAACCTTTGTGACAAAAACAGCCAGCAACACAGTCGGGCCGATGTCAAACCGATATTGTAATCTATATCGGCCCAACGTCGTTTTTTTTATCTCGAGCAGACCTATATTTGCAACACGTTTTGATGCCGGTCCGACATCGGTTAGTATATCTGCCCGACATAGAAATGTTATTGAACCCATGGCTATCCGACATAGAAAAGATGTTCAAAGGATGGCTTTCTGGCCATTGTCCATGGTCGAGTGCAACACAACTTTATTTAATAAAAAAATCCCTTTGAATAGTACAGATTGTTTACTTTATGCAGAAGACATCGACATAGAAGGCAAATAATGAACAGAAATATATTTTTATTTAGAAGATATGAGAAGTCGCGAAAACAAATGACAATTCTACATACAATGATTAAAGCAACTGTTTACATAAAACGTTTATAATGATTTGTGTAAATATATAATATATCGAAGTTCCTCACATTAAAACCAATAAATATTGCGATACAAGTGAAGAAAATGGTAAAAATAGCTTTCATCACTTTCGTTTGGCTTTGTCTGGTGTTTTGAAAGGCGCAATTTTCTGTTTATCATTTTCGCAGTGAATATTGCGCAACCACTTTCATTGGTTGAAATTCGTTTGTTTTAAGGAAAATTCTTAAGTGCCATGATCATAAGCAAACAATGTTTGTGCCTTCCGCCCATTATCAATAATTCGCCTGAATAATCGTCTACATTTAAAACAGTCATTTTTGGGGATTTAAAGGGAATTTATATGACACGATATCGGACCGACATGAAAACAACGTCGGCCCAATATTGAAAATCTCTGAAGAGAAGATAACTGCAGACATGACTCTCTAATCACCCTTATTAATAACATGATATCGGCCCATCGTTGGCCCGATATTGATTATTGCTTAAACAAATATATATTTATTACTATTCATAAATATTTTAAAAGAAATGAACTTATAATAATTTATTGCAATAGTTGCTTGCAATAAATGTCTAGTTTTTAAAAATATTTTACCAAAATTATTTCAATATGGGTACAACATCGGTCCAACATCAATCTAATGTTGGCATATTTAGCCGATATTCCGCTCTTCACCCGATATCTTCCCGATATCAGAGTGCTAGCTGGGAAGAGACATGTGTACATACAATACCATCTTGATTTGAAGAAAAATAACAGCGGACTGGAAATAATCGAAAATCAAAATGCATGCGTTTTTAAATGTACTTCGAATAGTACATATTGGAACTGACAGAGCTCATTTACTTCATATACTTTATGTTGCATATTGCTGCATTTAGAGCGGAATTTTTCTCAAAATCAACAACAAAACAGATAAACACGACAATCACAACTATAAAACGTCACGTGTGAAAGGAAATTGTTTCGCATAATGAAAAAGCACTCTGAGTGAGTGCCAGAGCTAATTATATAGTAATGTTGTATTTGAATGGGGTCAGACTGGGTCAGAATAATACGAAAACATCATGCTTATACATGACAGGCTTTGTGATATATACACTATGTGAGTGCTAGAGCCAATTATACAGTAATGTTGTATTTTAATGGGGTCAGAATGTGTCAGCATCCAATTCCCACACATCAAGTGCATACATGACAGGCTTTGTGATATATACCAGGGTTGATCAAAAAGTACGTAGACTTTTGCCATAACACATTTATTCGTGTAGAAGCATGAACCCTGTTGTAAGTGTACATTAACATACATTTTTTATTGTGAATATATACATCTTTCTTGAGTATGTTGTCATAGTAACCCATTGACAGCAGTGCGGTGCTGTCCAAAATTGACTTTGAGTTTTTAAATTTTAAATAATTTTATAAAGATTCTTTAAATGAAATATTGTGCAAATTTTATGAAATTACGTGTGCTGTAGGCGTAACTTGATGACGTCATACAGGCGGATTTTAAACGTCACTGGCATTTCCGTTTTGTAGAAACATATTGCAAACAAATGAGTGTCAATTTTACATGAGCCCACACAATGACGTCAAATCAATTTACAGGAGAACGCATGATTATCAAGTTTAGCATGAATCTGGGGGAAAACACCCACACAGACGATAGAAATGATTCAAAAAGCCGTTGTTAAACCAGCTGTTTGTCGTACACTTGTTTTCAAATGGCGCACACGTTGTAAGGAGGGTAGAGATACGCTAGATGACGTGGTAGAAAGATGTTGGTAGATTTGACGCTGATTGAATCCGTGCAGACAGGCGTCTTACTGTTCGTGATATAACAGAAACTGTCGGCTGTAGTTATGGGACAGTTCAAACAATATTAACAGAATAACTTCATATGAATAACGGGTGTGCGAGATGGGTGCCTCGGCTGTTAACACAGGATGACACAGATATTAGAGTTAGAACTTCAATGACGTTTTTACAGCGCTACAGTAAAGAAGGCGAATCCTTTCTGGATATAATAATAACAACTGACGAAACATGGCTATGGTTTTATGACCCTGAAACAAAACTCCAATCGTCAATGTGGACAACTCCGTCAAAATCGCCACCAAAAAAAACGGGGTGAGGGAAACACATGTTTATCTTCTTCATGGACAGAAATGCAATGCTTCTTTGCCATGCGGTGCCCGAAAACAAGACTGTAAATGCTGCATTGTATTCAAAGGTATTTACTTAATTTACGTTTATAAAAAAATAAGTAAACAAATATCCTTTACATTTCTTTCGTCATAATTATAAATACAAATACTCTCGTTAATAAAAAAAAATCCGATTTTCAGGTTTATTTTACGAAGAGATCTTGTTTAAACGTTAAGGTAAATACGGCCGAATATTGATTAAATTGGATTGAAAGAATTGAAAAATGTGTAGCATGTCATGGTGACTATATCGAAAAGATATACTGCTTGGTAATAACGCAGCTGACGTAATCAACGTGATCAACATAACGTAATGTCAGATATGGACGTGTTGGTGATCTGTGGTACGTCCACATACCTTGCGGAAACGGACATGGGACACTTGTTTTTCACATAAAAGTTTCGAAAATGTTCAATATGATAGATTACAGATTGAGTTTTTGTTGTATTTTTTGTTTTACAATTATACGGCTAAAAATAAACTGCTCATGGCAAAGGTCTACGTATTTTGTTATCAACCCTCGTACACTACAGATAATGTATAATAATGCCTTTATCTATGACAGTGCCATTGTGCTTGGGCGCTGAGATTTTTATAGGACTTTTTTGTCATTCCTGTATGACGAAAAGTGAAATTGGAAGATGTCTCTTCTCACGTTTTAATATAGAAAGAATTTCATTCATTACCAGTCAAACAAGCAATTTCAATGCGTAAACAGCAAATTAAAATGGTGTCAATGACTGGGCAATAAATCTCGTACGTCAGGTTGATATGTGTGGCGGTAAAAAAAATAAATATAACGTCTACGCTAAACACAGAACAAGTATTTTTAAACAAACTTATTTTCTCTCATATACTAAAGGCGACCGAGCGCAAATGTCGAACAAAAATCTAACATTCACTAATGAAAAAAAAGTCCTTTCATAAATAGGGTCACATTTTGTTACTATGGTTCTTAATGCAGCGAACATAATCATTATCTTATTATTGTTCTACGCAAAGTAAGAATATGGACGATTCCGGAATTGCTCTGCGCAATGTAAGAATTCTTAAAATGTGCAATGATTCCGGAATTGCGCAGGACTATTCCGGAATTGCGCAAGGGGTTAAATATATAAACCACGCATTAAGTGTCTCTTTGCACAATTTGAGAATATTTTGCGCAAAGTAAGAATATGTGTTATGATATGTATAGGAAGATGCTAATTTTAAACCTACTTATATTTCATTTTATTATGCTTATTTTGCTTCACCCATCTGCTACGAACATATGTTTTACAGTTAAGTATCGCGTATGATTAACATAAACTAAATTGTTTACAAAACAATTTGAAGTCCTTAACGTCAACAATACTTTCCAGCTTCCATAATATTTGGTAAGAAAATTCAATTGAACTATTTTTAATTATTTCAAACGAGGTTGCATGACAATGCACTTTAATAAAAGTACATTATTTGCCCATTTAATTACGTTTCACCTACACAGGCTAAAGTTTCTGCATATCAAAGAAAACTATGTATTACTACCTAATATGTTGGAATAATTAAGTAAGACGGTTCTATCTGTTTAATCTAAAATCACTCTTTCATTGTCTTTTCATGAAAACAATAAGTTGGTATAGATATAATCAACGTGTTGCTGTCGTTTAAAAACGCGACTTTGACTTGCAACATTATTTAGATATAGATGAAGAGAAAACAATGAAAATAATTCTCGGCATATTTAGATTGTCTTCACACAACCTCGACATAGGAAGAGGAAATCAAGAAAATCATAGAAAGGAAAGAATAATGCAAACTTTAACATATGAATTTTATTGAAAAAGCTCGTGCGTCCTTTTTATAAACCACTTATTGCTTGTGTGTCCTTTTCATGAGTTAATCTGATATAAAACAAAAAGAAAAGAAAGGAAAAAATAAATTTAAGTGATAGTTTTAAACAAGTAATCTTTTTTTTTTCAGTAAAACACGTTTTGAAATATGTTTTTATTGTGGAAATATCTGTTATAATTTAGACCAGGCTTTCGTTTCCCAAATGTTCTCAAAGAAGTGAAAACGGGGTTGGCCGGGGTATTAAATAAACAGTAATTTCGGTTTAAAAGGCCTGTATATTGAACAATTAATTGAACTTCTTTTCGCTTTCTTACAGTTGTGTTTTGTTCTTTAGCGTTTTTATAGGTTAACATTATAACAATTAATAATAATAATTTGTAAATATGTAAATAAAAAAAATATTAAAAAAACACGAAGACACCGCGAACTAAAAGAATTAAGCATTTTCAACTATAAATTAAATATTTTGAAATACGCATATATTGTCGTCATTAAGTAGGAAAAAGGCTTTCTATTTTCTAGAGCTTGTACTCGAGTTGAGGACTTTAATATTCGTAATATTTGTATAACTAAAAAGTTACTCAGTCAGGGTTACCGTTACCATAAACTTCGTAAAACCTTTGCAAAATGTTATTATTGTAACCCTGATCTTCTTTCCAAATATAAATATAATTTAAGGACTCTTCTACGACAAGGACTATCACAACCTGACTTCTATGGTGATGTGATTTATAAACTTCGTAAGATTCTTGGTCATGATCACTTCCATACTATCTTTGTTAAACTTGTTAGAACGTTTATCAAAAGAGGTTATGACCCTATCATTTTGCAACGTACTGCATGCTTGGTGGTGGACCCTTTAACAGTTCGCCACTATGCTTTCCTCTTTAATTGTACGATAACCGGACAGGCTGTGGACCCTATGATGACGCCTACCTAAAGCCCATTGGGACGGTGGCGTTTGATGTTTGTCTATGATCTTTCTTGTCGTGCCCTTAATGGTTTATTCTCTTACTGCTCTGGCTTCTGCCAAGTCATTGAGTACCTTCATTGTGGCTTTCTAGGCTATTGTTTTTTTGTATTATATTTACACGAGCATATTTGTGTTTTACTTATATTGCCTATTGATGCTGCCTTGTTTGTTAGAGATTAAATCATGACGGGGATTTCTTTATTTACACTGTCCTGTTTTAATGGGATAACAGTAGGGTAAGTGTGAGGTTTGGTGCACCCTAGAACCGGTTTACACCCCCAGTGGCCTTTTTATAAGCCTTTTGTGTTTGTGATGTCGTTTGCATTTATTATTGCTTTTGCCTTCTTGTTTGTCTGTTTGCGTGTTTGTTTCTGTGTTTTGTGGTTGACTGTTCTCCTTGTATGCTACTTTCCCTGTCCGATCTCTTTATCTTGCTTTCTAATATGATAGCATTTATTTAACATTTCTTCTAGCTAGTTAAATTATTTAACTTTCACCGATTCCAATATGTTAGTATACGTCAATAAATTATGGCGAAATAATTATATTTGATTTAAACATATTTCATTTTTCATTT
Source organism: Cyrtodaria siliqua (assembly GCA_037043455.1). Classification (NCBI taxonomy): domain Eukaryota; kingdom Metazoa; phylum Mollusca; class Bivalvia; order Adapedonta; family Hiatellidae; genus Cyrtodaria; species Cyrtodaria siliqua. Next base: position 32,967 of record JAWPHD010000291.1, read on the forward strand.
CCTTTATTGTGATTGGCTAATTAAACAAAAGGGCGTATCTCATTGCATTTAAACAATATGATTGACCAACATGTCTCAGGGCCACACGTAATTGGAAGGGTGACGGAGCGGCGCGTGGACTGCTTCACACCTTTTAACAACATTACACACACACTCTCTTAACAGTGTGAAGTTTGTTTAATTTGGTCCATTATGTACCGATCATATATAAATTGACAAAAGGACTGTTAATCGAACGTTGTATTTAACTATTATTACATTACATGGTCATGTAAAAAAAAAAAAAATCCTTTAAGCGATGGGGAAGCTTATATTACTCAGTTTTACAATGTATATTTTCGACAATATAAACATATATAAAACACAAAAATCGATAACCTGTTTAAAATTATAAGTTAAATGTTTTAATTAATTTTAAAATATGCAGGTTTTTAAACCGAAATTAAGGTTTTATATCATACCCCGTGTTAGACGGGTTATGGCAGTTAATTTCCGGCCACGTAATGATATTAATGTTGAATACAATTATGATATATTATATGGTTTTGTTTAATGTTGCATGTATTTCGAAATATTTTTAAACATATTTAACATATTTAGTATTGTTTCATACGAACATGGATATACAGGTACGTAGTATGTAGATCTATGATACGAAAGCTACATTATTGATGTAATGTAATGAGTACGTAGGCATATTACGAAAGCATTTAGAGAGTACGGGGACATATTATGTAAGGATATAAGGGGTATTCATGGGGTTATAATATATGAGTATACAGAGAGTACGGGGACATATTATGTAAGGATATAAGGGGTATACATGCGGTTATAATATATAAGTATACAGAGAGTACGGGGACATATTATGTAAGGATATAAGGGGTATACATGCGGTTATAATATATAAGTATACAGAGAGTACGGGGACATATTATGTAAGGATATAAGGGGTATACATGCGGTTATAATATATAAGTATACAGAGAGTACGGGGACATATTATGTAAGGATATAAGGGGTATACATGCGGTTATAATATATAAGTATACAGAGAGTACGGGGACATATTATGTAAGGATATAAGGGGTATACATGCGGTTATAATATATAAGTATACAGAGAGTACGGGGACATATTATGTAAGGATATAAGGGGTATACATGCGGTTATAATATATAAGTATACAGAGAGTACGGGGACATATTATGTAAGGATATAAGGGGTATACATGCGGTTATAATATATGAGTATACAGAGAGTACGGGGACATATTATGTAAGGATATAGAGGGTATGGGACATATTATGTAAGGATATAGAGGGTATGGGACATATTATGTAAGGATATAGAGGGTATGGGACATATTATGTAAGGATATAGAGGGTATGGGACATATTATGTAAGGATATAGAGGGTATGGGACATATTATGTAAGGATATAGAGGGTATGGGACATATTATGTAAGGATATAGAGGGTATGGGACATATTATGTAAGGATATAGAGGGTATGGGACATATTATGTAAGGATATAGAGGGTATGGGACATATTATGTAAGGATATAGAGGGTATGGGACATATTATGTAAGGATATAGAGGGTATGGGACATATTATGTAAGGATATAGAGGGTATGGGACATATTTAGCGTATGGGGATATAGTTATCATTTAAGTATAATATCCACATACCCTATATATCACTATATAATATGTTCCCATACCCTCTATATTATACAGAGGGTATGCAGATATATTACATAAGGATATATAAGGTATGGGGATATGATATGTAAGGATATATAGGGTATGGGATAACATATTATATTATGATAAGTGTATAGAGAGTGCGTTGACATATTATATAAGGATATATATGAGATATGGAATGCACAACGTACATACAGAGCTTTCTCACCCACATAACTCAGTAGAGTCAATTCGAGTTCTGACTGTTGTCTCCACGCATTTGCCTAACACAAGAGAGACGTTGGTCTAAATCTGGTCTTCAACTTTAAGTTTTCAAATTATTGAATATGACTTAAGCTACTTGAGAAATATTTTAGTCACATTTTTTATTTTGGGAACTGAAAATATTTATGATAATTATGGTATAATCTCATTAAAGTGACAAATGTTTGCTTTTGTGGATATTTAACCTGCGTCAGTATTTTGATGGTAATACAATCTCTTGCACCCAGATCTTTTCACAATGGGGCTTTCAAAATGCACTAAAAGATATGCATTATTAACGTCGCTCTGCTAATTTAAAGTCAGACATATCAAATTAAATGTCTGATTACGAATTGAATAGTTTTACATTTTCAAAAGATAGTCGGTAAATTGATTCATTTTAAGTTTTTCATTTTGTACCATGTTTATTCAAGGTCATGACACCGCGTACGCAAACGTGGAAACGTGGCTCCATCGTAAATGGCAACAACTCTGCAGTTCTGCAGGTAAGAAGGTTCTATGCCCATTCTACATATTTTATCTAAATGTAAGTGGAGGATGAGCCTGGCATTTTCATTCCTGTTAGGCGTCATATAACCTTTCATGTGTTGGTGCGCCTTAAAATCCAATTCAATTCAAAGTAAAACGCGGAAAGCGTTATCCTCATATGCAAGACAATACTTTATATCCGGAATGTAAAACGCGGATATCCTAATCGGTATGTAAGAACACCCACGGTTGTCGGCTTAACATAAATACACATAAATGTTTGTATGCTCTTTTGTCAAACGCATTTAGCAAACTACATCACAGTATGTTATTGATTTTAACTTTACGTACGCATGATTCAAAATAAAATTGTTTTAGCTTCTTTAGATTTACCTACTGACGTATGCATCATATTTTCTGGATTAAATAGCTATTTTACTTAATTTCTTATACTATTTAAATGAAGCAAACAAAAATCAAGGTGTATACTCGCAAATATGATTAACGAAAATATTCCTACTTTGTTCCATTTCCTACTTTTGCGCACTGACGATAACGAACATATTCTTACTTTGTCCCAATTCCTACTTTGCGCACGGACTATTCCGGAATTGAACCTCGCATTTTGAGAATTCCGATAATGCTGCGCATTTCAAGAATTCTTACTTTGCGCAGAGCAATTCCGGAATTGTCCATATTCTTATTTTGCGCATAACATTATCATTAATACACGTCTTACACGTCTTGTCTATTTTTTCACTAAAGTTGATCGCCGTGGAAGCCGACAAAATTTTCATTCGTACAGATCCCTTGTATAACACTGCTTCCATCGTTCAAAGCTACACACAACATGTTCTCCGACCCCATATTGACAAGGAGTCTGATCACGTCAGGCATTTTCTAAAACTACTACATGTATATATTAATAAAGGTATTGATTTCATTGACATGCCTAGTATTTTTTGGGATACTCATGTAGTTGATTCTATCCCAAAATATTTCAAAAATTCCGAAAGTCCTGTAATTTGTTATAAGTACAAAAAGCCTATTAGAAATATTATTTTCAACTACAACAAAATAGTTTCTGACCTTGATATAGTACATAATAATCCTAAGGAGTTTGAATGTAACACATCACAATTTTGCTATGCTCCAGCAGGTCATGTCATCACTGGTAATTTTGATATTGTTGATAAACGTATTCGGCAGTTGTTTTCGAAAGGTCCTAAATATAGATTACCTTCAACTATTGATTTTAATGCCTGTCGTGCCCAGATCGCCCACTCCATTGAAGATTTGAGTTTAAAAGGGTGTCGTAGAGAACATGCGGAGCCAAACTCGCTTTCTACTTGGAAAAAGTCAATTCTTAAAATTATAGATACACGTATTAACTTTTATAATGCTAACCCCTCTTTACTACCTCCGAGACCTAGGTTTTCCTTTCTTAATTTAAAATCGGGAATTCAGGAATTTCATAATAAATTTGTTTTAGTTCCTGCAGACAAAGCAGCTAATAATGTAATAATTATTATTGTTTGACGCCTACATTACGTCAATGTTTTATCTCTGGAACTCGGCAGCACCAATTCGTATACTCCAGTTAATTCTACTGAGGATGATGTTGTTTCCTCACATATCACTCGGTGCACTACTTTCAAGGCTGGTGTAAACGATAAGCAAAATAAACTGCCTACCATGTACTGAATTCCTAAATTACATAAAAATCCGTATAAGGCTCGCTTTATTTCTAATTCTAGTGCCTGCACCACAACAAACATCTCCAAACTTTTAACTTCTTGTCTTATTGCCGTTAAATATCACGTTAAACTATATTGTGATAAAACTTATGAAAACTTTGGGATTAATTTATTTTGGTCTATAAAAAATTCACGAGACGTTCTCGATAAAATGTAAATAAAGGTCAAGTTTCATCAATAAGTACATATGACTTCTCTACACTATATACAACCTTACCACATCATCTTATTAAAGACAAGCTAATTTCTCTTATTCAAAAAACATTCGCTAGAGAAAATACTACATTTTTGGCATGTAATAATATTAAAGCGTTTTTTACTAACGGCAGTTTACACAATTATACTATGTGGACTTGCTATGAAGTTTGTGAAGCACTCATCTTCCTATTAGATAATACTTTCGTCAGGTATGGTACCACAGTTTATAGACAAATTGTTGGTATCCCTATGGGTACGAACTGTGCACCACTTGTCACAGATTTGTTTTTATATTGCTCAACTTATTCGTTTTTCAAGAGCTTGTACTCGTGTTTAGGACTTTAATTTGTTGCCACTGACCGTTCCAAGGCGGTAGCCCTATTGTCAACCCTTTTGTGTTTGTGATGTCGTTTGCATTTTTGATTACTTTTGCCTTCTCGTTTGTCTGTTTGCGTGTTTGTTTTTGTGTTTTGTGGTTGACTGTCGTCCTTGAATGCTGCTTTCCCTGTCCGATATTTTTATCTTTCTTTACACACTGTTTCTACGGATTCAGTGCAATAGGAAACAAATCAGATGAAATGTGTCTTCTTTTTTTTTATTATGGTATATATCTTTCATTCCTGTCTCGTAGAATATATCCATTGATTAAATAATACATACCATTCGACCAATACTCAACTACCAATCCCTAGAAACCATCCGATAACTGACCGATAACGAAATACCAGTCGACCCATGACCAATCACTAGAAACCATTCGATAACTGACCGATAACTAAATACGAGTCGACCCATGACAAATCACTAGAAACCATCCGATAACTGACCGATAACGAAATACCAGACGATTCATGACCACTCACTAGAAACCATCAGATAACTGACCGATAACGAAATACCAGTCGACCCATGACCAATCACTAGAAACCATCCGATAACTGACCGATAACAAAATACCAGACGACCCATGACCAGTCATTAAGTAACATTTGACCACTGATCAATCACTAGTTGTCATTCTTTCACTGTCCAATCACTACATAATATTTGGCCTATACTCATCAAAATATAAATTCTATTAGACCACTGATCAATCTCTAGTATCATTAATCACTGGTATATCACAAATACTATTCGACAACAAACAAGTCATTAGAGTGTTGTCATTCGTTCACTGTCCAATCACTACATGACATTTTGCCTATTCTAAATCACTAGATGAATTTCAACCACTGATCAAAATATAAATTCTATTCGACAACTGATCAATCGCTAGCTACCATTGATCACTGGCCTATCACAAATACTATTCGACTACTGACGAGTCACTAGATAACATTCGACCATTGATCGATAAAAAAAATTCGACCACTGCCAAATCAGTAGACACCTTTCGACCAATGATCAATCGGTGCACGCCATTTATTCGAACCATGGCAAATCACTAGATGTCATTATACCAATAAGCAAGCACTATTAACCACTTGACCACCAACCAATCATTATATATCATTCGACCACTGACCATTGCTAGATGCTATTCTGTGTTATAGTCAGGGTTTTATAAATGTCACAACACACACGTTCCGATCACCAATTTAATTGTATATACTAATTCGAAATAAATCAACAGTAGATAAAACGTAAGTACAGTCCTATTTAAATTTGATCTAATTCTAACAGTTAAATGTATTAAAATTGCCAAAACATGAGTCTAGCGGACTGATGATTGCAAGCTTAAAAGTGCCTAAAACGTAGACATGACTTCAAGACCAACTTCATGACCAACATGATCACCTTTATTAGTATTTTTCAACTCAAGACTTGCTTATATACTACCCCGGAACACGGAGCGGGCCCATTTTATACATGCCGTGAGAATCTGTTCAGACCGCCACATGGTTCCTGACTTATTTCCGCTAATGTGGGCAACATTAAATCTCCCTTTACACCAGTATGTGGTTCAGCTTTTGATCAGACACAAATTATACTCATAAATAGCAGCCATACGGATTATGCATGACAACAAAGTATCCGATATAGATTTCTTGTAATCCGTATTATTTATTATAATACAGTTTTTAATACATTATCCATGTCTCGGATTGGTTGTCAGTCTTTCAAATTATCGTGAAACAGAATCATCATTTGTATTTTCATCTTGTAAAGCAAGAGTGTAAGGGTGAGGTTTGATGCACCCTCATAGCTCCTAGTTTAAATCCATACCGGCGTTTTTGCCGCTGACCGTTTCAGGCCTCTGCTGTAAGCCTTTTTATGTTTGTGGTGTCGCTCCATTGCTTGTATATTTACTTGTAAATGTTAGTGTGTAAGCGTGTTTAGTTTTTCTGCAAATGCTTCATTTTTTGTTTGTCGTGTCGTTTGGTTTATCCACTGTTCTCGACAGTATGGTATTAACATCTACAACTAAATGCGTCTATCCCGAATGTATAACTTGGACGAATACAAATTGAAAATTAAAATTGTCATAGAATTAGTATAGATCATTTTCCTTTCTTTGTATTTTGTAAAATTTATTTTTAAAAAAGTATGAAAGAAGAAATCTGGAATTTCTCGGTTGGATTGAGGCTGTTCATGGACGGTATTGAAAAGTTCTTGCTCCCGTTGACGTCCTATAGCCCCAGGTTGAGCAGAACTCAATATTTAAAATGTCAATAGTATAGAAATTGGAGTCATCCCGAAAATTATATGCATATGACGGTGAACATGAACCTTCAATGTGGTGTTTTCACACCATTCCATGGCCAGCGGCGTATGGTCCCAGTTTCTAACAAAACGTTTTGCCCTAAACGAGAAAACAGTGGGCGAAATAAACAAAATGGAATTTAGCTGAGATTAGAGGTTATGAAGCCTGCGTATCCCAGGTAACAGTCAAAAGACTAAATTTAAAAGCAGGCAACATACCGTAAGGGTAATTAAACAACACTCGGAATCTATAAAGGCTGGAGTATTCGAAATTCAAGTAAGAAACTAAAAGTAGTTGAGAATGCTCCACCTATATCTGTAATATCGGGCTCAGCGATCTCCAAAACTCTGAATGAATAACAGTTCTGACTGCAAGCACGTAGAGGCGTTTTTCCGCCTCAACACTGCACAGGCAACGCTACTGTGATATATAAAATAGTATAAAAGGAGAAATCTGGAGATAAATACAAACAAATATTGCAGTCTCGGTTTGACTATACAATCGTTACTTGAAATTCGGGAGAATAATAATGGGTAAATGTATTTACAGTAATCTAATGAGAGAAATGATTAATCCCTTTGTCTCCATTATAACGAGTCCATGAATAAATAGCTAGCCGTTTTGTTTAGCAACTTAGCTGCAATAAATTGAACAATATTTCATTTTCATCTGAATTCTATGAAATTGTCTCTATTAAGCTTTATTCACGTCTGCGTGAAAGGAAGCTCTGAACGCGTTAACTGCAGGAACTCATTACGAATCAGACAGTTCTCGTCGACAAAACGTCATTTTATTACCAAATTGTCATAAAAGGATGAACCAACCATATATGAGTTAGCTAAGGTTAAATTGTAACATTTCCCAGTAAATGGTTTCCATAATGGTAACCAAAGCACTATATCCTGCTAGTATTTATATATTTTCAAATACAAAAACATAGGGGCTGTCATGTTTTATCTTTGAACACGCTAACAATACACTTTTCTATTTGCCTTACATAACGTTGGAAGTTAAAGGAAGGTGCTGGCTATTACGTCGTCGTTGAACGATACACTTCAAGTCGTCATGTAGACACGCACGTTTAAAGGGACACATGACAATCTTGATTTGTTTAAAACTTGCGGCGTCCTGTTAGTTTTTCAATATAACTTCCATATTTGTTATCATTAATATTAATTATTAGAACAGTTCAAACCAAATCGTTTTTACATATTACTTACTTTTGATAATATTGTACGAATAATATTTTTAAAAATGTGTTTGAATAATGAAAAAAATTGAAATTTCAATTATTTATTTAATTCTATGCAGGCAGTTATAAAGTCAAAATGATTAAGGATGAATATAGCGCGGAGCACATTTCAATGTTTTTAAATAAAACTCATGATTGCCGTGAGTTCCTTTAACGTGTAGACTTGGACGACAATCAGTTGTGAACATGAGACCCATGAGGCTAAAACACAGTTTACAGAGTGAAGTTTCTAGTGAAGAGATGTTAACGAGAACACTATTTCTGAATTAACATGACCTAAATTCTACCATTTGCATACAATTACTTACTTTCTTGAATAATTTATTCTTAGATACATGTATACACATTCGGTATGAAACAAAGTAAGAAAGATAGTAACTTTGTAATTTGTTCAGGTTCTTTTCTTGGTAAACCGGCGGACTCTATGTCCATTTTGTGAGACGACACACACAAACAAATAATTAAAGGAACTCTGTTTCGTTTTATGTAATAAAAACAATCTATTAAGATTTTCCAATTTAATTTAAATCTGTCCGATATTTTTATCTTTCTTTTCATAACTACTTGTGTTTGTTTGCCGGTTCATTTGACAAAACAAGTATTGGCAACGGTCTGTAAAACCATTATGTGGTCCCGACTTAATTCCATTAAGCGATCGGAAAGCTTATATTAGCAGGATTTTATAACGTATATTTGGACAATAAAACATGTTTAAAAATATTTTTTACTGAAATAAATGCGATAACCTTTTTAAAATTACCTATTAAATGTTTTAATGTTACAATATGCCAACTTTGTAAGACGAAATTAAGGTTTTATTTCATACCCAGGTCAACCCCTTTTTCGCTTCTTGGAGAAGGGGTTGGATGGGGTATAAAAGTTAATACTCGGACGAAGTAATGCCAACCATTTATACATAGTGAGCTAATTATACTCTTGCAGATTAGAGAATAAAACTGATACTTAGTGATTTGTTCTAAAGTAAGGCCCTAGATACCTGTATGTCCATTCGTTTTGGTCACATTCTGAATGCAGAATGTGTGGGATATAATAGGTAATGGAATACATGTATATGTCAAGCTCAGGATATGTATCATTTGTAGGTGAAAAGAACTGTCCAATATATGGTAAAATTGGATAGTTTGTAAATAAATACTGAAACTGGGATCCTTTGAAAGCAAGAAGCAAGTCTACAACACTTTTAAATATACAGTACAAGTACATGTACATTAGATTATATTATTTCATGGGTATCCGGTGAAGATTGGGCATTCTAACCCGAGGTATAAGTGTTTTTATCGGAACAGAGGCTCCGCCCAGGTTTCTGCCGATGTTCCAATTAAAACTCTTATACCGAGGTTTGGACTTCCCTATCTGAACCGAGTATCTATGATAGATTCGTTTTCTTGCATATCAGAGACATGTTGTGCGTTGACGCTGTCAGCTACTAACGTTTTGCATGTTTTCATGCATACCGGATGCTGCTGCGCGCGTGAAACAAATAACATGTTCTCAGCAAATTTCAAGACTTGGGTTCATTTTTGTTACTCGCACTTTAAGCGGAATGGCAAAGCACTTGTTTCTATTTATAAACACTAAGTGTCCTCAAGTTCATTTAAAGTTCAAGAGCCAGACTTTAGATTAAGGTTTGGTGAAACGTAATACCTGGTTTAAGCCTCCAGCGGTAGTTTTGCCACTGACCGTTCAAAGGCGGTACCCCTTTTGTCAACCCTTTTGTTTCTGTGGTGTCGCATACTTTGCCTTTCCCATGTATTTGTTGTTTGTTTTGTACGCCTGTTTTTGGATGACAGTATTCTTTGAAAGCTACATTTCCTGTACGTCTTGTACGCTATTGTACATTTTAACAGCTTTTCAGATGTGTTGGTGGGGTTCCCTGATTCACCCCTTTTCAGATGTGTTGGTGGGGTTTCCTGATTCAACCCAGGTGGTTAGTATTTGCCCAATCTTTGGCAAATGTATGCTACCCAACAACCATTTAAAACATACAATATGTTTTAGTGTTATTATTCATTATATAATTATGTATTTGATGCTGTTATTCTTGTAAATATTGTTTTCACCGGACCATTAATATTCTATTAATTATAACGTTGTCTTAGTCAGTCATGGCGTCGTAAAAATGTTTTTTTAAATCAAGATTCTGTTAACGTAAAACTGCCAGGGCTATCCTTATTTACACTGTCCCGTTTTATTGGGATGAAAATAGGGTAAGAGTGAGGCGTGTTGCACCCTAGGACCTGGTTTAAAGCACAAGCGGTCGTTTTGGCCACTGATATTTTCAAGCCGGTAGCCTATTGTCAACCCTTTTATGTTTGTGATGTCATCTTTTGCTTCTTAATCATTGGGATTGTATGACATTCATAGATCCAGTTTTTCCTTAGACTGTCGTTCTTGAATGCTGCTTTCCTTTACTCAATTTACTCAATTTACTGAATCTAAAAATAAGTGTAAAGGTAAAACAGGAAAAGCAGCTTTCACAGAACACAGTACACTCAAAAATACGTAAAAAGACAAACATGAATGGCAATGTTAATAAAAAAAAGCATATCGTCACAAACAAAAAGGGGCCTTGGAACTTCGGAATGTGATGGTGACTTCTTCAGTTGGCTAGATGATTTTAAGTACTATAAAGAAGCGCTGTAGTGTGGAAATATATGCTTGTGATTAATATACTTGAATTTGAACAAATTGTCATCACTCGATTCCTAAAGTAGTTGAAACATATGTCGAACAGGGACTTTACGCATCCAACCAGAACACACACACACACACACACACACACACACACACACACACACACACACAGAGGCACACACACACACACACACACACACATACACACACACACACATTCACATTAAAATGAGATAAGGTTTAACCCATCAATCGCATATTCAATGAAGAGTATTAAAAACCCTTGAATAAACCTATACCTTGAATTGGCACATAAATATTATTATATGACCTGAACACCTGGATAGAGTTTTGATAAACGGTAATATATTTTTTCCGCTATTTTGTGGGTTAGTTTTTTTAGGTAGGGTCCAAAAACAAGTTCCATAATGCCTTTCTACATATTTACAAATACGTTCTACCTATTATTACATTTACTGGGAATCGTAGTAATTCGTAAAATAACTCATTTTACACTCAGTACATTTAAAAACGCAGCCCATGAATTTCTAGAGTCGATCAAGATGTTAAAATTAAATGTGTTTTAACTGAAATAAGTAGAGTACATCTTATGCCACTGTTTATCGTCAATTATTAACCTTTGGGACAAAGAGACTTGTGTACATCAAATAACATCTTGATTCGATCAAAAAAGATGGAATGAACTGAAAATAATAGAAAATCAAAATTGCTGCGTTTTTAAATGTACTGCGTATAGTAATGGAAATGACACAGAATCAGTTCATATTTAAGATTGACCCCTGATTAAATAATTACGTATACTTCATATATTTTATGTATATTACTGCATTTAAAGCGCATTTGTTCATAAAATCAACGACAAAACAGAACAACACGACAATCAAAACTATAAAACGTCACATGTGAAAGGAAATTGTTTCGTAGAATGAAAAAGCACTTTAAGTGAGTGGCAGAGCTAAGTATATAAAAGCGTTTTATTTGAATGGGATCAGAATGGTTCAGAATAATATGAACACATCATGCGTATACATGACAGGCTTTGTGATATATACACTACAGATAGTGTATGATAATGCGTTTCCCTATGACAGTGTCATTGTGCTTGGCTACTGTTGTATTTGCAGGAATTTGTTTTCATTTCTGTATGACGACAGTTAAAATAAGAAGACCTCGTTTTTAATTTTCTCTTCTCACGTTATAATACAGAAATAATATGTCAATGTAAATGCACACAAGATATCATCTTCTTTTATTCGAGACAGGATGCAGAGTCTTATTGCGAAAAATGCCAAATTATATTCACTTCCGATTTCCAGTACAGAAGTAGCATCGATGTGCATGAGTCCGACTTGTTCTCCTAATCATTTTTGAAAGTGTTAGTCAACATACACTGAAAGCATTCAAAAGATAATTTTCTTTAATGTGATACCATCTAAGACTTTAAAGTAGAATATCGCTTAAGCCGGTGTTAGGAGGCGTGAAAGATGTTGCACTTTACATTATCTCGTAAACAGACTCAATAAAACCGAGTCTGCTACTTTTATCTCTTGTTTGTGTTTGTTGCTTCCGACGGATTCACTTTTCAATATGATTTACATTCACGCTTTGTTTAGTGCTGTGTGTCGGCCGTAAACGATCCACCCGACTAAAATCAGTAGTATTGTTACTTACTGTTCCTTTGGCATCATCATGCCCAATCTTTGTGGCTTTTAAGTAGAATATCGCCACTTAAGCCGGTGCTTGGACTTTACTGTGAGGTGTTGCACTTTACTTACATCTCGTGAACAGACTCAATAAAACCGAGTCTGCTACTTGTATATCTTGTTTTTGTTTGTGTTTGTTGCTTCCAAGGGATACACTTTTCAGTATTTAAAATTCGCCCCGATTACAAATCAGTAGTGTTATTACTTACTGGACCTTTGGGATCATCAAGCCCGATCTCTGTGGCTTTACATTTGAATATCCCTTAAGCCGATGCTTGGAGACGTGAGAAGTGTTGCGCTTTAAATTATCTCTCATGAACAGACTCAATAAAATCGTTTCTGCTACATTTATCTCTTGTTTGTGTTTGTTGCTTCCAAGGGATCCACTTTTCGGTAATATTTGTATTACGAAATGACAAACAAAAGGGCGAGTAAACGTGACATTTCGAGGATTTACAGTCTAAACGTGGAATATTCACCTTTTGTATCAGTCGTATCAGCAATAACCTTTTATTTATAATCAAAGCATTGTTTTATATATTGTTTTATGTTTACATCTGATACAAACATCTTTTCTATCGAATTGCGATGGCGTAGACAGGTTCTCGCCATATGTTTACATGTGTCGGCCGAAAGCTAATTGATAGGTACTTTGTGTACATTTGGTAAAAATAAATACACATAATCGGTCTATAAATAAACGTCACGTTAAGCTTCTGATCTAATGAAAAGTCGCAGAAAATTAATAGAAATTATCACGTTCAAAATCATTTCAAAATAACACATTAATCACTTTTCAACCATTACAAAAAGTGTATTGCAGTCTCGGTTTGATTGAGACTGTTCATGAGCGGTAGTGAAATATGCTAGCTACCGATCACGCCCTCTAGCTCCGGGTTGAGCAGTGGACTTTATTGTTAGAGATTTCCTTTTGATGGTATGTAGTTTTGTTTACACTGTCTTGTCTATTTGGGCTCTGAAGACAGGATAATAGCGAGGATTGTGCGCATATAAAATCGATTCAAGCTAACCAGTAGGCCTTATTGCCTACTGATCGTTCCAAGTCGGTTACACTGTATTCACCACCCTTTCAGTTGTTTTTTGTCTCTTTCATTGTAGTTTCAAGTCCTTGTTTGCAGTACAGTGCGGACCTACGATGTCATTGCGTTCGGACGCTGTGGTTTCTATAGGACCCTATATATCATTGAGCAGAACTCAATATTCATAAAATCAATAGTACACAATTGTACCCATCCCGAAGATGGCATGCATACGGCGGTGGACATGGTGTTATATGCTTCCCCATGTCGTACGGCGTATGGTCCCAGTATCTAATAAAATTAAATGCCCCAAAGAGCGAAATAAACATAATGGAATTTACAGTCAAACAAGCAATTTCCATGCGCAATCAGAAAATTAAAATGTTGTCAATGATTGGGCAATAAATCTCGTTCGTCGGGTTGATATGTGTGGCGCTAAAAGAAATACATATAACGTATACGCTAAATACAGAACAAGTATTTTTAAACAAATTTATACTCTCTGATATACTAAAGGCGACCGAGCGCAAATGTCGAACAAAAATCTAACATTCACTAATGAAAAAATAGCCCTTTCATAAATAGGGTCACATTTTGTTTCTATGGTTCTTAATATAGCGAACATAATCATTATCGTATTATCTTACAAACTGTTTCTACGGATACAGTGCAATATGAAGCAAATCAGATGAAATGTGTCTTCTTTTTTTAATTATGGTACATATCTTCCATTTCTGTCTCGTAGAATCCATCCTTTGATTAAATATTACAAACCATTCGACCAGTAATCATCTACCAATCTCTAGAAAGCATTCGATAACTGATCGATAACGAAATACCAGTCGACCCATGACCAATCACTAGAAACCATCCGATAACTAACCGATAAAGAAATACCAGTCGACCCATGACCAATCACTAGAAACCATTCGATAACTGACCGATACCTAAATACCAGTCGACCCATGACCAATCACTAGAAACCATCCGATAACTGACCGATACCGAAATACCAGTCGACACATGACCAGTCATTACATAACATTTCACAACTGATCAATCACTAGTTGTCATTCGTCCACTGTCCAATCACTACATGATATTTTGCCTATACTGATCAAAATATAAATTATATTCGACCACTGATCAATCCCCAGATAAAATTGATCACTGCCCTATCACAAATACTATTCGACCACTGACGAGTCACTAGATCACATTCGACCATTGATCGGTCACTAGATACTATTCGACCACTGTCAAATCAGTAGACACAATTCGACCAACGATAAATTGGTGCACGTCTTCATTCACATGTCACTAGATGTCCTTCTACCAATAAGCCATCACTATTAACCACTTAACAACCGACCAAACATTAGATATCATTCGACCACTGACCATTGCTAGATGCTATTCGGCGACCATTGACCAATCACTAAACAACATTGAATCATCCATCAATCACTAGATGCATTACACATTTGAAAAATCAAACTATGTAATTCGACCAACATTCAACCACCTGACGCCATTTCGCTACTGATGGTATTCGACAACTTGTCTATGGTTAGAGGTCATTCAGTAAATTAATACTCGCCATTCGCAGAAATATAAATAGAACGCACATGAAATTTCTGACAAAAAAAATTCTGAAAATAGACAAAAATCAGTATTTACGGTGAACATATTTATTAAAATCGATGATTTTCCATACTTGGATATATCAGACATTACGTATCAGTACATTTGATTGAACAATACTTGCCGACGGGTTGTTTTTCGTCCATGCGATATTTCATGTTGTGGATTACATTCCTAAAACACATGCACATCGGTTTAAATAAGTGCAGAATAAATACCCGATATTCAACTTTATTAGTTATTTGTGTATTCATTTTGTTAATATTGGGGAATAAATGTAGTTTGCAAACAGAATCTTAACAACTCAACCTTTAATGGGTCTAAATTTATAAATGAGCTTTGGCCAAAAGCGTTATTTTTATTTAGGAAACGTATACTTTAGTTGATTGCTTCCATACAATTTTTTCACATTTTGTATAATGTTTATTTGTAATTTGTTGAAAGAATGACGTAAAACACAGTCGATAATTAAATATAAAAGACAGAATATTTTGACCTTTTATTATTAAATTATGAATTATTTTTCTGGAGTCAGTATTCGCGTTTAAGTGTCCATGTATCTATAAATTGAAACTTGTGTCTGTTTCTGTCTGATGTTGTTGTTTTTTAATTCGGAAGCGTTGATAGCTTAATCTCGCGCTCCTGTGCACATACCTACGAGCAATTGTGATTTTATCTAGGCCTTACCAGACTATATCATGCCTGAAACACTCGTTGATATCAATCTAGGCGGAATATGTCACAGTTTAGACTACGTGTTGTTTCTGGTCTGTTGTTGATTCTGTGAACAAGAATACATGAATTGTACAATTGTTCTTATTACTGGAAAAGCATGAATGGACAATTGCAAACTGAATTTATTTGCAATGATATATAAACGGCAATGGTTTCGAATAATGAAAAAGCACTTTGCCTATGTGCCAGAGCTAATTATATAGTAATGTTGAATTTTAATGAGGGTCAGAATTGAACAGAATCGGATACTCACACAACATGTGTACTCGTATATATGATTGGCTACATGACATATACATCATACGTATATACGATATATACTCAAACATCATGTTTATTCATGATAGGCCACGTAATATATATAATACACACACACATTATGCGTATACATGATACATACTCAAACATCATGTGTATACATGTTAGTCCACGCGATATATGCAATACACACACATCATGTGTATACATCATAGTCAAAAGTGATATATACAATACACACACATCATGTGTATACATCATAGTCAAACGTGATATATACAATACACACACATCATGTGTATACATAATAGTCAAACGTGATATATACAATATACAGACATATTGTGTATACATCATTGTCAAACGTGATATATACAATACACACACATCATGTGTATACATGATATGTCACGTGATATATATACAATACTCACACATTAGGTGTATACATGTGTATACGTGATAGTCCACGTGGTATATACAATACCCACACATCATATGTATACATGATAGTCTACGTAATATAAACAATGCAGGCAGTGTATAATAATGCTATTCCTTATGGCAGTGTCTTTGTGTTTGTGTACTGTGCTTTCTGTTGGACTATTTTTCTCATTTTTGTACGACAAAAGGTGAAATTGGTCTCTTTCTTCTTTTTCTCATCTTAGATTTTGAGATAGAAAGAATCTGTCGATATAAATGCACACAAGATAGCATTTTCTTTTTCTAAGACCAAGTCCTGTTGCGAAAAATGCCATTCAGTTACAATTTCCTTAACGAAAGGAAATAGCATCATTGACAGGAAATGGCATCAAGATGCAATAGTCTGACTTTCTCAAGTAATCAATTTTGAAATTTTTATTAAACATATACGTATTGCATTCGACGGAAAAGTTGCTTTAATTTAAACAAGCTGAGACTTTTGTTGTAAGAAATGACAATGTTTATACATTTACAAATACAAGTGAATTTCGATGATTTACTATCTGCTATGAGGTATATTCCCATCACGGTGTCATTTCGTCTCGGCACTAACCTGTTACTCTAACAATTGCATTATTATAGACGGACGGTCAATGAAAACGCTCCAGTGGATTTTAAATTTTATTGCTAAAGTAATTTATAACAATAAGATCATATTTTGAAATTTAATGATATTAATTAACAGTTGCAAATAATGATTTTATTGTTCCTAGGAAATCATCCCGAATTCACATCACGTTATTTCAGCAAAATAATGCCAGGCCACATTCAACTAGAGGTACAATAACTATCACAACCTGACTTCTATGGTGATGTGATTTACAAACTTCGTAAGATCCTTGGTCATAATCACCTTCGTTCAATCTTTATTAAACTCGTTAAAAAGTTTATCAAAAGAGGTTATGACCCTATCATTTTGCAATGCACAGCATGTTTAGTTGTTGACCCATTTACAGTTCGCTACTATCGCACTCTTTGATTGTGCGATGACCTTGCAGATTTTAAACCCTATGATGACGTCTACCTAAATATGTATAGGAAGGTCGTCCTTTTTAGGCTTTTGGTTTTATATTATATATACATGATCATTCATGTGTTTTACCTATATTGCCTATTAACGGTGCCATGTTTGTTCGAGATTATAACCTGGCGGGGATATATGTATATACACTGTCCCATTTATTGGGGCGACCATAGGGTAAGAGTGAGGTTTGTTGTACCATAGATCCTGGATTAAAACCCCAGCGGCCTTCTTTGCCATTGACCGTTCCAATGCGGTAGCGCTATTGTTAATCCTTTTGTGTTTCTGATGTCAAATATTGCCTTTTGGTCATCTTTGGTGATGTGATTTATAAACTTCGTAATATTTTTGGTCATGATCACTTTCATACTATCTTTGTTAAACTTGTTAAAATGTTTATCAAAAGAGGTAATGACCCTATCATTTTGCAACGTACTGCATGCTTGGTAGTGGACTCTTTTACAGTTCGCCACTATGCTTTCCTCTTTAATTGTACGATGACCGGACATGCTGTGGACCCTATGATGACGCCTTCCTAAACGAACTCACATTAAATGTCTGATCAAAATAAAATTCGGCACAACCTTCTTTAAAATAAAATGTGCAAAATCATTTCCAAATAACATGTTAGTCGAAAATTACAAAACAAACACGCAATTTCATTTCGCAAACAAAACATAAAATGTCGTCAATGATTGGTGAATTAATCTCGTCCTTTGGGTTGTAAGGTATGCGCCATGTTCGGATAAACATGCTAAAACAAATAAATATAATGCATACGTTTACCACAGAACGCGCTGACCTTATACTGCAGAATAGTTACATCTGTATTGACATTACATGTTTCTCTTTTATATAAAAGGCGATCGAGCTAACATATCGAACGAATGTCTAAGATTACCTAATCAAAAATTAGACCATTCACAAATAGGGTCACATTTTTTTCGCTTACAGACACGTTGTTGTTATTTGAATTACCTTAATAGCATTAATGTCGCGGCCACGTTATTTATCCTTGAGCAAGATAATTAATCCACATTACTTAGTACTGGTTCTACCCAGGTAGCCATCGAGAGTGATTAATCTAAGTTAAAAGAACTTGTTTCGCAATCGATGTAAAATAAATATGTTTAGAGCATTAATGCACTTTTGATAATTTGACTACGGGCTTCAGTGTGATACTGCAGGGTAATCATTTTAAACGGTAACTATATCAAGTGTTTAGTACACATTTATAGTTTAATTTATCTGGATACCTTCTTCAAAGTGGTTCTGATTTTGTACTTGGTTACATTAAGCCGCATTGTATTGTCACAGAGGTAGAGCAATTGTAGATCCTCCTCCTCGCATGCGGTAATTCGTGGGTTCAATCCCCGGCCGGGTCTGACCAAATATTTTGTATTAATGGTACTAGTAGCTCCCTTGATTGGCGCTTAACATATAAATCGTACTTCTAGGACTGGTCGGCCCGGTGACAGTATAATGTTACTGGATTGGGTGAGTTAGCTGTAGGGTTCTTGTTTGCTTTATAAACGTGTCATTTTATTTAAATTCAGTACTGATAATGTTATATCAGGTTACTTTATTGTAGTTCGTTCGTTTATAAAGCAAACAAGAACCCCACAACTAACACAGGTCCTGAATATATATAGTTAGGGGCAGAGAAATAGATATATAAGTGTATTTTTAAAACCGTATTTGTGTGATAATCATACAAGCGTTCGTTTTGTGTTGTTGTAGCAATCGTCAAAGATAGTGGTAAATAGACTCCCCTCGCTCTAAATAAGCATACCGACTGCTATAATGCGATCGTAGCGGCTTTAAAACTACGGTTCAAAATGGTGATACGATTGTGAGAGTCTTTGATACTTACATAATGGTCTAAATACATGTACAATAGGTAAGTCAGTACGTAAATAAGGTAGTAAGCAAGCAAGAAGGAAACAATTAAATCGTTTAATTTATGTGCATTTGTATATACCCCTGGCTCAACAAATCAATTAATCACTACACAGTAGACAATTTAAATTAGAATTCATCATTTATTTAGACAAAAGCATACCAATGCAGTCTGTTTTAATAAGTTTACCCCGAAACACACTATATTGACAAGATTTTTAATATTAAATTATTTTTTTTTGAGAAGACACATTTAATATAGTAATCTCTAATCATAACATCTGGTATTGAACGTATCAAATATAGACCTGTGAACCCTATGATGATGCCTACCTAAAACCCATTGGTACGGTGGCGATTGATGTTTGTCTATGATCTTTCTTGTCGTGCCCTTAATGGTTTATTCTCCTGTTGCTCTGGCTTCCACTAAGTCATTGAGAACCTTCATTGTGGCTTTCAAGGCTATTGCTTTTTTGTATTATATTTACACGATCATATTTGTGTTTTACTTATATTGCCTATTGATGCTGCCTTGTTGGTTAGAGATTAGATCATGGCGGGGATTTCTTTATTTACACTGTCCTGTTTTAATGGGATGACAGTAGGGTAAGTGTGAGGATTGGTGCACCCTAGAACCGGTTTAAACCCCCGTTGGCCTACTTTGACACTGACCGTTCCAAGGCGGTAGCCCTATTGTCAACCCTTTTGTGTTTGTCATGACTTCTTTGGCCTTTTATTCATCTTTAAATTTGTTCTTTGTTCTGTGTGTGTTTGTGGTTGGCTGTCCTCCTTGAATGCTACTTTCCCTGTCCGATCTGTTTATATTTCTTCTTGTAATCTGTATTATTTATTTTAATATAGTTTATAATTGTCACAGGATGACCTTAGTGGTTGGGCTAACTCAGGAAAGAATCAATGACGGTGAATGCATTTACATAAGTTTAATGCAACTTTTAAAATATGTTTAATATATATACAATTATCTAAAAAAAACAAGCGAATACACAAATGAACTATGAAAAGAATGTTCTCCTGAACGTTTAAGACGTTCTTAGTATTGTTATAAATACTGAATGTCTAAGACACTAAAGTGTTGTTAAAGCCATAACAATGTTGATCTAGCGCGATAACTGTGATGCGCGAGAGCTCATGAATATGATGATGCGCGAATTCAATGGATGATTGTCATCAAATGCCTTCTGTAAGGGTTGATGACGCGATGCAATGATAGTTAACCTCCACTGAGATTGTGAGTAATATTCCTCCAGTGAGGATTGGTAACGGGCCCACCTTGTGTCCCGGGGGTTGTCGTTAGTAAAACCTGGCTGCGCAGGTACGGGGACCGTCTCCACCGCTTGTAAACGTTATTCGTGGAAGCTTAGCTCCACTCCTGGATATCCAAACCTAGATGGCTTACTCCAACCCTGGATGGCTTATATCCTGGATGGCTTAGGCTGTAATTATACATACGTTTTAGATGTCGGTTGACAAACATACCAATCTTGCATAATTATCATTACCCAAACAAATCATTATTCAATCAATATATGTACGAATGATGAGTAGCAATGAATACATATTCTACAACGCCATGTATACGCTATGTACGTCGCTGTTAATCAATGCCCCTAATACATGTAATATAAACATGATCAAATAACTCATATATTACACTCACTGAGTTATGCATGCGCGCAATGTTAACAATCGTGTATTACAATCACTGAGTTATACGCCAACGTTAACTTATGCACCTATTATCCACTGTTATCAAATTAATATTGTTTTACAATAATTACATCTAATAAAGTAACTTCAAAATCATATGCTAGTCTAAAGTTATGTTTGAGAAACATCAATGCTAACCGGATGTCGTAACCGCCAAACAAGATGGCGCCGCCCACTGAATACAAATGTACGATAAAAGTTTAATAAAACTACTAACCACATGTTGCCTATGAAATTTGCCGTCCAATCTCTGTTCCAACAAAGTACTATCGATGATCTCGGCGAGAGCTAGAAGACAATGGGTTTTATAGCAAACATTACGCCCAAATCATTATTTCCCCGTTCAGTCCGTGACAAACGTGGCTAAATCTACAGTATTGAATCTACACGAGAGGCCCCTTATACAATTTTGCCGTTTAAGGAAAATATACCTATACGTTTACATGCATTAGCACAAAACTAAACTTATGACACGGCCTCTCTGGCGGCCACTTAAAATGTGCACGCTTTTACGTGTTACATGAATAGATCATGAATATTGTGAAATTGTTTCAACTCGAACAATAGATTTTGGGTGTAACCGATACAAGAGCTATATACGACCAGTACGCTCTACCCGTGACATTTTGTGACAATAATACATTGTTCAATGTCTCGAGTTGGTTGTCATTCTTTCATTCAATGTAAGCCCTTTTATGTTTGTTTGTAAGCGTGTTTAGATTGACTGTTTTGTGCGCTTGCTTCAATTTGTGTTCGTCGTGTATACCTACGTTAGCTTTATCCAATGTTCCCGACAGCATTAACATCTACCACTAAATGCGTCTATCCCGAATCTATACATTGGACGAATAAAAATTGAAAATTGAAATCGTCATAGGAATAGTAAATATCATTTTCATTTCTTTTTTTTTTGTAAAATTTATTTTTAAAAAAGTATGAAAGGAGAAATCGGGAAATCCTCGGTTTGACTGAGACTGTTCATGAACGGAGGTGAAAAGTGCTTGCTACCGTTCACGCCCTATAGTCCCGGGTTGAGCAGAACTCAATATTTGAAATGCCAATAATACAGAAATTTGAGTCATCCCGAAAACTGTATGCATATGACCGTGAACATGGAACCTTTAATGAGGTGTTTTTACACCATTCCATGGCCAGCGGCGTATGGTCCCAGTTTCTAACAAAACGTTATGCCTAAACGAGAAAACAATGTGTGAAAAAAACAAAATGAATTTTAGCTGGGAGCAGTGGTTATGAAGCCCGCACATCACAGGTACCAGTTAAAAGACTAAATTAAAAAACCGGCAACATATCCTAAGGATGATTAAACAATACTCGGAATCTATAAAGGCTGGAGTAGTGGAACCACCTTTCGAAATTCAAGTAAGAAACTACAAGTAGTTGAGAATGTGCCACGGATATCTGTAAATATCGGACTCACTACTGTGATATATAAAAAATATATAGAAGGAGAAATCTGGAAACCGGCGAACACGATAACTACAAAAAAAAAATTGCAGTCTCGGTTTGACTATACAATCATTACTTGATATTCGGGAGAATAATAATGAGGAAATGTATTTGCAGTAATCTAATGAGAGGAATGATTAATCCCTTTGTCGCCATTATAACAATTCCATGCATAAATAGCAACATATCTGCAATAAATTGAACATTATTTTATTTTCATCTGTATTCTATGAAAGTGTCTCAATTAAGCTTTATTTACGTCTGCGTGACACGAAGCTCCGAACGCGTTAACTGCAGGAACTCATTACGAATCAGACATTTCCCGTCGACAAGGCGTCATTTTATTAACAAATTGTCATAACCATAAATGCGTTAGATAAGGTTAAATTGTAACATTTCCCAATAAATTGTTTCCATAATGCTAGCCAAAGCACTATATCCTGCTAGTATTTATATATTCTCAAATCAGAAAAACATAGGGGCTGTCATGTTTTATATTTGAACACGCAAACAATACACTTTGCTATTTGCCTTATATAACGTGGCAAGTTAAAGGAACGTGCTGGCTATTACGTCGTCGTTGGACGATACACTTCAAGTCCTCATGTAGACACGCACGTTTAAAGAGACACATGGCAATCTTGATTTGTTTAAAACTTGCGGTGTCCTGTTAGTTTTTCAATATAACATCCATATTTGCAATCATTAATATTAATTATTAGAATAGTTTAAAGCAAATCGTTTTTACATATTACTAACTTTTGATAATATTGCAACAACAATATATTTAAACAAGAAATATCACTGTAAGTTACAAATGCCTCCGAAGTGACCTTTGATCTCTAAGTATGACCTTGATCTTGGAGTCATGGACCTGGATTTTGTGCGCGATACGTCGTTTGGTTATGGTGAGCACTTGTGCCAAGTTATTTGAAAATCCGTCAAGGCATGCAAAAGTAATTGACCGGACACGATTTGACATTTGACCTCTAACTGTGGCCCTGACCTTGGGGCCACATACCTTGATTTTGTGCGCGACACGTCGTTTGGTTGAGGTGAGCACTTGTGCCAAGTTATTTGAAAATCCATCCAGGCATGCAAAAGTAATCAACCGGACACGATTTGACCTTTGACCTCTAAGTGTGACCTTGACCTTGGGGCCACAGACTTGAATTTTGTGCGCGACACAGCGTCTTCTTGTGGTGAGCACTTGTGCCAAGTTATTTGAAAGTCCGTCCATGAATTCCAGAGTTATTGACCGGACACTATTAAACTTGTGACCTCTAAGTGTGACCTTGACCTTGCATACCTGGGTTTGCGCGCGACACATTGTCTTGTAATGGTGATCATTTGTGCCAAGTTATTTAAAAATCCCTGCAGGGGTTGTGACGTTACGGTCCGGATTTCCTGACACGAAAATGCGTACATGATTTTGACCTATGAACTGCAAATGTGACTTTGACCATTGAGGTACGGACCATGTTTTTTGCGAGCGACACAGCATCTTGTTATGATGATAAATTGTCCAAGTTGTTTAAAAATCCCTGCATGGCTTGTGACGTTACGGTCCGGACACAAAATGCAACTGCAAGTGTGACCTTGACCTTTGAGGTACGGACCTGGGCTTAGCGCGTGACACATTGTCTTGTTATGGTGACCACTTGTGCCAAGTTAATTAAAAATCCATGCAGGGGTTTTGAAAGTAAAGTCCGGACACAATACTGCGGAATGACGGGCGGACGGACGGACGGACGGACGGACGGACGGAAGGACGGGCGGACGGACGGATGAACAGACGGACGGTGCGATTACTATATGCCCCCGAAAACTTTTCGGGGGCATAAAAATTGTTTGAATAATGAAGAAAATTGAAATTTCGTTTTTTTTTATATAAATATATGCACGGCGTTTTAAAGTCAACATTATTTAGGATAAATGAATCGCGGTGCACATTTCAAATGTTTATAAATAAAACTCAAGTTGCCCTGTCTCCCTTCATCGTGTACACTTGGCAGACAATCAGTTGTGAACCTGCGACCCATAAGGCTAAACAATAGTTTACAGAGTCAACAGTTGTTAACGAGAACAGTACTTCTGAATTAACATGACTTAAATTCTAACATTCGCAAGCAATTACTTACATTCTTGAATAATTTATTCTTAGATACATGTAAAAAAAAAGTATGAAAATGGACCTTTGGAAACGGCCGAGCACGAAATATTGCAACATACGAAATATTTCAGTCTCGGTTTGATTGTGACTGTTCATGAGCGGTAGTGATATATGCTAGCTTCCGCTCACGCCATCTAGCCCCAGGTTGAGCAGAACTCAATATTCATAAAAATCAACAGTACAGAATTTTAACCATCCCGAAGATGGCAAGCATATGGCGGTGGATATAGCAATATTTGTATCTTTATTTCATCCCCTATATCCAGCGGCGTATGGTCCCAGGACCTAATAAAACTGTATGCGCCGAAGAGCGAAATAAACAAAAAGTAATTTAGTTGGGAGCAGCGGTTATGAAGCCTGCGTATCACAAGTAACATCCAAAAGATTAAATTAAAAAGCAGACAACATAACCAGCGGACTCTATGTCCAATTTGTGACACGATAGACACAAACAAATAATTAAAGGAACACTGAAACGTTTTATGTAATAAAAAATATATTAAGATACGCCAATTTAGTTTCGCATAGCCTCCATTTTTAATCAAATAGTATGTCTTTGATTGTGCATATCATATATTCGTATATTTGTCATTAAAGCGTAAGATTCCGTGCTTAATTCATTTTTGCGTATTGGCCATATCAAGAAGGACACAAATATCGGACAGGGAAAGCAGCACCCAAGGACGACAGCCAACCACAAAACACAAAAACAAACACGCAAACAGACGAACGAAAAGGCAAAAGCAACAAAGAACGCAAACGACATCACAAACACAAAAGGGTTGACAATAGGGCTACCGCCTTGGAACGGTCAATGGCAAAGTAGGCCACTGGGGGTTAAACCGGTTCTAGGGTGCACCAAACCTCACACTTACCCTACTGTCATCCCATTAAAACAGGACAGTGTAAATAAAGAATTCCCCGCCATGATCTAATCTCTAACCAACAAGGCAGCACCAATAGGCAATATAAGTAAAACACAAATATGCTCGTGTAAATATAATACAAAAAAACAATAGCCTAGAAAGCCACAATGAAGGTACTCAATGACTTGGCAGAAGCCAGAGCAGTAAGAGAATAAACCATTAAGGGCACGACAAGAAAGATCATGGACAAACATCAAACGCCACCGTCCCAATGGGCTTTAGGTAGGCGTCATCTTAGGGTCCACAGCCTGTCCGGTCATCGTACAATTAAAGAGGAAAGCATAGTGGCGAACTGTAAAAGGGTCAACCACCAAGTATGTTTCATTAATACGCCGTTTAATCTTGGAATTTTATATTGTACAACTTAAATGTGAAAAACATCAGTACGTGTGTTGGTTGACTGTGGACAATGAATGCTATATTTCATATTCGACTTGTGTTTGTTTGCAGGTTCATTTGACAATATTAGTATTGGCAACAGTCTTTAAAACCATTACGTGGTCCCTCCTTAATTCCATTAAGCGATTGGAAAGCTTATATTATCAGGATTTTATAACCTATATTGAAAAATAAAACATGTTTAAAAAACATTTTTTACTAAAATAAATGCGATAACCTGTTTAAAACTTACTCTTCCATGTTTGAATGTTAAAATATCCAAACATTTTAAGACGAAATTAAGGGTTTATTTCATACCCAGGCCAACCCCTTTTTCGCTTCTTGAAAAGGGGGTTAGATAGGGTATGAAAGTTAATACTCGGACCGAGTAATGCTACTAGAAATAATGCCAACACTTTATACATAGTGAGCTAACTATTCTCTTGCAGATTAAAGAATGAAACTGATACTTAGTGATTTGGTCTAAAGTAAGGTAACTAGATACCGGGCCGTCGCTTCGTTTTAATCACATCCTGAATACAAAAGCGTGGGGTATAATTGATAGTGGAATACTTATATATGTCAAGCTCCGGCTATAGTTGTTTATTCTGTATTTCTAAATAATGAACACTACAAAATACAAATGCATCATTTGTAAGTGTAAAGAATTAACTGTCCAATATATGGTAAAAACAGATAGTTTGTAAATAAATACTGAACATGGGCTCCACTGGAAGCAAGAAGAAAGTATACAACACTTTCCAATATACAGTACAAGTACATGTGTTAAGATTATAAGAATATTTCATGGGTATCCGGGAAAGATAAGGAATTCAAACCAGAGGTATTCATGTTGTTATCGGAACAGGCTCTGCCGAGGTTCCGATTAAAACACTTATACCGAGTGTTGGAATTTCCTAACTGAACCGAATACCCATGATCTATTCTTTTTCTTGCATATCATAGACATGTTGTGCGTTGACGCAGCCAGCTACTAAAGTTTTGCATGTTTTCCTGCATACCGGATGTTGGCGCGCGCGTGACTTTTATCTTTACCCGCCATGTAAAACGTGAATAGCCTTATCCGGTATGCAAGAAATATTTAGGCTCATCCTTAATACACTAATACGCCTGAATTTCTAAGATACTATTATATTCAGACGTCTAACTTCTTTTTCTCCATGTAATTGGTGTGTTTTATTTGAAAGCGCGTTTTTATATTTCTTTTGGTTGACTATGTTCCATCAATGCAACATTTTCTGTTCAAAATGAATCCATATGTTAATGGTGATGCGTTGGAAGCAACAAACACAACCAAAAAAATAAATTAGCAGACTCGATTTTAATTTACTATTTCCGTGAGAGATAATGTAATAAGCAATACCGTTAGAACCCTTAGAACCGGCTTATACTCTTTTGGCTGTTACTTGTGATACGCAGGCTTCATAACCGCTGCTCCCAACTAAATTCCATTATGTTTATTTCGCTATTCGGGGCATTTAATTTTATTAGATACTGGGACCATACGCCGTACGACATGGGGAAGTAGTAAACTCCATGTCCACCGCCATATGCATGCCATCTTCGGGGTGGTTAAAATTTTGTACTATTGATTTTATGAATATTTAGTTCTGCTCAAACCGGGGCTAGAGGGCGTGAGCGCTAGCTAGCATAATTTCACTACCGCTCATAAACAGTCTCAATCAAACCAAGACTGCAATATTTCGTATGTGTCGTTTTCTGCCGTTTCC
This sequence comes from Cyrtodaria siliqua, assembly GCA_037043455.1. Lineage (NCBI taxonomy): Eukaryota > Metazoa > Mollusca > Bivalvia > Adapedonta > Hiatellidae > Cyrtodaria > Cyrtodaria siliqua. Next base: position 61,204 of record JAWPHD010000291.1, read on the forward strand.
AAAGGTCCATTATCATACTCTTTTTTAATATGAGTATGTACCTTAGACGTTATTTTCAAGATTTGTTAATAGCTCGTTTTTGTAATACACTATTAGTGTCATACATGTTTATGTAATACACTACTTGTGTAATACACTACTTGTGTAATACACTAATCGTGTGCCACACTTTTATGTAATACACTACTTGTGTAATACACTACTTTTGGAATACATTACTCGTGTAATACGTTCAGGTATAAAACGTATTACGTTATATGTTTTCTTTTTCTGCATGAATAGGCGAAGGAAATGTCATTCAAGTTCTAGCTCCGCACCCTATTGTCTATAGGTCCCACAACAATTGGCCATGTGCTCCATTGTATTTTAGATTTGTTTATATGACTACATATGCTTTTCTTACAGATGCAAATATATAGTTTACACCTTAACTGATCAACTGTCTAGGACGTATAAGCTGGCCTTACAACTTGGAACTATGCATTAAATTAGGTATCCTGCCAACATCAGCCACATTTTATAGCATATGTTCAACGTTTCTAAACCTACTGTCGACGAGGTATATTTATATACCTTGCATGTTTGGAGAATTCAAACTCTATAGACATAACATAACCGTGCCATACCCCAAAACTAAACCGTCGAAGAGTTACGAATTCATAATTCATTTTACTCATATTCAATGACGGGTGTTTCAAGAACCCTTGAATAAACCTATGCCTCAAATTGGCACGTACATATTATTATATGACCTGAACACCTGGATAGAGTTTTGATAAACGGTAAATATATTTTTCCGCTATTTTTCAGGTTAGTTTTTTTGTCCAAAAACAAGTTACATAAAGCCTTAATACGTTCTACCTATTACATTTTCTGGGAATTGTAATTATTCGTAAAATAGCACATTCTATACTCAATACATTTTAAAACGCAACACAAGATATTTTTTTAAATTAAGATGTTAAAGTTAAATGTGTTTTAACTGAAAGAAGTAGAGTACATATTATCCAACTGTTTATCGTAAAATATTAACCATTGGGACAAAGAGTCTTGTGTTTATAAAATAACATCTTCAATTGAACAAAAAAAAGTGAACTGAAAATAATAGAAAATCAAAATTGTTGCGCTTTTAAATGTACTGCGTATAGTAAAGGAATTGACACAGATCAAAACTATAAAACGTCACGTGTGAAAGGAAATTGTTTCGCATAATGAAAAAGCGCTTTGAGTGAGTGCCAGTGCTTATTATAATTATATAGTAATGTTGTATTTGAATGGGGTCAGCCTGGGTTAGAATAATATGAACACATGCGTATACATGACAGGCTTTGTGACATATACACTACAGATAGTATATAATAATGCGTAATAAAAAGTCGCACAGACTACAAATCAGTAATGTTAGTACTAACTGGTCCTTTGTGATCATCAAACACGATATTTGTGGCTTTAAATTTGAATATCGCTTAGGCCGGTGCTAGGAAGCGTGAGAGGTGTTGCACTTTACATTATATCTCATGAACAGACTCAATAAAATCGAGTCTGCTACTTTTATATCTTGTTATTGTTTGTTCCTTCCAAGGGATCCACTTTTCAGTATTTATTGACATTCACACTAGCGTTTGTTTAGTGCTGTGTGGCGACCGTAAAACGTCCCACTGACTACACATTAGTAGTGTTATTACTTACTGGTCTTGGGACAATCAAGCCCGATCTTTGTGGCTTGGGTATTGTTTAACCACGTATAGGATATGTTGTCTGCTTTTTAATTTAGTCTTTTGACTGTTACTTGTGATATGCAGGCTTCATAATCGCTGCTCCCAACTAAATTCCATTATGTTTATTTCGCTCTTCGGGGCATTTAAAATTATTAGCTACTGGGACCATACGCCGTACGACATGGGGAAGCAATAAACTCCATGTCCACCACCATATGCATGCCATCTTCGGAATGGCTAAAATTTTATACCATCGATTTTATTAATATTGAGTTCTGCTCAACCGGGGCTAGAGGGCGTAAGCGGAAGCTAACATATTTCACTACTGCTCATGAACAGTCTCAATCAAACCGAGACTGCAATATTTCGTATGTGTCGTTTTCGGCCGTTTCCAAAGGTCCATTATCATACTCTTTTTTTTAAAGTAGAATATCGCTTAAGCCGGTGCTAGGAAGCGTGAGAGGTGTTGCACAATACATTATCTCTCATGAACAGACCCAATAAAACGAGTCTGTTACTTTTATTTCTTGTTTGTGTTTGCTGCTTCTATGGCATCCACTTTTCAGCATTTATTGACATTCACACTAGCGTTTGTTTAGTTGCTGGGTGGCGTCCGTAAAACGTCCCCCGACTACAAATTAGTAATGTTATTACTTACTTGACCTTTGGGAATATCAACCCCGATTTCTGTGGCTTTAAACTAGAATATTGCTTAAGCTGGTGTTGGGAGGCGCGAGAGGTGTTGCACTTTGCATTATCGCTCATGAACGGACTCAATAAAACCGTGTCTGCTACTTTATCTCTTGTGTTCGTTTCGTCCAAGGGATCTTCGTTTCAGTATTTATTTGTATTAAGAAATGGCAAACAAAATGGTGAACGCGAAATTTTGAGGATATACAGTCTAGACGTGGAAGATTCCCATCTTTTTGTCATTCGTATTAACAATAACCTTTTATTTATAATCAAAACATTGTTTTATATATTGTTTTATGTTTATATCTTATACATGCATCTTTCTATCAAGTTGCGAGGGCTTAGACCATATCTCACCATATGTTTACACGAGTCGGCCGAACGCTAATTGATGAGTATTTTGTGTACATTTGGTAAACATAAATACACAGAATCAGTCTATAAATTAACGGATCTAAGCTACTGATCTAATCCAATGTCGTAGAAAATTAATTGAATTTTACACTGCAAAATAATTTCAAAATAACACATCAATCACTTTTCATTCATTACAAGAGATAAAAATATCGGACAGGGAAAGCAGCATTCAAGGACGGCAGTCAACCACAAAACACAAAAACAAACACGGAAACAGACAAACGAGAAGACAAAAGTAATAATAAATGCAAACGACATGCCAAACACAAAAGGGTTACAATAGGGCTACCGCCTTGGAACGGTCAGTGGCAACAATGGCCACGGGGGGTTTTACAAATCGTTGACTTCAATCGATTTCTTCCATACATTTGTTTTTTACATTTTGTAAAATGTACATTCGTAATGTGTAGAATGAACGACGTAAAACACAATCGGTATTTAAATATAGAAGACGTAATATTCTGACCTTTTCTATTTAATTAAGCACTTTTTTCTGGAGTCACTATTTGCGTTTAGCGTACATGTTCTGTATATAAAAATATAATTTATTTCTGTTTCTGTCTGATGTACTTCTGAAGTACTTTTTTAATTTGGATGCTTTGATGGCTTTTCATCCATCTCTTGCGCAAACAAAGTCATACGTTCGACCAACTGCGATTTTAATAATGCAGGCCCGAAACTTGTTCTCGTCCTTACCAAACTGTATCATACCTGAAATACTCGTTGACATCAATGTGGGCGGAATATGCCTAATTGTGCTCCCGCTAGCGTTTTAGACGATGGTATTCGAGTGTGTTTTTGCTGTGTTTTTTTACATGACGTCGAAAATGTGAAAGGTTGCATGAATTCGCGACAAGTCTGCGCAACAGTTAGTTACCATTTTGACGTCACTTGCTGTTTAAGGTAAGAAATGATCATGTGTTAAACAATACTGAGTAACTGATATACGAAAAATATAAATGTTTTAGCACGGCAACCGGACGACCCTGTGAAATAGCTTGACTTCTAACTTTTGGAAAACAATTCGAAATTGAAAATATATTTGCAAATGTATTTATTAAATAAACGATGAATTGTCTCCTCGTGTTTGGTTTATTTGTGATAATAATGCACCTTTGTTGTTATGTTTAAGATTAAATAATGGCTCGGTTTGATCCCCAGTCCCAGAGTTTCGAGTTTATAATCGACTCGATTACAACATGCTCTCGAGAATGACAGTTGACAAATTGCATGTGAATCACTTCGTGCTCAATTTACTCAATCTACATATTCAGGTGTTGCGGTGGCTTCTCTAGTTGCGTAACTAGAGGATATTAAATACTAACACAAATGCACTGTTGTGCATGTATGCAAATAAGTGTTTTGAATAAATGCATTTTGACATAAAATAGGTAGAACAGGTAATGTAGCATTCACTTAACAGAGCAAAACAAAACACGTAATTACTCTAACTTAATCGGATCCTCTGTTTCGCCATTAACATTATAAAGATGAGCACACCAAGCTCTGTCTCAAGGACAATAACCATTACTGGCTCTACCACTTGAATCGACGGATCTCAAGTCTAAAATTACGAACAATAGGATTGATCGGTTTTAGATTTCTGTCAGCATTTTTAGTTGTAAGACAGAGAGAAATTCGTTTTAGTACAGACTGTGGACCCTTGGATGACGTACTTACAGGACGTAGCGTTTGATGTTTGTCTTTAATCATGTCTTGTCGTACCCTTAACGGTTTGTTCCCTTGATGCTCTAAATTCTAACAAGTCACTGAGTACTCACTTTGTGGCTTTCTAGGCTTCTATTTTCTTTATATTATATATAACATGATCATTTATGTGTTTGGTTTATATTGCCTATTAACGCTGCCTTGTTTGTGTGAGATTATAATCTGAAGCGGATATCTTTATTTACACTGTCCCATTTCTTAGGATGGCAATATGGTAACAGTAAGGTTGGGTGCTCCCTAGAACCTAGTTGAAACTCCCAACGGCCTTTTTTGTCACTGACCGTTCCAAGGCGGTAGATCTATTGTCAACCCTTGTGTGTTTGTGATGTCTTATCTTACCGTTTATTCATCTTTATATATTGTTGTTCTTTGTTTCCTTGTGTGTTTGTGGTTGACTGTCGTTCTTGAATGCTGCTTCCCTGATGGATGTTTATATCTACATTTAGGAGATCGTAGCATGGCTAAGCACACTGTATTTTATTATATTCAATATAGTTTATTAATTGCTTTGTTTTGTGTATTTTTGCTTATATTGCCGCGTTGTTTTGGTCTGTTGTTGATTCTGAGAACAAGAATGCGTAAATTGTACAATTGTTCTCTGCTTTATTGTCAAATGTGAAAAAAAGGTAATGGTTTCGAAAAAAAGTATGAGAGTGGGCCTTTGGAAACGACAGAACACGATCAATACAACATATTGCAGTCTCGGTTGATTGTTCACGAACGGTAGTGAAATATGCTTGCTACCGTTCACGTCCCCTAGTCCACTAGCCCCGGATTGAGCAGAACTCAAGATTCATAAAATCAATAGTACAGAGTTTTAACCATAGCTGTCAAAACAACATTTGTATACATAATAGTCTACGTGATAAATACAGAGATTATAGCAATGCGTTTTATATGACGGTGCCATTATGTGTGGGTGCTATATTCGTACAGAAACGTCTTTATTTCATTTCTAAACAGCACAAGGTATACGTTGAAGATCTCTCATTCGAAAGGTATGTTTCTTTCTTTCATTTGAGATAATCTGAGACTTATTTTTGAAGAAATGAAAGTGTCTATATATTTACAAGTAAAAGAAACTTACATACTTGAAATTGCGAAAATTTAATATCTGATAGAGGTATATGCCCATCCCTGTGTCATTTCGTCGCAGCAATCATTGTGTTATTTTAAATATTGTGTTATTTTTACACCTGATATGCACTTTCTATAAAATGGTGTATATGAGTAGGCCGATTGCCTATTGACAAGTCTCTTGTGTAAACATAAATGCAACGGAAATAGTCTATAAAATTGTGTCACGTTAAGTTTCTAATCCAATCAAAAGTCGTCAAAAAAATAATTGAAATTAAATTTAAATATTCTTTTCTTTTAATAATTCGTAAATCAATGTTTATTGATTACACAACAACAAACAAACAATTTCCTTTCGCAAGCAGAACATAAAATGTCGTCAATGATTTCAATTAATCTCCTTATTCGGGATGACAGATTTGTGCCATATAGTGGTAAATTCAATACTTATATGTTATTAGATTTGTATTGGGATATATGCATGAGTGCACGAGTGAATATATCCCAATACAAATGTAATAACCTTTTTTTTGCATTGGCATTTTTAATATAAAAACGAATAATTATAATAAAACAATAGGTTTTAACATTTAATTATTATCAAAAATATTTATTTGAAACAAACAGTGTCGTAACATCGTAGGAATTATTCACAACGAAACAAAAATACTATGGCAAACTTCCTGTGACATGAACTGCGAATTGCACCAATACCTAACGAGTTTGCAAAATAGTAGTTCCACTACAATGATTTTACAACGCGTCAATATGGGCGAATATTGACGTTTCCTGTTACACTGAAAATAAACGGAGGTTGTAAATGAGCATGCAATACATATTATATATTATGGTAGTCGTTGTGCCGCTTTGGCATTTTACTGAACTACAGTTTGTGTATTAAAACAAATCTATATTCTCTCATATCCAAAAAGCGACGGACTAAACACACATCATCTATTCCCTAATGGACAAATTGTCCATCTACACATAGGACTACATTTTATTTCTCTTACAGGCACATTCTTGTTAATGGAACGAGCATAATCATTGTCTTATTAACATCAATGTAGCTTTGACATTTTATCTAACAGCTTCACTGTGATACTGCCGGGTAACCATTTATAACGGTAACTCAATCGAGTGTCAGAGCATTTACATAGTTTAGTTTACTTACGATCGTTTAACCCCATGCATGTACCTACCTACCTACCTAGCTACTACAGACGTACATACGTACATACATACAATACATACGTACAGTTGGGGGCAGAGCAATAGAGCGTAGCAGTGGTAGTCTGCACACATTATAATTCAGCACATTTCCTGCTCTTTGGGAATCATTTAACACAATCTGTGTAGATTTAAAGTAAACTCCATCTCGAGTTGTTACCAGAGGGTGCTGTGAGAGTTGTCAAATCTGATATAATGGTCTAAATATTTTATGTACGTAGGTAAGTAAGTAAGTAAGTAAGTCGTTTAATTAAGTCAAATGTGCTGCAAGTTGCTTTGAGAGCACACAATTGACCCATTGGACCATTCAGTCACTACGTTAGTTGTATAAATAAACACAAAATAAATAATGAACACATAAAAGTAAATACAAATTAAAATTCAAAATGGATTTAGTCGAAAACATAATACAGTCACATTATATACTCTATATTGGTAGGTTATTTGCTATTCAAAACATTACCCGCGAGAGGTCGCTCCCTAAAGGAGACATGTATGATGGGAGATGTTATCCTTAATCTCATCTAACTCTGAGTTTACTGTCAATGATAGCCTAATAAGATGTGTATTAACATCTGCCACTAAATGCGTCTAACCCCAATATATAAATTATACTAATACACACTCAAGATGTGCCTAGTATACATGCCGGAAACCATTCCAAACAAACAAACATAACTATGAAACCATTCTATAAACTTTTGAAATAAATTCAAAGAATCAATTATTAGTTTTAAATTATTTAAAAAAATACATAAGTCGGCTATTTCCTTCAATATTCCATCATTACCTGATATTCAGGAGAAGACCAAATGGGACACCATTGAGAAGACGGTATCATGACGATTCCGTGCATAATTAGTTACCCGTTTTATTAAGCAACTCTGCTGCAATAAATGGAAAATATTTCATTTTCATATAAATGCTCTGAAATTATCTCGATTAAGCTTTACTAACATGCTCACGTCTGCGTGACACGGCAGTCTAAATGCATTTAACTGCAGTGCTCATTTCAAATCAGACATTTCTCGTCAACAAAACATCAGTTAAATTACCTAATTGTCGTAAAACGATAAACCAACCATACATGTTTTAGTTTAGGTTAAATTGTAACATTTCCCTATTAATGATTTTCATTATGCTAGCCAAAGCACCATATCCTGTTAGTTGTTATACAGTATTACATCAAGATATGCATATAGGGTCAGTCATGTTTAATATTTAAACACGCTAACAACATACTTTGCTATTTGTCATAAATAACGTTGCATTTAGGGGAATATGCTGGCTATCACGTCGTCGTTTGACGATACACTTCACGTCGAGTAGTCAAGTACGACGTTTAACACGTACCCCGTTTTATTAAGTAACTTTGCCGTAATAAATTGAACATTATTTCATTTTCATCTAAATTCTCTGAAATTAACTTTATTAAGCTGTATTCACATGCTCACATCTGCGTGATACTAAATGGTTAACTGCAGGAACTCATTACGAATAAGACGTTTCTCGACAAAAAAACGTCAGTTGTATTACCACATTGTCATAAAACGTTGAACCAACCATACATGTTTTAGAGATTAAATAGTAACATTTCCCTATTAATGGTTTTCTTTATGCTAGCCAAAGCACCATATCCTGTGGTTCCTATCAAAATATGCATATATGGGATGTCATGTTTTATATTTAAACACGATAACAATACATTTTGCAAAACCGTTCTGACAGTTCCGAGTAATCATGTCTTCACCATTCTGTGTGTTATGTATTGTCCTTTGCATGGCCTATATCACTTGTACGTTGTTCAGGTTCTTTTCTAAGTTTAAGTTATCATAGCCTCCATTTTTAATCAAATAGTATGTCATTGATATAATAATATTGTGCATATCATATATTTGTGTATTTGTCAGTAAAGCGTTTGATTCCGTGCTTAAGTCATATTTGCGTACTGGCCATATTAAGTTTCATTTATTCGGCATCTAATCTTGGAAATTAATAATGCACATCTCACATGAAAACTATCAGTACGTGTTTTGGTTGACCGTGGTCCTTGAACGCTACTTTTCATATTTGAGTTGCATAACTACTTGTGTTTGTTTGTAGCCTCATTTGACAATAATAATGTTGGCAACAGTCGCTAAAACTACCAGAAATAATGCCAGCACATTATACACAGTGTGCTAATTATGCTGGTGCAGATTAGAGAATAAAACTGATACTTAGTGACTGGATATAAAGTAACGTCCCTAGATACTGGTCTGTCACTTCGTTTTTGTCACCTTCTGACTACAGAATGCGTGGGGTATAATTTGTTTGTATTGTGGATTATATATAGTTGTCTATTCTGTATTTCTAAAGAATGGACACTACAAAATACAAATGCATACCTTGTAGGTGTAAAGAACTGTCCAATATTTGGTAAAATTAGATAGTTTGTAAATAAATATTGAAAATGGGATCCCTTGGAGACAAGAGGCAAATCTACAACACTTTCACAACACAATATACAGTACAAGTACATGTGTTAAGATATATTCCTAAGACACTGCTAGGGTTCATCCTTAATACACTAATAGGCTCATTTACTATACTAAGTCATATTAGCCTGAATTTCCTGAAAGCATGTTTTTGACTGACTGTGTTCCGTGAATGCAACAGTTTCTGTTCAAAATGTATAAATACTGTCATGTTGATGCTTTGAAAACAACAAACACAACCAAAAAAATAAAGTATCAGAATTTATTATGCCCATGAGAGACGTAAGAAGCAATACCTCTCACGCACCCTAGCACCGGTTTATGCAGCATTCTACTTTAAAGTTACCTATATTTGGTCAAAGGACCAGTAAAAAATAAGATAAATAGTTTAATTGAATCAGAATCAAAATAAAATCTTAAAAGATGTTTATCAATCTTTTCCTGAATAGCTCTGAACACTGCTAGTGTAACGTGAGATGTCAGTTTACAGTTATGTGTTCGTTTTGAGCCAGCATGCTAAAGCCATAAAATAACAAAATGGAATTTAAAACTCCAACATGAGTTTCTTTTAGTGTTAAATTAACACCTCCAACTAACACATATAAATCATTTAATTAATTATATTCAAAGCTAACTAACCCTGGGTAACTACTGTATCTGCGACTTGAACTTAAGCAAGTGTGTTTTAAAAACTTAGAACTCCAATTTACAGCCCACATCCATATACCATAGTCCGTATTTGCTTCTAAATACAGTAAACTTATTGACTCGCAATTAATGTACAGCGCATCGATTAACGGTACGACTAGTGGATCGTTGTACGAGGTACATGAAAGAAGTTAGTATTGTAAATTGATAATGTATCGCTCAGGAAGACTGGAGAAACAGGTTGTTCGATCTTGTTTTTAAGAAAACACATTTAAACTTGTAGAAAAAGGTTTATAAAATAATTGCTTTTAAATCAACCTATGAATAGTCTACCTTGTGTTTTGTTTTAATATGGGTATGCATCTTTGTTGTTATTGTCAAGATGTGTTAATAGCTCGGGTTGATCATCAGTCTCATAGTTGCGAGTTGTATAATCGACTCTATGCCGCCATTTGAGCAATTGCATATATATTGCATTATGTTCAATTTACTGAATCTAAACATTGGAATGTGATGGTGGTTTCTCCAGTCGGAGAGAAGATTTTAAATACTATTCACTAATGCTAAAGAGTGTAAATATGTGTTTTTGAAACAAAATGCAGAGTGAACATATACTTGTATTTGAAATTTGTCAACACTCAATTCCAAAAGTAGATGAAAAACATGTTGACCAGGAAATTAACGCATCCAACCACAAACATCAAACGTACAAATCCACCCCAAATACACGCATCATTACTCTACCTTATTCGGATTCATTGCTTTCACATTAAAATGAGATTAAGTTTAACCCGTCAATCACTGTCTCAAGTACTTACTGACTGTACCACTAGAATCGACGGATCTCATGTTTAGAATTACGTACTATGGGATAGAGATCAGTTTCATATTTCTGGCGATATTTTGGTTTTGTTTGGCGCAGAGAGATATTATTTAGGAGTCGGTATCGGAGCAAAGCACACTATGATATATTATATTCAATATAGTTATTATAGTGTTGTTTTTCGATTTTAATCCGTACAGGCGTAAAACGTATAACGTTATAAGTTTTCTTTGTCTGCATAAATAGGCGAAAGAAATGTCATTCAAGTCCTATTGTCTATAGGTCCCACAACAATTGGCCATGTGCTCCATGGTATTTTAGATTTGTTTGTACGACTACATGTGATTTTCTTACAGATGCAAAAACATATTTTACACTTTATTTGATCAGCAGTCTAGGATGTATAAGTTGGACTGACAGCTCGGAACTATGCATTTCAGTAGCTATCATGATAACAAAAGTCAAACTTTACAACATGTGTACAACGTGTCTAAATCTACTGACGGCGAGGTATATATATATATACAACATAACTGGCTTTAACCAGCCACGCCAAACCCTAAAACTGAGAGTCGAATGAAAAGTTACCAACTCATAATTCATTTTACGCATATTCAATCAAGGGTATTTAAAGAACACTTGAATAAACCTATACTTCTAATCGGCACATAAACATTATTATATGATTTGAACACCTCGATAGAGTTTTGATAAACGGTTTTGAAATTTAATTTTTATTTTGCGGGTTCCTTTAGGTCAGGAAACAACGTCCATAACGCACACATGATTACAAAACGTTCTACCTATTATATTTTCTGAAATGGTAGTAATTCAGAAAATAATTCATTCTATATTTTTCAATTTCTAGAAGTGATAAAGATGTTAAAGTTAAATGTGTTTTAACTGAAGGAAGAAGAGCACATGCTATGCAACTGTTTATCGCCATGTGTTAACCCTAGGGACAAACCCAGCCAGCAACTCAACCTCGGGCTGATGTCAAACAGATATTATAATCTATATCTGCCCAACGTCGGTTTTTTATCTCGAGCCGACCTATATTTGCAACACGCTTTGAAGCCGGTCCGACATCGGTTAGTGTATCGGACCGACACAGAAGTCCGACATCGGTTAGTATATCGACCCGACACATAAATGTTATTGAACTGAAGGCTATCCGACATAGAAAAGATGTTGAAAGGATGGATTTCTGGCCATTGTCCATGGCCAAGTGCAACACAGTTTTATTTAATAAAAACAAATTCCTTTGAATATTATAGATTGTTAACTTTATGCAGAAGACACCGACATAGAAGTCAATTGATTGAACAAAATATATATATTTTATATGATATGAGAAGTCGCGAAAACAAATGACAAAACTACATACAATGATTAAATCAACTGTTTACATAAAACGTTTAGAATGATTTGTGTAAATATTTAATATCTCGAAGTTCCTCAAATTAAAATCAAAATATTTTGCGATACTAGTGAAGAAAATGGTAAAAACAGCTTTTATCACCTTTGTTTGGCTTTGTCTGGCGTTTAGAAAAAGGCGCAATTTTCTGTTTATCATTTCCGCAGTGAATATTGCGTAACCACTTTTATTGGTTGAAATCATTTTTTGTAAGGAAAATCCTAAATTGCCATGATTAAAAACAAACAATCTTTGTGCCTTCCACCCTTTATCAATAATTCGTCTGAATAATCGTTTACATTTAAAATAGTTATTTTGGGGGGTTTAAAGAGACTATTTATTACACGATATCGGACCGACATAAATACAACGTCGGCCCAATATTGAACATCCCTGAAGAAAAGATAACTGCAGACCGGACTGACTCTCTAATCTCCCTTGTTAACAAATTGATATCGGCCCATCGTTGACCCGATATTGATTTTGCTAAAAAAAAAATATATATTTATAAGTATTTATAAATATTTTAAAAGAAATGAACTTATAATAATTTATTGCAATAGTTGCTGCCAGTGAAGGTGTAGTTTGTAAAAATGTTTTATTAAAATATTTTAATATGAGTACAACATCGGCCCAACATCAACCCCATGTTGGAATATTTAGCCGATATTCCGCTCTTCACCCGATAAGAGACTTGTGTACATAAAATAACATCTTGATTTGAACAAATATAACAGCGGACTGAAAATAATCGAAAATCATCAAAATTCGTGCGTTTTTTAATGTACTGCGTTTAGTATTGGCATTGACAGAGATCAGTTACTTCATATAGTTTATGTTGCATATTTCTGCATTTATAGCGGAATTTATTCTCAAAATCAACGACAGAATAGGAAAACACGACAATCAAAAATATAAAACATGACTGTGAAAGGAAATTGTTTTGCATAATGTAAAAGCACTTTGCGTGAGTGCTAGAGCCAATTGTACAGTAATGTTGAATTGCATTGTGGTCAGAATGGGTCAGAATACCCTCGCATCATCTGTATACATGTGATATATACAAGAGTTGATAAAAAAATACGTATACTTTTTCCAGAACATTTATTCTTCAGTATTTAAGTATGTAACTTGTTGCAATTGTACATCAACATCTCATTTATAACCTTGCAGTTTTTATTTTATTGTGAATATATACATCTTTCTTGTGTACCTTATCAGAGTAACCATGGACAGTAGTACGGAGCAGTTTCAACATTGACCAACCGTTTTACCGTGTCTAGGAATTCATCCAGACATCACCATATTTCAGCTACATAATGCCAGGACACATTCAACTAGAGGTACAAGATCAATCTGACTTCTATGATGATGTGATTTACAAACTTCGTAAGATCCTTGGTCATAATCACCTTCATTCAACCTTTATTAAACTCGTTAGAAAGTTTATCAAAAGAGGTTACGACCTATCATTTTGTAACGCACTGCATGTTTAGTTTTTTACCCATTTACAGTACGCCACTATCACAATCTTTGATTGGGCGATGACCGGGCAGACTGTGGACCTATGATGACATCTACCTAAATCCTTATAGGAGGGTAGTGTTTCTTGTTTGACTGTAATATTGTTTTGTCGTACCCGTAATGGTTCGTTCTCTTGCTGAGTACTTACTTTGTGGCTTTCTAGGCTTTTGTTTTTTTTATATTATATCTACATGATCATTTATGAGTTTTACCTATATTGCCTATTAATGGTGCCTTCGAGATTATAACCTGGTGGGGATATATTTATTAACACTGTCCCGTTTATTGGGACGACATTAGGGTTAGCGTGAGGGTTGGCACACCGTAGAACTTGGTTTAAACCCCAGCAGCCTGTTTTGCCACTGACCGTTCCAAGGCGGTAGCGCTATTGTTAACCCTTTTGTGTTTGTGATGTCATATCTTGCGTTATACTTATCTGTGCGTGTTTGTGGTTGACTTTTGTCGTTGAATGCTACTTTACCTGTTCGATGTTTAGTAAACACGAATGTAACGGAACAAATTACAATAAACGACGTCACATTAAGTTTCTGATCAAAATAAAAGTCGACCTTTCTTTAAAATAAAATGTACACAATCATTTCCAAATAACAGGTTAGTCACAAAATTACAAACAAACACGCAATTTCATTTCGCAAACAGAACATAAAACTTTTGTTCGTCGTGTCGTTTGCTTTATACACTGTTCTCGACAGTATGGTATTAACATCTACCATTAAATGCGTCTTTCCCGAATGTATAACTTGGACGAATACAAATTGAAAATTAAAATTGTCATAGTAATAGTATAGATCATTTTCCTTTCTTTTTTTTTGTAAACTTTATTTTTAAAAAGTATGAAAGGAGAAATCTGGAAATTCTCGGTTTGATTGAGACTGTTCATGAACGGTAGTGAAAAGTTCTTGCTACCGTTGACGCCCTAAAGCCCCGGGTTGAGCAGAACTCAATATTTAAAATGCCAATAGTACAGAAATTTGAGCCATTCCGAAAATTGTATGCATATGACGGTGAACATGGAACCTTCAATGTGGTGTTTTCACACCATTCCATGGCCAGCGGCGTATGGTCCCAGTTTCTAACAAAACGTTTTGCCCTAAACGAAAAAACAATGGTCGAAATAAACAAAACGGAATTTAGCTGGGAGCAGAGATTATGAAGCCTGCGTATCCCAGGTAACTGTCGAAAGATTAAATTTAAAAGCAGGCAACATACCCTAAGGGTAATTAAACAACACTCGGAATCTATAAAGGCTGGAGTATTCGAAATTCAAGCAAAAATCTAAAGGGAGTTGAGAATGCCCCACCTGTATCTGTAAATGTCGGGCTCAGCAATCTCCAAAACTCTAAATGAATAACTGTTCTGACTGCAAGCACGTAGAGACGCCGCCGCCACACTGCACAGGCAACGCTACTGTGATATATAAAATAGTATAAAAGAAGAAATCTGGAAATCGGCGAACACGATAAATACAAACAAATATTGCAGTCTCGGTTTGACTGTACAATCATTACTTGATATTCGGGAGAATAATAATCGGGAAATGTATTTACAGTAATCTAATGAGAGGAATGATTAATCCCTTTGTCGACATTATAACGAGTCCATGAATAAATAGCTACCCGTTTTGTTAAGCAACTTAGCTGCAATAAATTGAACAATATTTCATTTTCATCTGAATTCTATGAAAGTGTCTCTATTAAGCTTTATTCACGTCTGCTTTAAAGGAAGCTCTGAACGCGTTAACTGCAGGAACTCATTACGAATCAGACATTTCTCGTCAACAAAACGTCATTTTATTACCAAATTGTCATAAAAGGATGAACCAACCATATATGAGTTAGCTAAGGTTACATTGTAACATTTCCCAGTAAATGGTTTCCATAATGGTAACCAAAGCACTATATCCTGCTAGTATTTATATATTTTCAAATCAAACAAACACAGGGGCTGTCATGTTTTATCTTTAAACACGCTAACAATACACTTTTCTATTTGCCTTACATAACGTTGGAAGTTAAAGGAAGGTACTGGCTATTACGTCGTCGTTAGACGATACACTGTAGACACGCACGTTTAAAGGGACACATGACAATCTTTTATTTGTTTAAAACATGCGGCGTCCTGTTAGTTGTTCAATATAACTTCCATATTTGCAGTCATTAATATTAATTATTAGAATAGTTCAAAGCAAATCGTTTTTACATATTACTAACTTTTGATAATATTGCACCAATAATATATTTATAAATGTGTTTGAATAATGAAGAAAATTGAAATTTTGTTTTTTTATTTAAATATATTCCGTTTTAAAGTCAAAATGATTTAGGATCTATAAATCGCGATGCACATTTCAAATGTTAATAAATAAAACTCAAGTTGCCCTGTCTCCCTTTAACGTGTACAATTGGAAGACAATCAGTTGTGAACATGCGACCCATAAGGCTAAACAATAGTTTACAGAGTGAAATTTCTAGTGAACAGTTGTTAACGAGAACAGTACTTCTGAATTAACATGAACTAAATTCTAACATTCGAAAGCAATTACTTACTTTCTTGAATAATATGTTATTAGATGTATGTATACACATTAGGTATGAAACATAGTAACTGTGTAATATGTTCAGGTTCTTTTCTTGGTAAACCAGCGGAATCTTTGTCCATTTTGTGACACGACACACACAAACTAATTACATAAACACATAAACTATGAAGTTTGTGAATCACTCATCATCCTATTAGATAATATTTTCGTCAGGTATGGTACCACCGTTTATAGACAAATTGTTGGTATCCCTATGGTACGAACTGTGCACCACTTGTCGCAGATTTGTTTTTATTTTGCTATGAAAGGAATTTCATGTTGAGTCTTTCACCAGATACCTAGGCAGATGTTATTGAAGCCTTTAATGACACCTCTCGGTATCTGGATGACATATTGAACATTGACAACTCTTTCTTTCCAACTATGGTTAATTATATTTATCCTAAAGAACTTCAGTTTGACAAAGCTAATATATCTGATAATAACGCTTCTTTTCTTGATTTAGATCTCCCGATTGAAAATGGTAAATAATTAGCAAAATCTATGACAAGAGAGACGATTTTAATTTTGACATTGTTAATTATCCCCACTTGGATGGGGATGTTCCCCGAGCAACTTCTTATGGGGTGTATCTGTCTCAACTTGTTCGTTTTTCTAGAGCTTGTACTCGAGTTAAGGACTTTAATATTCGTAATCTTTGTATAACTAAAAAGTTACTCAATCAGGGTTACCGTTACCATAAACTTCGTAAAACCTTTGCAAAATGTTATTATCGTAACCCTGATCTTCTTTCCAAATATAAATGTAATTTAAGGACTCTTCTGCGACAAGAACTATCACAACCTGATTTCTATGGTGATGTGATTTATTAACTTCGTAAGATTCTTGGTCATGATCACTTTCATACTATCTTTGTTAAACTTGTTAAAAAGTTTATCAAAAGAGGTTATGACCCTATCATTTTGCAACGTACTGCATGCTTGGTGGTGGACCCTTTTACAGTTCGCCACTATGCTTTCCTCTTTAATTGTACGATGACCGGACAGGCTGTGGACCCTATGATGACGCCTACCTAAAGCCCATTGGAACGGTGGCGTTTGATGTTTGTCCATGATCTTTCTTGTCGTGCCCTTAATGGTGTATTCTTTTACTGCTCTGGCTTCTGCAAAGTCATTGAGTACCTTCATTGTGGCTTTTGTTTTTTTGTATTATATTTAAACGAGCATATTTGTGTTTTACTTATATTGCCTATTGATGCTGCCTTGTTGGTTAGAGATTAGATCATGGCGGGGATTTCTTTATTTACACTGTCCTGTTTTAATGGGATGACAGTAGGGTAAGTGTGAGGTTTGGTGCACTCTAGAACCGGTTTAAACCCCCAGTGGCCTACTTTGCCACTGACCGTTCCAAGGCGGTAGCCCTGTTGTCAACCCTTTTGTGTTTGTGATGTCGTTTGTATTTTTTATTACTTTTGCCTTTTCGTTTGTCTGTTTGCGTGTTTGTTTTTGTGTTTTGTGGTTGACTGTCGTCCTTGAATGCTGCTTTCCCTGTCCGATAATTTTATCCTTCTTTAATTAAAGGAACACTGTTTCGTTTTATGTAATAAAAAATATCTATTAAAATACACCAATTTAATTTCGCATAGCCTTGAATAATATGTTATTTCAAATATAATGTCGTTGATAAATACTATTGTGCATATCATATATTCGTGTATTTGTCATTAAAGCGTATCATTCCGTGCTTAAGTCATTTTTGCGTACTGGCCATATCAAGTTTCATTAATACCGCGTTTAATTTTGGAATTTAATATTGTACATCTTAAATATGAAAACCATCTGTACGAGTTTTGGTTGACTGTGGTCCTTGAATGCTACATTTCATATTCGACTTGTGTTTGTTTGCACGTTCATTTGACAATAATAGTATTGGCAACGGTCTTTAAAACCATTACGTGGTCCTGCCTTATTTCCATTAAGCGATGGGAAAGCTTCTATTAGCAGGATTTTATAATGTATATTTGGACAATAAAACATGTTTAAAAAAATTGTTACTGAAATAAATGCGATGACCTGTTTAAAATTAACTATGAAATGTTTAAATGTTACAATATGCAAACTTTTTAAGTCGAAATTAAGTCATTTCATACCCATGCCAAACCCTTTTTCGCTTCTTGGAGAAGGAGTTGGATGGGGTATGAAAGTTCATACTAGGACCGAGTAATGCTACTAGAAATAATGCCAACACTTAATACATAGTGAGCTAACTATACTCTTGTAGATTAGAGAATGAAAGTGTCATTTAGTGATTGGATATAAAGTTATGTCCCTAGATACCAGTCTGTCGCTTCGTTTTGTCACATTATGAATACAGAAATAGGTAGTGGAATACATAATATGTCAAGCTCAGGCTAAAGTTGTTTATTCTGTATTTCTAAAGACTGGACACTACAAAATACAAATGCATCACTTGTGGGTGTAAAAACTGTCCAATATATGGTAAAAATAGATAGTTTGTAAATAAATACTGAAAATGCGATCCTTTGAAAGCAAGAAGCAAGTCTACAACACTTTCCAATATACAGTACAAGTACATGTGTTAAGATAATAAGAATCTTTAGGTTCCGATAAAAACACGTATACCTCGGGTTGGAATTCTCTATCTGAACCGAATACCCATGATAGGTTCTTTTCGTGCATATCAGAGACATGTTGTGTGTTGACGCCGCCAGCTACTAACGTTTTGCATGTTTTCCTGCATACCGGATGTTGGTGCGCGCGTGACTTTTGTCTTTACCCATAAAGACTTTTCACTCGCTATGTAAAACGTGGATAGCCTTATCCGGTATGCAAGAAACATTCCTAAGACACTGTTAGGCTCATCCTTAATACACTAATATGCTTATTTACTAAGTGATGTTAGCCTGAATTTCTAAGATACTATTATATTCGGAAGTCTAAAAGAGTATGAAAGTGGACCTTTGGAAACGTTCAAACACGCTAAATATCACCCAGTTGAGCAGAACTCAATATTCATAAAATCATTAGTACAGAATTGTAACCATCCCGCAGATGGCATGCATATGGCGGTGGACATGCAATCACTTCTTGTTCTTCATGTATCTGATGTGTTTTATTTGAAAGCGTGTTTTTGTGGACTGTTTTCCATCAATGCAACATTTTCTGTTCAAAATAAATAAATAGTGTCAAGGGGGATGCGTTGGAAGCAGCAAACACAACTAGGAACATTAAGTAACAGACTCAATTTTAATTTACTATGTCCTTGAGAGATCATGTAAGCAGCAATACCTCTCACGCCCCTTAAAATTGGCTTAAGCGGTATTTTACTTCAAAGTCACCTATAATGGGCTCGTTTGTCTCAAAAGACCTGTAAACAATAACATTAATGATGTGTAGCTCGGAGAGAAATGTTACAGCCGCCACACTGCACTTAGTCTAAATAAACGGTAGTGTGAATGTTAATTAATGTTGTTAAGGATGATCCTTTGGAAGCAACAAACATAACCATGCAAATAAAATAGCAATGAGACTCGGTTTTATTGAGTCTGTTCGTGAATAACCTTTCTATACAGACATGCTATGATGAGCAGAACAGTTCAAGGCTAAAGGAAAGTCACGATGCTTGACTTTTATCTACTTTTATTTATTCTATTTATAGTTTGATTAATATTTAATATCACATTTAATGTTTAAAACATTTGAAATGAAATATACCTAGTCTCATTTTCTACAAGAATGTAGTACTTTGATTTACTTAACTCATCTACAATTTGCTAAAATATACAAATCATTTCAATACATTTTTGAAGTATAGCATGTTCGGCTTTCTGGCAGCTTTGATAAATTTGGACAAATATTTTGTTTTTCTACTTATATGGCCGACAATATTTATCGAACAACTCATCATCTATTGATATAGTTAAAACTGATCCATGACAAATTGCAGTCTCATCTTACTTAATTTTCGATTCGAAAGTTCCACTACTCCGGCCGATAAAAGGCTCTGGGTATTGTTTAACCACTCATGGGATATGTTATCTGCTTTTTAATTTAGTCTTTTGGCTGTTACTTGTAATAAGCAGTCTTCATAATCGCTGCTCCCAACTAAATTTCATTTTAAATATTTTGCTCTTCGGGGAATAGTATTTTGTTAGATTCTGGGACCATACGCCGCTGGACATGGTAGAAGCAAATATCTCTATGTCCATCGCCATATGCATACCACCTTCGGTATGGTTAAATTAAGTACTATTGATTTTATGAATAACGAGTCCTGCTCAACCCTGGGCTAGAGGGCGTGAGCGGTAGCTAGCATATTTCACTACCGTTTCCAAAGGTCCACTCTCATACGCTTTTATATCGCACAGTGGCGTTGCTTGTGCAGTGTGGCGGCAGTAAAACGTCTCCCCGCGCTTGCAATCAGGACTGTTATTCATTCGATCATTGGAGATCGCTGTGCCCGATACTTAGTTATCGGTGGTCCATTTTCAATTGTTTTAGTTATCTTACTTAATTTTCGATTCGGTGTGATATGTTGTCTGCTTTTTAATTTAGTCTTTTGGCTGTTATTTGTGAGACGCAGGCTTCATAATCGTTCCACCCAACTAAATTCCACTTTATTTATTTCGCTCTTCATGGCATAGTATTTAGTTAGATAATGGGACCATACGCATCTGGACATGGCGGAAGCAAAGATATCTATGTCCACCGCCATATGCATGCCATCTTCAGGATGGTCAAGATTATGTACTATTGATTTTATGAATATTGAGTTCTGCTCAACACGGGGCTAGAGGGCTTCAACGCTAGCTAGCTTATTTCACTACCGATCATGAACAGTATCAATCAAACCGATTGCAATATTTCGAATGTGTCGTGTTCGGCAATTTCCAAAGGTCCACTCACATACTCTTTCATTAACACCTACTAACTGAGGCACTCCATGAACTGATAATAATATATACGATATATTGTTGAAAATTGAGTTGGTGCATTCTTTTATATCACTATTTGCCAGTATACTTATAGCTGCATTTACTCCTTCTCACAAGTGTACCTGAAGGCCTACTGGGCATTTCCGTCATTATATAACTACTGAATAACATTTTATAACGATATCTAGAAGTTGTCTACTTGCTCTAATTTGCATTGGGTGTTCATACTTCTAAAGATCATGTTTTACATGTGTGGGCAATATGTTTCTTTCAGTAAACAATACACAATTTCCCTCATGCTAGCCACACACAGTATGTACGTATTACTGGTGGGCGCAAGGTAAAACAAATAAAATGTTCTCGGCACATTTCAATATTTTAGTTCATTTTTGTTTCTCGCACTTTAAGCGGAATGGCAAAGCATTTTGTTTTTATATGAGTATGTACCTTAGACGTTGTTTTTAAGATTTGTTAATAGCTCGGTTTTGGTTTATAACTGACTCGATGACATTTGAGCAATTGTATGTATACAGCATTATGATCAATTTACTGAATCTAAAAATAAGCATAAAAGTTGATTTTAAATACTATACAGAAGCGCTGTAGTGTGGAAATATATGCTTTTGTTTAACATATTTGAAACAAAAAGCAGATTGTACTTGTATTTGAAATGTGTCATCACTCGATTCCAAAAGTAGATGAAACATATGTCGAACAGGAACCTTACGCATCCAACCAGAACACACACATACACACACACACACACACACACAGACACACCATTACTCTACCTTACTCGGATTCATTGCCTTCACATTAAAATGAGATAAGGTTTAACCCATCAAGCACTGTCTCAAGTATACCAACCATAAATGACTGTACCACTAGAATCGGCGGATCTCATGTTTTAAATTACGGACAATGGAATAGAAATCAGTTTCATATTTCTGGAGGCATATTTTTTTGTTCGGAGCAGAGAGATCTTATTTAGGAGATCATATCAGAGTAAAGCACACTATAGTTTATTTTTTCAATATATTCTTAACCAAACAGCTAATGGACCAGTAGACAATACCTTTAACATGTTTAATGTATGAACTTATTATATGTCGACTGGTACCGTTGGAGACAGGTGATTTGAAAGATTTTTTTTAAATTTACAGTCGTTATTAACAAGATATTTGTCTCGTTCAGAATGAAATTTGTTTTGGTTTATTGATTGTTATTATTGAGATATTAAAGATATTGTATGCGTTAGCTGTTTGGTTCAGTATAGTTTTATATTATAGTTTTGTTTTTCGAGTTCTTTTTGATAGACAACAATTAAAATCTCGTGTTTATGTTCGTTTTAGCAGGCTTTTTGGTATCTTGTGCGTAACTTATAAACATGCCTGCTTCATTGTCAGTAAAGTCCTTCCAAATTATACTATATGCTTGCAAGTATTATGTGTTCGTCTTCTGTACAGTGGAAGAACATATGTATTATTTTCCGTTGAAGGTTCAATTTTCAGTAAATTTTTGCCGGACCGAACAATAACAATGTAAACATCAATTATACATTTCACACTGGATTACATTACTTGTGTAATAAACTAATTTGTGTAATAAACTAATTGTGTAATACACTACTTGTGTAATACACTATCAGTGTCACACACTTTTATGTAATACACTACCTGTGTAATACACTACTTGTGTAATACACTAATCGTGTGACACACTTTTATGTAATACACTACTTGTGTAATACACTATTTTTGGAATACATTACTTGTGTAATACGTACAGGTATAAAACGTATAACGTTATATGTTTTCTTTGTCTGCACGAATAGGCGAAGGAAATGTCATTTAAGTTCTAGCTCCGCACCCTATTGTCTATAGGTCCCACAACAATTGGCCATGTGCTCCATGGCATTTTAGATTTGTTTTCACGACTACATGTGCTTTTCTTACAGATGCAAATATATAGTTTACACCTTAACTGATCAACTGTCTAGGACGTATAAGCTGGACTGACAACTTGGAACTATGCATTAAATTAGGTATCCTACCAACATCAGCCACATTTTACAGCATATGTTCAACGTTTCTAAACCTACTGTCGACGAGGTATATTTATATACCTTGCATGTTTGGAGAATTCAAACTCTATAGACATAACATAACCGTGCCATACCCCAAAACTGAGCCGTCGAAGATTTACGAACTCATAATTCATTTTACGCATATTCAATGACGGGTGTTTTAAGAACCCTTGAATAAACCTATGCCTTAAATTGGCACATAAATATTGTTATATGACCTGAACACCTGGATAGAGTTTTGATAAACGGTAAATATATTTTTCCGCTATTTTGCAGGTTAGTTCTTTTAAGTAGGGTCCAAAAACAAGTTACATAAAGCCTTAATATGTTTTACCTATTACATTTTCTGAGAATCGTAGTAATTCGTAAAATAGCTCATTCTACACTCAGAACATTTGAAAACGCAACACAAGATATTTTTTTGAATTAAGATGTTAAAGTTAAATGTGTTTTAACTGAAAGAAGTAGAGTACATATTATGCAACTGTTAATCTTAAAATATTAACCATTGGGAAAAAGAGACTTGTGTTTATAAAATAACATCTTCATTTGAACAAAAAAAGTGAACTGAAAATAATAGAAAATCAAAATTGCTGCATTTTTAAATGTACTGCGTATAGTAAAGGAATTGACACAGAATCAGTTCATATTTAAGAGTTACCGCTGACTGAATAATTACGTATACTTCATATAGTTTTCTCAAAATCAACGACAAAACAGACCAACACGACAATCAAAACTATAAAACGTCACGTGTGAAAGGAAATTGTTTCGCATAATGAAAAAGCACTTTGAGTGAGTGCCAGAGCTAATTATAATTATATAGAAATATTGTATTTGAATGGGGTCAGCCGGGGTCAGAATAATATGAACACATCATGCCTATACATGACAGGTTTTGTGATATATACACTACAGATAGTATATAAAATGCGTAATAAAGTGTCGCCCAGACTACAAATCAGTAAAGTTATTACTAACTGGTCCTTTGGGATCATCAAACACGATTTTTGTGGCTTTTAAGTTGAATATCCCTTAGGCCGGTGCTAGTGTCACAGGTTTAAACTTTTAGTGGAATCCAGTCTAGTGTTTCTTAGGTAGTAGTTTAGATTTAGTGGTATGATACCTATGTATCTATTATATAGAGTAGGTCGTTCCATCTACATACATATTCACCTTTCACACATAAAATACACATACCTTTCTTATGCAAATTAGCTGATTGATGGAGCCAATCGATTGATCGCAAATCAGATATACAACATATACTTGATTTGCGAGTAGACGATTGTTATCCACAATCATATTTACATTAAATATATATGTTTACAATATATATTTACAGGTAATTCTTATTGCATTTTGTGTATTATGTATTTCTCATTATGTTTGTGTAATTTAAATGTAGTTTCTTGCTATGAAATGCATTGTATATGCATTTGATTAATTTGCCTTTGTAACATACCTGTGTTACCTTGAGTAGGTCTGATCACTACTTCCGTCAGCCATATTTGTTATGTGTTTGTAAACAAATCAGAAATATACAACATATACTTGATTTGCGAGTAGACGATTGTTATCCACAATCATATTTACATTAAATATATATGTTTACAATAAATATATACAGTTGTTGCATCTGTTTACCAACGATCGTCGAGGACCCGTATAAAACAAACCCTGACACTAGGAAGCGTGAGAGATGTTGCACTTTACATTATATTTCATGAACAGACTCAATAAAAACCGAGTCTGCTACTTTTATATCTTGTTTTTGTTTGTTCCTTCCAAGGGATCCACTTTTCAGTATTTATTGACATTCACACCAGCGTTTGTTTAGTGCTGTGTGGCGGCCGTAAAACGTCCCCCCGACTACAAATTAGTAGTGTTATTACTTACTGGTCCTTTGGGATCATCAAGCCCGATCTTTGTGGCTTTAAAGTAGAATATCGCTTAAGCCGGTGCTAGGAAGCGTGAGAGATGTTGCACACTACATTATCTCTCATGAACAGACCCAATAAAACGAGTATGCTACTTGTATCTCTTGTTTGTGTTTGCTGCTACCATGACATCCATTTCGTCCAAGGGATCTACATTTCAGTATTTATTTGTATTAAGAAATGGCAAACAAAAGGGTAAACGCGAAATTTCGAGGATATACAGTCTGAACGTGGAAGATTCCCATCTTTTTGTCATTCGTATTAACAACAACCTTTTATTTATAATCAAAGCATTGTTTTATATATTGTTTTATGTTTATATCTTATACATGCATCTTTTCTATTAAATTGCGAAGGCGTAGACCATATCTCGCCATATGTTTACACGAGTCGGCCGAACGCTAATTGATGAGTATTTTGTGTTCATTTGGTAAACATAAATACACAGAATCAGTCTATAAATTAACTGATCTAAGCTTCTGATCTAATGAAATGTCGTATAAAATTAATTGAAATTATACAGTGCAAAATAATTTCAAAATAAAACATCAATCATTTTTCATTCATAACAAGTCAAACAAGCAATTTCCATGTGTAAACAGAAAATTAAAATGTTCTCAATGATTGGGCAATACATCTGGTAAGTCGGGTTGATATGTGTGGGGGTACAACAAATAAATATAATGTATACGCTAAACACAGAACCAGTTAACATCTTACTAAACAACAATTGTTGTATTTAAACAAATTTATATTCTCTCATATACTAAAGGCGACCGAACGAAAATGTCGAACACAAATATAATATTCCTTAATGGAACAGTACTTTCAGAAATAGAGTCACGTTTTGTTTCTGACTTTCTTAATTGAGCAAACATAATCATTATGTTATTATCATTAATACATTTCTTACACATTTTATCCTACGGCTTTAGTGTTAATACAATAAAACAGAAGCTTTAGAAGCCAAACAAATAATGAATTTGTTATTTTTATGTTTGAATTGGATGCGGAAGCGATACGCATTTGTAATTTTTATTTCTTAATCTAACCAGTTACAGTATAAAACATATCAGAGGAAATGTGTCTTTGTTTTACAATTATAATATATATATATATACAACTTGTCTAGGGTTAGACATGTTGGTTGTCCTTCAATGAATTAATACACGCCGTTCGCCCAAATAGAAATAGAAAACACCTGCAACTTCTGACAATTTCTGAAAATAGACAAAAATCATAATCTAAGGTGAATACGTTTCAGTGATACTGCATAATTGGAGATATTATATATTACGTAACAGTTCATTTGATTGAACAGTACTTGCCGAAGGATTGTCGTTCGTCCATGCGATATTTCATGTTACATATACTACAGTTGCATCAGCGTAAACTATTAAGGCTGCAAATGTTTATGATTGGTGTTTTAATATAAACAGGAGTCTGTCCGTTGTGGATTAAATTCCTGTAGCACATTATATCCATTTAAATAAGTGCAGAGTCTATAAAATATTTGCAGATAAAGTAAATAAACACCCGATATTTAACTTATTTATTATTTTTGTATTCTATTTGTCAATATTCGGGGAATAAATATAGTGTGCAATCGGAATCTTAACAACTCAACCTTAAAGGAAGTTCATCAGTTTTTTCGTAGGGTCTACTGGTCTGAAAAAAATAAATAATTATATTTTTTACGATAATCGGCCTGACGTTTCTGCATGTTTAGTGTTTTACCCATTTGCAGTTCGCCACTATGCTTTCCTCTTTGATTCTGCGATGACCGGACAGATTGCGGACCCTAGGATAACATCAATATCAAACTTTATAGGACTGTTGTCTTTAATCTTATCTTGTCGAACCCTTAACGGTTTGTTCTCTTGCTGCTTTGGCTTCTGCCAAATCACTGAGTACTTACTTTGTGCCTTTCTAGGCTTTTGTATTTTTATATTATATATACATGATTAGTTTTACTTATATTGAATATTAACACTGCCTTGTTTGTTAGAGATTATAAAATGGTGGGGATATATTTATTTACACGGCCGCGTATATTGGGATGGCAATAGGTAAGAGTGAGGTTTGGTGCATCCGAGAACCTGGTTTAAACCAACAACGGCCTTTGTGACACTGACCGTTACAATGCAGTAACCCTATTGTCAACCATTGTGTGTTTAAGATTTCTTGTCTTGCCTTTTATTCATCTTTATATATAGTTGTTCTTTGTTTCTTTGTGTGTTTGTGGTTGATTGTCGTCCTTGAATGCTATTTTTCCTGTTCGAATTTACTTTTTATGAAAGAGCCTCAGAGGAACCACTTATTTACAAAAAAAAGAAATCATGTATCATCATTTCCATTTAGAAATCGTTCACTTCAATCGATTTCTTCTATACATTTCTTTTTCACATTTTGTAAAATGTGCATTCGTAATGTGTAGAAAGAACGACGTAAAACACAGTTTATATTTAAATATAGAAGACGGAATATTCTGACCTTTTCTATTTAATTATGCACCCTTTTTTGGAGTCACTATTTGCGTTTAGCGTACATGTACTGTATATGAAAATGTAATTTATTTCTGTTTCTGTCTGATGTACTTTTTTAATTTGGATGCTTTGATTGCTTTTCATCCTTCTCTTGCGCACACAAAGTTCGAGCAACTGCGATTTTAATAATGCAGGCCCGAAACTTGTTCTCGTCCTTACCAAACTGTATCATACCTGAAATACTCGTTGACATCAATGTGGGCGGAATATGCCTAATTGTGCTCCCGCTAGCGTTTTAGACGATGGTATTCGAGTGTGTTTTTGCTGTGTTTTTTTTACATGACGTCGAAAATGTGAAAGGTTGCATGAATTCGCGACAATGTCTGCGCAACAGTTAGTTACCATTTTGACCTCACTTGCTGTTTAAAGTAAGAAATGATCATGTTTTAAACAATACTGAGTAACT
Organism: Cyrtodaria siliqua; assembly: GCA_037043455.1. NCBI lineage: Eukaryota > Metazoa > Mollusca > Bivalvia > Adapedonta > Hiatellidae > Cyrtodaria > Cyrtodaria siliqua. Next base: position 89,448 of record JAWPHD010000291.1, read on the forward strand.
GATATGCAAGAACAGCACGAAATATATAAATGTTTTAGCACGGCAACCGGAAGACCCTGTGAAATAGCTTGACTCCTAACTTTTGGAAAACAATTCGAAATTGAAAATATATTTGCAAATGGATTTATTTAATAAACGATGAATTGTCTCCTCGTGTTTTGTTTATTTGTGATAATAATGCACCTTCGTTGTTATTTTTAAGATTTAATAATGGCTCGGTTTGGTCCCCAGGCCCATAGTTTCGAGTTTATAATCGACTCGATTACAACATGCTCTCGAGAATGACAGTTGACAGATTGCATGTGAATCACTTCATGCTCAATTTACTCAATCTAAATATGCAGGTGTTGCGGTGGCTTCTCTAGTTGCATAACTAGAGGATATTAAATACTAACATAAATGCATTATTGTGCATGTATGCAAATAAGTGTTTTGAATAAATGCATTTTGACATAAAAAAGGTAGAACAGGTAATGTATCATTCACTTAACAGAGCAGAACAAAACACGTAATTACTCTTCCTTAATCGGATCCTCTGTTTCGACATTAACATTATAAGGATGAGCAGACCAAGCACTGTCTCAAGGACAATAATCATTACTGGCTCTACCACTTGAATCGACGGATCTCAAGTCTAAAATTACGAACAATAGGATTGATCGTTTTTAGATTTCTGTCAGCATTTTTAGTTGTAAGACAGAGAGAAATTCGTTTTAGGACAGACTGTGGACCCTTTGATGACGTACTTACAGGACGTAGCGTTTGATGTTTGTCTTTAATCATGTCTTGTCTTACCATTAATGGTGTGTTCCCTTGCTGCTCTAGATTCTAACAAGTCACTGAGTACTCACTTTGTGGCTTTCTATGCTTCTTTTTTCTTTATATAATATATAAACATAATCATTTATGTGTTTGACTTATATTGCCTATTAATGCTGCCTTGTTTGTGAGAGATTATAACCTGAAGAGGATATCTTTATTCACACTGTCCCATTTCTTGGGATGGCAATATGGTAAGAGTGAGGTTTTCTGCTCCCTAGAACCTAGTTGAAACCCCAAACGGCTTTGCTTGTCACTGACCGTTCCAAGGCGGTAGATCTATTGTCAACCTTTGTGTGTTTGTGATGTCTTATCTTACCGTTTATTCATCTTTGTATATAGTTGTTCTTTGTTTCCTTATGTGTTTCTGGTTGACTGTCGTCCTTGAATGCTGCTTTCCCTGTTAGATGTTTATATCTACATTTAGGAGATCGTAGCATGGCTAAGACACACTGTATTTTATTATATTCAATATAGTTTATTAGTTGCTTTGTTTTGTGTATTTTTGTTTATATTGCCGCGTTGTTTTGGTCTGTTGTTGATTCTGAGAACAAGAATGCGTGAATTGTGCAATTGTTCTCTTCTTTATTGGCAAATGAGAAAAAAAGGCAATGGTTTCGAAAAAGAGTATAAGAGTGGACCTTTGGAAACGACAGAACACGATCAATACAAAATATTGCAGTCTTGGTTTCAAGGTCTCACTACACACTTCGATTTTACTGTGTTGGCCATAGGCAGTAAAGTCCAATTTCCATTCTGAATCAAAAATTTCCAGTCTAAAAGTATTTTCTTTGGAAAATACAGTTACTGCTGCTTATAAAAATCCACAAAATCTGGTACATAGCCCACTTTGTTTGTTTTTTTATTGCGAGAGGTGTCAGGCACGGTACTCTTTTCGGCTTTCACAAAACAGTTTGCTCCTAAATTCATACGCATTTTGAGCACCCACAAATTTGTCATATTTTGCTGTCAGTGTTATCTAATCGCTGTTCATCCAATCCCACACTATTGTTTTCTCACCTGCAACAAGAAAAGAAAATATCCATGGGCAATTATTAAAATATCTCAAACCGAAGAACACACCCCTACTTTTTATGGGGTAAGAATCACCCTACAGTCACATGCAAGGGAGCTAAGTGTGTAGTGAGACCTTGATTGTTCATGAACGGTAGTGAAATATGTTTGCTACCGTTCACGTCCCCTAACCCCCTAGCCCCGGATTGAGCAGAACTCAATATTCATCAAATCGATAGTACAGAAATTTAACCATAGCTGTCAATACAACATGTGTATACATAATAGTCTACGTGATAGATACAGAGAGTATAGCAATGCGTTTTATATGACGGTGCCATTGTGTTTGGGTGCTATGTTCGTACAGAAACGTCTTTATTTCATTTCTGTACGGCACAAGGTATATGTTGGTGATCTCGCATTCGAAAGATATGTTTGTTTCTTTTTATTTGAGATAATCTGAGACTTAGTTTTTTAAGAAATGAAAGTGTCTATATATTTTCAAATAAAAGAAATATGTAAAAAACTCTAAATATATTGGAACAATCTCATTTAATGTGGACTCTTTGCGCGAATATAACACTGTCAAGCGAAGGTGCGTGTGACGTCACATGGTGTTTCCCCTTGATGAGAAAACACCTTGCAAAAACTCGCTTGAAACAACTCATACATAATGAGATTTTCGTATGTTTTAAGCATCCAACACGTTCGCCTATTATAGATCATCATGCATGTACGATGTGAAGCCTCGATTTATGAGAAGAAATGTAGGTTATCCGCCAGATGGCGATGAGGAGGCGCCAAAAGCAATTACTATGAATGCAAGCTGATAAATCAACCTTGCATTCAAAAACGAATAATTAGAATAAAACAATAGGTTTTAACATTTAATTATTATCAAAATATTTATTTGAAACAAACATACTGTCGTAATATCGTAGGAATTATTCACAATGAAACAAAAAATACTATGTTTACATCACATGACAAACTTCCTGTGACATGAACTGTGAATTGCACCAATCCCTAACGAGTATGCACAACAGTAGTTCCAGTACAATGATTTTACAACGCGTCAATATGGGCGAATATTGACGTTTCCTGTTACATTGAAAATAAACGGAGGTTGTAAATGCGTATGCAATAAATATTACATATTGTGGTAGTCATTGTGCCACTTTGACATTTTACTGAACTACAGTGTGTGAATTTAAAACATTTATATTCTCTCATATCCAAAAAGCGACAGAGCTAAACACACATCAAACATTCCTTAATGGACAAATTGGCCATTCACAAATAGGGCTGCATTTTATTTCTCTTACAGGCACATTCTTGTTAATGGAACTAGCATATTAATCATTGTCTTATTAGCATTAATGTAGCTTGGACATTTTATCTAACGGCTTCACTGTGATACTGCCGCGGTGATACTACCATTTATACAAATCTAATAACCTTTTTATTGCATACGCATTTTTAATATAAAAACAAATAATTAGAATAAAACATCTAACTCAATCAAGTGTTCAGAGCATTTGGATAATTTAATTTAATTCCGATCATTAAACCCCATGCATGTGCATGCATGCATGCCTGCCTGCCTACCTCCCTACATACTTACCTACCGACCGACCGTCCGACCGACAGACAGACAAATGTTAGGGGCTGAGCAATAGAGATACATTTGTATTTCTAAAATCGAGTTTATGTGATATTCACGCAAGATTTCTTTTTGCGCGGCGTGGCAGTGGTAGTCCCCACACGCTATAATTCAGCACACGTTCTGCTCTTTGGGAATCATATAACACAATCTGTGCGGATTTAAAGTAAACTCATCTCAAGTTGCCAGAGGGTGCTGTGAGGTAGTTAAATCCGATATAATGGTCTAAATTTAGTGGATAAGTAAGTAAGTAAGTAAGTAAGTTATTCAATTAAGTTAAATGTGTATATGCAATAACATCTGTGTTGCAAATAGCACACAATTGACCTAATGGACCATTCAGTCACTACGTTAGTTGTATAAATGAACACAAAATAAATAATGAACACATAAAAGTAAAGCACGATTTACAGACTTTATTGATAGGTTATTTGCTATTCAAAACATTACCCGTATAAGGTCGCTCACTGGAGGAGACATGTCTGATATTTATCCTTGACCCCATCTAACTATGAGTTTACTGTCCATGATTGCCTAATATGGTTGCCTAATATGATGTTATCAACATCTGCCACTAAAAGTGTATAACCCCAATATATATATTATATGAATAAACACTCAAAATGTGCCTAGTATACCTGCCAAAAAACATTCCAAACAAACAAACATAACTATGAAACCATGCTATTAAGTTTTGAGACAAATTCAAAGACTTAATTATTAGTTTTAAATTATCTAAAAAAATAAATAAGTCGGCTATTCTCTTCATTATTCCATCATTATCTGATATTCAAGAGAAGAACACATGGTAAATGTATTTACAGTAATCGAAGTGTACACCATTGAGAAGGTATCATAGTATTTGTCGCCATGATGACGACTTCATGCATACCCGTTTTATTAAGCAATTTTGCTGCAATAAATGGAAAATTAGTTGATTTTCATCTAAATGCTCTAAAATTATCTGGATTAAGCTGTACTAAAATGCTCTCGTCTGCGTGACACGACAGTCTAAATGCGTTTAACTACAGCCACTCATTTGAAACCAGACATTTCTCGTCAACAAAACATCAGTTAAATTACCTAATTGTCGTAAAACGATAAACCAACCATACCTGTTTTAGTTATGCTAGCCAAAGCACCATATCCTGTTAGTTGTTATACAGTATTAAATCAAGATATGCATATAGGGTCAGTCATGTTTAATATTTAAACACGCTAACAACATACTTTGCTATTTGTCATAAAAAACGTTGCAATTAAGGGAATATGCTGGCTATCACGTCGTCGTTGGACGATACCCTTCACGTCGTCAAGTCGTCCAGTAGTCACGAACGTTTAACACAGGTTAAATAATCAGTCATGAACATGCCACTGATGGTGACCCATAAGGCTAAACATAAAATTACAGAGTTACAGAGTGAAATTTTTAGTGAAAAGTGATTAAGAACCAGATTGCAACAATATTTCTGAATTAACTTTCTTATATGTACATATTTTATATGAAACATGATTAGGTTGTTCTGGTTCTTTTATGGTAAACCAGCGAACTTTCTGTCCATTGTGTAGCACGTCTCACACACGCATTTTTTTTAACGCAACACTGTTTCATCTTGTATCAATACTTGTCTTTGCTTGATTGTGGTCACATTTCCCGTTCGACTTTTATATCTACTTGTGTTTGTTTGCAGGTTTCGTGACAATAATATTATTGGCATTAACCAGAAATCACACAGAAATCGAAAAGCAGTAGGTTCAGTCGTACAAAAGTCGCTAAAACTACTATAAATAATTCATAGTGAGCTAATAGGCTTGCATATTATAGTATAATATATTATATTATATTATAGTATAATATATAATATCTTTGTTTAACTAAAAAGCTACTCAATCAGGGTTACCGTTACCATAAACTTCGTAAAACCTTTGCAACATTTTATTATCGTAACCCTGATCTTCTTTCCAAATGTAAAAGTAATTAAAGGACTCTTCTGCGACAAGGACTATCACAACCTGACTTCTATGGTGATGTGATTTATAAACTTCGTAAGATTCTTGGTCATGATCACTTTCATACTATCTTTGTTAAACTTGTTAAAAAGTTCGCCGATATGCTTTCCTCTTCAATTGTACAATGACCGGACAGGCTGTGGACCCTATGATGACGCCTACCTAAAGCCCATTGGGACGGTGGCGTTTGATGTTTGTCTATGATCTTTCCTGTCGTGCCCTCAATGGTTTATTCTCTTGTTGCTCTGGCTTCTGCCAAGTCATTGAGTACCTTCATTGTGGCTTTCTAGGCTATTGTTTTTTGCATTATATTTACACGAGCATATTTGTGTTTGACTTATATTGCCTATTGATGCTGCCTTGTTTGTTAGAGATCAGATCATGGCGTGGATTTCTTTATTTACACTGTCCTGTTTTAATGGGATGTCAGTAGGGTAAGTGTGAGGTTTGGTGCACCCTAGAACCGGTTTAAACCCCCAGTGGCCTTTGTTGCCACTGATCGTTCCAAGGCGGTAGCCCTATTGTCAACCCTTTTGTGTTTGTGATGTCGTTTGCATTTTTTATTACTTTTGCCTTCTCATTTGTCTGTTTGCGTGTTTGTTTTTGTGTTTTGTGGTCGACTGTCCTCCTTGAATGCTGCTTTATCTGTCCCATATTTTTATCTTTCTTTGCATATTATAGTATAAAACTGACACATAGTGACTGGAACTATTTTAACGTCCCTAGATACCGGTCTGTCGCTTCGTTTTGTCACATTCCGAATACATAATACTGGTTTATATTAAATAGGTTAAATATTTAGGACAGGCTCGGGTTAAAGGTGTTCTGTATTTCTAAAACCTGAACACTTACAAATTACAATTGCATTTTTGTTAGGTATACAACACAGTCCAATATATGGTAAAAGTAGGTATTGTGTAAATGAGTACTGAAAAGAGGATCCCTTGGAAGCAGCAAGCAAGTCTTAACAAGCAAGCAAACAAACAGACTACAACACACTCCAAGATACAGTGCAAGTGTGTTAAACTATTTTCCTTAGACATTGTTAGGCGCATCCTTAATACACCAATAGGCTTATTTACTAAGTCAATATTTAGAACTTCTATTTCTAAGATACTATCAGATACAGTCTTCAAACTTCGTTTTTCCTTGTAATTGGTGTTTGTTTTGTTTTGAATGCGTGGTTTTGGTTGATTGTGTTCCGTGAATGCTACATTTAACTTTTGACATTAATACTGATAAGAGAGATGCTTTGGAAGCAACAAATACAACAAAGAGAATAAAGTAGCAGACTCGGTTTTATTGAGTCTGTTCATGAGAGGCGATGTAGGACGCAACATCTCTCACGCCCACTTGCATTCGTTTACGTATTTCTACTTCAAAACTACCAATATTGGGCTCGTTGATCCCTAGTTTAGATAACACGGAGGGTGGTTTTACCGCCGTCACTCAGCACTAAACAAACGTTGGTGTGAATGTTAATACATACTGATAAGAGAGATCCTTTAGAAGTAACAAACACAACCAAGAGAATGAAGTAGCAGATACTTAATATATACTGAAAGAAATAAGTTTAGCACATAAATAACATGGTAAATCCATTGGACAGATTAAAAGCTATGTGCTTCAGCCGCCATTAACAATATAATAACATAATTACTTAACAATTACATGCAGAACATTAATTTTTAAACGATATCTGCGAAAAAAATCCGCAATATGTTTTAATTCACCTACTTTACAGAAACTATTATTTCGTTCTTATTCAATATAAAGGGAGATCATTTAAAAATTTGGTTCGTTATTTCATTATAATGACTCATCACTCGGAACCCAGAATAGTTATTTGATCAAGTTTAACATTGTTCTTGATATAAATATTCTTATTTTTAATGTGAAAAATGTTGCTTTATATAAATGGTAGATAACTTTGATACTTACTTTGAATCACACATAATAAGTCAGAAACAAGAACCCCTTCTGACATGCCAAAATTATCAAATGCTTCACATTATGAAATAAACATCCAGTTTCCTTAAGCTAGATATGCAAAAGACAGTGCTAAACTTATTTCTTTCAGTATATATTTATAAACAGACATGCTATGGTGAGCAGAGCACGTGAATGCTAAAAGAAGGTCACGATGCTTGACCTGTATCTACTTTTATTTATTTTACTTATCTTTTGATTAATATTTAATGCCACTGTTAATATTTAAAACTTTTCAAATGATTTTTTATCTAGTATCATTTTCTACAATTATATATATGATTTAGTTTATAATTAACTCATGTAGAATTTTGTTAAACTATAGAAATCATTTCAGTACCAATTGTTTAAGTATTATTTTACAACTCAAAATTATATTCGAAAACATTCATTTTCCCTACAATTACCAAACGACCGTCATAATAGAAAATTCGGCTTTGTGGCAATTTAGACCAATGAGGACAAATCTACTGTTTCTATGTGTATATGGCAGACAGTATTTATCGAATATCCGTAACATCTATCGATATAATACTGACTATTCCATGCCAGACAATATTATAGAATGTCCGTATCATCTATAGATATAGTTATAACTGACCCATTACATACAATATGTATCGTACATCCGTAACATCTATAATGGATATAGTTATTAACTGATCAATGCCAAATAACAATCTAATGGGACCTAATTGAATGCACTCCATGAAATAATATAAAATCTATATATTGAGAAAGATTGAGTTGATGCAGTATATCATTTTACTATTGGTCATTATAATTATATTTAAGTACTCCATCTCATAGGGTTATCTAAAGATCTGCTTGCCATTTCTGTCATTATGTGACTGTATTGCATAACACTTTATAACGATATCTAAAATTCCTACTTGCTCTGATTTGTATTGGGTGTTCATAATGTGTGTCGGCCATCTTGCATTATACAGGAACTTTTGATATGAGGCTTGTTTCCCGATTACTATTAGTGCATACTTCTCTCCCTACTTTAGCTACTCCAAATATAAACGTATTATTGTTCTCAGCACATTAAAGCCTTTGCTTCGGTTTTTTACTCCCACATTAGGTGGAATGAAAAACATATTCATCAACTTAAATTTTAAAATGCTATGTTTCCTCAAGTTCAAAAGCATGAACTGAATGTGTTATATAGCTCTACAGTTTTACTAGTGGTCCCTGAAACGCCGACGGTGGTTATTACTTCCCCAAGCTATGACAAACGTGGATTTCCTGTTCTCTCTCCTACAAAGACTCACATAGATGAAACAACCTCTAGTCTGATTTGCAGGTTTAATGTGTTATGCTATTTTTTTAACATTGTTCCCATCGGACAATTAATATTAAGTGTAACGCCTTCATCAAGTGTCTGTGAACTTTTAAATTATATTTCAAGCTTCAATTTTTATTAAGCTATTAGAGTTTCGCGAGCCTAATCGTCCGTTGTTTTCTTGATTCTATAAAATGATTGACAGCACGGTGTATTGTCCGAATCGAAGCGACTTCTTGGATAACTAGTTCTGCTATATAGTATAATAGTCAGATATTTTAAATATTCATTTTCGAAATTATTAGTAAGCGTACAAGTGTTGTATTCAAAAGATAATTTGAGTCCATTTTTAATTATTTTTTTTAAATTATTTTTTTACAATATCTATAAATTTACAACTTAAAGTGCATACATGCATTTTCGAGGATTTAATATCTGAAAGAAGAATATTCTCATATCTTTGTCATTTCGTTTAACAAATAATTTTTTTAAATGATTCTTGCATTATTGGATATATTATTCTTTGTTTACAGCTAATACATTTCAAGGAACTTGTGAAATTGTAAACCATATATCGCCACATGTTAACATGAATAGGCCGTACGCTAATTAATAAGTATATTTTGTACATTTGGTAAACTTAAACGCAACAGAAACAGTCTATACATTAACGTCACGTTAAGCTTCGTCAAAGCGTAATTTAACTTAAAATGTGCAAAATCATATATAGGGTCCTATAAAAACCACAGCGTCCGAACGCAATGGCATCGTATGTCCGCACTGTACTGTATTGCAAACAAGGACTAGAAACTACAATGAAAGAGACAAAAAACAACAGAAATGGTGGTGAAGACAGGGTTACAGACTTGGAACGGTCAGTAGGCAATAAGGCCTACTGGTTAGCTTGAATCGATTTTATATGCGCACAATCCTCGCTATTATCCTGTCTTCAGCGCCCAAATAGACAAGACAGTGTAAACAAAACTTATTTCAAAAAAATACGTAATTCATTGTTTAATGATAACCAGTCAAACACGCAATCTCCTTTTGCAAGCAGAAAATAAAATGTTGTCATATATTGGGAAATACATCTCGTAGTCGGGTTAATATTTGTGGGTGTTAAACAAATAAATAGCATGTATACGCTAAACGCAGAACACGTTGAAATTATACTGAACAAATGTTGTTGATTACAAACAAATATATATTCTCTCGTATACTAAAAGCGACCAAGCTAAAATGTCGAAAAAACATACTTGTATTCTGTAATGGAAAAATAGTCACTTCAGAACTAAGGTCACACGTTGTTTCTATGGTTCTGTCTGGAGCGAACATAATCTGTATCTGATAATCATTAATGCACTCCTTATAGCGTTTTCTACGGCTTCAGTGTTAATGCAATAAACCAAACGGTTTAGAAGTCGAACAAATAATGTACATCCTCATTTCATGTTCGAAATGGATGTGGAAGCATTACACATTTGAAATCAATAGTTACATACCAGTTACAATATGAAACATATCAGATGAAGGGTCCTATAGAAACCACAGCGTCCGAACGCAATGGCATCGTAGGTCCGTACTGTACTGCAAACAAGGACTTGAAAATACAATGAAAGAGACGAAAAACAACAGAAAGGGTCGTGAAGACAGGTTTACCGACTTGGAACGGTCAGTAGGCAATAAGCTTGAATCGATTTTATATGCGCACAATCCTCACTATTATCCTGTCTTCAGCGCCCAGATAGACAAGACAGTGTAAGCAAACCTACATCCCATCAAAAGGAATTCTCTAAAAATAACGTCCACATCCAGAGAAACTAACTAAAGAAACACATACAAAAAAATAATAAACATCTCAGGATGTATCCAGAATAGTACTGTACAACCATAGTAGTTGCAGCTAAAGAGAAAATCAATCTAGGGTACGACCAGAGAACTCGAGTGACGAAAGCTCATGCACCCACCTCCCTTAGTTGGGGTTTCAGTAGGTACAATCATAGAGTCCCAAGTGGTAGTCCAGTCATCGCACAAGTAAAAAGTGAAGCGTAATGACTGACTGTAGAGGGGTCAATCACTAAACATGCAGTGCGCTGTAAAACCAAAGGTTATATCCTTTTCTGACGAACTTCCTGATTACATTTGTAAAGCGGTCAGGAAACCCGTCAGACCTCTTTAACTTTCGAAGTTTATAGACCACATCTCCATAAAATGAGGGTTGTGATATGCCTAGTCGCAGAAGTGTTTTAAGGTTGGTGTTGTACTTTTCCAGCAGGCCCTCGTTGCGGTGGTAGAATTTAGAAAAATATCTACGTAGTTTGTGATAACGAAAACCCTGCTGAAGAAGTTTACTTGTAATAACTTGATTTCGATCATTGAAGTCTATAACATCATTACACGCTCTAGCAAATCGAATCAGCTGGGAGATATACACCCCGTATGAGGTAGCACGAGGTACATCTCCATCCAGGTGTGGATAGTTAACGATGTTAAAATTGAAATCATCTCTCTTATCATAGATTTTATTATGAATACAATCATTTGAAATTGAGAGATGAAGATCGAGAAATGCTGCTACTGTATCCGAACTGTTGGCTTTATTCAACGTGAGCTCTGGTGGATAAATGTTAGTAACCATATGAGCAAAGAACGGATTATCAATATTGAGTATGTCATCAAGATACCGAGAAGTATTATAAGCCTTTATTCCTCATTAACATTCATGTTTGTCTTTTTGCGTGTTTTGGGGTTTACTGTGTTCTGTGAAAGCAGCATTTCCTGTTCGACTTTTATACTTATTTTTTTATATCAGATGAAATATGTCTTGTTTTTTTCCTTAACGGTATTTATCTATCACTTCTGCTCGTATCGTCCATTGATCAATTACTACATGTCATTCTATCAATATATAATAAATCTCTACATACCATGTATGAATGTATGAATGTGCATGATCGAGATTTTCACCTTGAATCTAACAGCTACTCTAACGGGTGCTTGAAATTAATAATATTTGAACATATACATATAGACCCTTTCAATGGAAACTAACAATATACAAGGAGCTAATATTTATAACTTACATCTGCGATTAAACACAAACAAAATAGATCCACATTGCCACCTTATAGTTGAAAATAGAATTAAAGAAATATGCTATATGCTCCACACAATATTTCAATGCACTTGGTTTCGTTTCTCGTTATGTTATTCAGTGTGCATTTAATATAGTTGATAAATTACTTTACGCTATGTTTGTTTTATTTGTATTCTGTAGGGAATCTATTAAATAAATATATAAAATCTTCTCAAAATTACATTATTACGGCCTAAGGCATTTATCAGGACTACATCTTGCCAACTTGTTTATCACCAAAACGTTATACAGCAATAAAAATGACGTCGCCCTGAATGATCACTTCACTTCCGTAAATAAACGTTTTGGCGCCATCACGTCAACGTTAACTCTGTCGTATAATAGCAGGCACCCAAGTATCCATTTAGTCTGGCGATGCACATTTTCTTCTATTCTTCCAGCTTCATTTATTCGTCTCTCTAGCTTTCCTGCTTTACAACGTTTCTTATAAAACACCAAAGGTCATGTCATTTAGGACGTGTTGTCTGTCGTCAGTGTTGATTTATCGGTGTCGCGTTTCTCAACAGCAATCTGGTTCATTGGCAAATAAACATCTTTTGAAAGACCCTCAGATTGCAGACCCCTTTCACAAAAATGTCACCAAAATTTTAATTTAAATCTTCTTTTGAAATTGTAGAGTTGTTCCGGAAGCTAGCTGGATAGTTTCCTTACATAAAGATGACTAGCCTGAGGGATCTAACATACAGCGGTGAGGGGCAAGTGATTTCAAGTCAGAGACTCTCACCACTCGGCCACGGACGCCCCAGAGTAGAAGTTAAAAGGACACTCCTGATAATGAAACCTTTGTGTATGTAAATGGCACAGGTCTAAACCTTTAACGGAAATAACCCTCATACCATTTATAGTGTGTCTTAACTAGAGTCTTTAGATTTATGGTAGTAAAAATATGTATGTGTAAATATATACTAAAGGAAAAGAAAAACGCAACTTTGGAATTTCCGCAATACAATTTATTTATTGTACACCTAAGTCCACATTATATTCCAGAGAAATCCCAAGATATTTTGTAAAAACGAAAACAAATGTTGCAGCTAGATAGTGGAAGGACGAAACTTAGCTATTGCAGACTTTGGTCACAGTAGGCTTCGTAACACAAAATCCATACGTTTTCAGAGTTTGAGACATGTGCCATAATAAATACTGAAAAGTTGATCCCTTGGAAGCAACAAACACAAACAAGTGATAAAAGTAACAGACTCGGTTGTATTGAGTATGTTCATGAGAGGTAATGTAAATTTCAAAACCTCTAAAGCCTCTTAGCACCGGCTTAAGCTATATTCTACTTTAAAGCCACACAGATTGGGCTTTATGATGTCATAAGTCACAGATGTAATACAAAGAGTTCTGTTCTGCTGATACAGACAAAATGTATTGTACCAATATCCACATAACCGGAAAGTATAAAGTGACAAATGCAAAATATATATTGTATTGTTGGCTATCAAAAGTAACTCGAAACACACCACTATACTGAATACAATAAACTAGTGTGTTTTGCTCGCCTAACGAATATCTTTCTGTTCCTATCAAAAAAGATGTCACCAGAAATATGAAACTGATCTATATTACATTGTCCGTAATTCTAAACATGAGATCCGTCGATTGAAGTGGTAAAGTCAGTAATGGTTATTATACTTGAGACAATGCTTGATAACACACATGTCATGTTAATGTGAAAACAGTGTATCCGATTAAGGAAGACAAATGATGTGTGTTTGTTCTGATTGGATGCGTTAAGTATTTTTGGAATCGAGTGATGAACTATTCAAATACAATCTGCATTTTGTTTCAAATGTATTAATCAAAATCACATATTTCCACACTTCAGCGCTTTCGAATAGTATTTAAACTCATATAGCTATGTAACTGGAGACGTCACCATCACATTCCGAAGTCTTTGTTTCCGTAAATTGATCATAATACAATGCATATGCACTTGCTCAAACGGCAGCGTCTAGAGCAAGCTGTCATCAAGTTGATGATAAAACTCGCAACTTTGAGACTTTGGACCAAACCGAGCCATCAACAAATCTTAACAATAACGATTGAATTACATAGCTATCATACTAATACACGTAGATATAAAAGTCGAACTGGAAATGCAGCATTCAAGGACATCAACTAAAAGCACGCATAGAAACAAACAACAAGTTTAAAGATAACTAAAAGGCAAGACACGACATCACAAACATAAAAGGGTTGACAAAAGTGATACCGCCTTGGCACGGTCAGTGTCAAAAAAGACCGCTAAGGGTTTATACCAGGTTTTAGGGTGCACCAGACCTCATTCATACCCTATTGTCATCCAAATAAAACGGGACAATGTAAATAAAAATATCACCGCCAGGTTATATTCTCTAACAAACAAGGCAGAACCACGCTTGAGACAATCGGTTTATTAAAAAGCAATCCCCCTTTCAAAAAATAATGTGTTACTCAGAGTCTTTAGTGATACATTATATACACTGTGCTGAAACATGAAATAGGATTCAATAAGTTAACTGTATGGAGAAGCAGATAAGTACTATGGTATATTACTGTAGACTTTTTATTGGAGTGATAAGCTTTTAAAACTCAGTTGCTAACTTTAAGCCGCAGTTAAGATACCTAACAAAGGTCAGTTGAAAACACAACAAAAGTTCAATCAGTTAAACACTGTCAAAGGTACCAGTGAACTGTAACATTACACTCATAATTTTGAAAATAATATGCGAAAGCTGGTTTTGGATTTCGTGCAAAACATTAAAATAGGAAAAACGTGATGATTTGTAATAAATATCAGATCAAGATATGCACGAATTCGCTCCGATTCGGACAATAAAATGTACTGGCAACCATGCTGTAGAATAAAGAAAACAAACAAATTAGGCTCGTGAAAGTCTACCTGTTAGATTGATTGAAAGAAAAACTTGAATTATGGCTTAAAATTAAAAACGGTAAAAACGTTTTCCGCCACGTTGTTCAGATTCCTTTGGGTACACGTTCCATTTGTCGCAGAGTTGTTTTTATACTGTTATGAAACAGATTTTATGTTGAGTCGTTACCCTGTTATCAGGGAGACATTAATGATGCATACTCAACTTTGATAATCCGTCCTTTGATCTTATGGTAACTAACATGTATCTACAAGAGCTCGCGTTGGATAAAGCCAATAGTTCGGATACCATAGCAGCATTTCCCGATCTTCAGCTCCCGATTTTAAATTATTATTTACATACTATAGTCTAAGATAAGAGATATGACCTAAACTTTTACATCGCTAGCTATCCACATTTATATGGGAACGTACCTCGTGGAACATCATACGGAGATTGTATCTCCAGTTTATTCCTTTTGCTTGTTCTTGAAACGATGTTGAGAACTTCAATGATCGAAATCAAGGTATTACAAGCAAACTGATTATGTAAGGTTTTGGTTATCAAAAACTACATAGATATTTCGCCGCAACGAAAACCTACTGGAAAAGTACAACACCAAACTACTAAAGATGTAGTACTGGTACTACCCTTTCTATGCTGAGCCTCAAGCAAGGAATTTCTAGTACCATCTTTTGAAGTATTTGCTATGACCCGACCGGGGATTGAAACTACGACCTCCCGCAAATAGCAACTTCAGAAAAAGATGCATAATTTAATTATAAAAGGTCAAAATATTCCGTATTCCATATTTAGATATCGTCTGTGTTTTACGTCATGCTTGTATAATCCTTGCAACGTACTTCATACCAATTGTGAAAACGATTGGAAATAAAAGTAGTCGCTGGAATAGTTCATTTTGAAATACAAATAATACTTGCGGATATAGTTACATAATCATGATAATGGAAAAATTGTTTAATACAAAATATCTATATTCGGAAAAATTTACACTTTAAAAATCCGCGTAACGCAGCAAGGAATCTATTTCAGGCTGTTGGACGCTGATATTATATTTTTTTTATCAACTCTAGCAATTTGTCTGAATATTTATATTCTTGTTCGTGTTAAATCCAATATTATATAATAGTAGTTATTCGAAATATATTTGCTTTATTAAAAGTGTAAGAAATGTTATGTTCTGTTCCTTTTGGCATTGCGCAGGTTTGTAAAATAGTAAAGGGTATATATGCTGATGTGTGATGTTTAAATTTTATAGATTATTGATTTTAAAACCAATATTGGTTAGAAAGACATTTAAGAAACTATTATTATTTAATAACACTGCCTCAGTTTGGAAATAACTTATTACCATATAAAACATTGTGAAAGGAACTGGAGGAGATCCGACACAAATACGGTAGGCTACGAATATACGAATAAAACAACCATAACGGGATAGAATTAGACAATGTGTGCTGCACTTAACCACGAATCGCCCACAAACGTAAGTATTGTAATTTGATAGTTAAAGCTAGAGCACTAGACGTATAATTCAATACATTTAATTAAAATGATGCTTTAGGGCTATAATAAATTATTGTTGTCATACATATACTGAAAGGAAAAAGAAACACGAAACGGGAATTTTCGCTATATATTGTATTGCAATATGCTGCTGTTAATCGAATGGTACATGGCTACGTAAGATCTTTCCTTTCGGAAAAAAGACTAAAACAACACAGCAAATAATATTCCTGCAAAGTTTCATTATTGACAGAGTACGCGTTTGTCGCAAACTTAAGATGCAACATTTTTCAATCTCTTTACGTTAAATGCAGTACTGAACTGGCTCAATTTTTCAAAGAGGAACTTCAACATTTATTAATTAAATGCAACTTTATATTTTGGAATACTATGTGAAATTAAGTGTGCAGTATATACAGTGTATAGCAGAAATTCCCGTGTTGCGTTTCTTTTCGCTTATACATGATCATATTTGTGACATGCTTATATGGCCTATTAATGCAGCCTTCTTGACTAGTGTAGATACAGTCCGGCTGTGATTTCTTTATTTATACCCAATGACACCCACAGTTCTTTCAAATCGTCTCCATTTTAGTTTCATCTTACCTAATAACAAATAGATTGGACAATACGAAAATTATCTTAAATTAACGTGGCACAGTGCGAAAAATTCACAAAATATTTCACAACTTTAAACACACATATCATGAATCGTTTCATAGATACAATTTTCATTCATTTGGTAAATAAAAATACATTAGTTTTGAAAATTAAATATTTTACAACCCAAATGATTTGTTGATTTTCCCATGTAAATACCTTGTTGAAGGTACAGCGGAAAATTAAGGAATTTCAAATACAGGAATATAAAAAGATCGGACAGGGAAAGTAGCTTCAGTTTGATTATGAGCTTTCTTGTCGTGCCCTTAATGGTTTATTTTCTTGTTGCTCTGGCTTCTGCCAAGTCACTGAGTACCTTCATTGTGACTTTCTAGGCTATTGTTCTTTTTGTATTATATTTACAAGAGGATATTTGTGTTTTACTTATATTGCCTATTGATGCTGCCTTGTTGGTTAGAGATTAGATAATGGCGGGTATTTCTGTCCTGTTTTAATGAGATGACAGTAGGGTAAGTGTGAGGTTTGGTGCACCCTAGAACCGAATAAACCCCCAGTGGCCTACTTTGCCACTGACCGTTCCAAGGCGGTAGCCCTATTGTCAACCCTTTTGTGTTTGTGATGTCGTTTGTATTTAATATTACGTTTGCTTTCTTGTTTGTCTGTTTGCGTGTTTGTTTTTGTGTTTTGTGGTTGACAGTCCTCCTTGAATGCTGTCCGATCTTTTTATATTTCTTCATATATTGCTATAAAACTTTCGGGGTGTCTTACAATTTAATACGATTTTTGGATAAAACTTCTAAAAAAAGAAAAAAAGTTAAAATTTAAAATGCCCTCTAAAAAAAAATCGCATTATTTTTTTTATCTCTCAACCGATTTTGAAAAGTAAGGTATTTTTATTTACCACCAAAAATGTCTGTTTCGCTGATATTCATTTTATTTATTGATGGATTTGTTGAATTTCATCTTAAAGGTCCAAATAAGTTTTGGCTCAAACAAGCGTCCCAAACAATAGAAGCTTAACTTTCTGATATACAAGGATACTTGTATTATAGGAAGTTAATATGTAAGTAGTTACATTGTATTTGTCAGCGCCATGAAAACATACAATCAAAGTACTGCGTACTGAATGGCGACAACATTTGTAAGCAAATGGTTTTGAGCTGTTCCTATAGTTAAGATTAAAGATTGTATGAATTTTTATGAGTGTTACTGGCGAAATGATTCGAGTTAAATGTTCCTCCCTTTTATACATCTATCTTAAGTCCAATAGCCTCAACAAACTATTTAAGCTTCTCAAATATTATCTGGTTCTCAAATGACGCTCTCAAATAGTTATCAAATATCTCAAGCTAACTATACAGTATGATACTCTCACGGTCAGATATCCCATATTCTCAGAGAATAAACCATTGAGGGCATGATAAGATATAGGCACCCAAGCCTGAAAAAAAAGAAAACGTTTACCTGGAAAGATATACTCCTGATTTTTTAAATATTAACAGATGGGGCTCTTGTACATATGAAACCACTGTATGGACTTCTGGCATACTTTGCATTTCGTAACAGCATCGCGATTTCTACGGTAACCCATTCGTACCAAGCCAATATATAAAAATCGCTGAACAAACATTCAAAGGAAAATAAAGAAATTTGCACACGTCCTTTTAGGCAAATACAGTTCCAATATTTGAAACCTATATGTGTATATGAAATATCAAACTACAGAATCAAGACCTGATTATGTTACACTTTACTAATTTTAACAAGAGTCATAGACCTTTTATGAATTTTGTTTTGTCCTGTGCCAGGGATAATGCGCATTTCTTGTGTTCACAATAACTGCAGTAAACGGTTTCCGATTTCCACTAAATGTTGTATGGTGTAAGGCCTTATACCTACAAGGCCTTTGACAAGTTCAATACTGAGTAAAACTGACTTGCTTGAAAGAGTTATTACCCTTGGTTATTTGAAAGAATAGGCACATTTTAGCTTGAGTACACACATTACTTTAGTAAACGGATTCCGATCTTCACATTATTTAGTGTGAGACTTTATATGAATTTGAACTTTGACAAGATGACAATAAGCAGAATTGACACCTGCCTTACTGAGTTATTGCCCTTGATTATTGCAAAAATGCAAATTTCAGCTTTCGTACACAATACATTAAATAAATTGCTTTTTGATTTTCACACAGTTTGGCGTGTAACTTTATATCAAACGGATTTCAGACAGGTTAAACGAGTATCAAGTTATTGCTCTAAATTGTCGAAAAATTCGATCGTCGGATTGTTTCCTACTTTCCTTGAAATATCATCAATTACTGTGTAATATTCTAATTGAACAAAGAGGATATCGTCCTCTGACTAAGGATCGTGATCGTTTTCACGATGATTGTAATAAATAGCATTTGATTTTCCATGCTTTTTGGGGTAATATTATTAAGGTCTCGGTTTTGTTTGACAATGAGAACAATTGAGGAGTGGTTTACAAAGTTATCGCCCTTGATGTTTGCAAATATTTAAATGTCAGACTAAGTACACGGCAACTTCAGTAAACGAGTTCTGATTCTCACTAATATTTAGTTGAAGGGTTTTGGACAATTACACCATGTGGACTTGTCACGTAGTTGTTTTCGAAGCATTTATATTCATATAAGATAATATTTTTTACACATATGGAACTAGTTAAGTATGCCACTACTGTTTATAGACAAATTGTTGGAATCCCAAATGAGAACGAAATGTGCAACTGTTGTTGCAGATTTATTTTTCTTATGTTAGAGGTTTCATTTTTAGTCTTTTACCAGGTAAGCTTAGGCAGATGTAATCGAAGCCTTTTATTATACCTCTTTGTATATGGATGATATTTTGGACAATTACAACACTTTCTTTTCTTTACTACATATACTTTCTTTCTAAAGAACTCCACCTCAAAAAAGCTAATATTTCACATAGTTGCTATATCTTCTTTACTCGATTTACATCTCGCGATTGAAACTGAGAAATAATAAGCCAACTCTATGACAAGAGAGATCATTTCAATTTTGACACTGTTAAGGGCACGACTATTCAATATTAAAGACAACCATCGAACGTTAACGTCCTTTCAGGATTTAGGTAGACGTCATCATAGGTCCACACTCTTTCCGGCGATCGCACAATCAAGTGGAAAGAATTGAATTGAACTGAATGTTGTTTAACGGCTCATCAACACAGTACAGGTTATTTAGAGCCGCCCCAGAGGGAGGGGAAGGATACGTAGGAATCCGGGAACCTGCCCTACTCTTATTATCGAATAGATTCCTATGGTTCTCTAACGTGCTCGGATGATAGACCGATACACGGGACCGCCCGGTTTACGTCCCCATCCGACGGACGAGGCTAAGGAAAAGTGTCTTGCCCAAGAACACACCGACGGAACTCAGTGGCACGACGGAAGATTGAACCCGGGGCCTCCGGTTACAAATCCGCCGCGCTACCGACTGCGCCACGCCAGCCCCCTCAAGTGGAAAGCAAAGCGGTGAACTGTAAATGGGTCAACCACTAAACATGCGGTGCGTTGCAAAATAATAAGGTGACAACCTCTTTTGATAAGCTTTTAACAGTGATCATTACCCAATCTTTAACAGGATCACCATGTGACTCTGTCAACGTCTTAGAAAATAGTCTGCGATTACGTCATAATTTGTCACATGACCATAGCTACAATATCAAAATGGTTATCAGAAATCATCTCCGCGACCTGACACCAATAATGCCATGGGGTGATGCTGAGTGGTAAACAATCGAAGGGAACTCCACTTACTTTGGACATTTTTGATGAATTTAGGTTAGTATTTTTATTTTTAGGTAGGCTCTTTAGAGCTATGAAATTTTAGAAAGTGATGGTAAGAACAAACGCTATAATGCAACCCTATGGAAAACGCAATGGTAGAGTCCATTTTGATTGTTTTAATGGCGGAGTGATATGCCAAAGAATACATGTTATTCTACCGCAGTATAATGCTGAGCAAACAGTAGTGTTTATTCACTAAAGTAAATATTGAATAAGAGCAATAAGTTTATATTTGAAAAGGTTTGCGTGACGTTTACTGCATTCTTTTTCAAGAAAGTAATAACGACCAAAATATATTAATCCAAAAGTTAGCATAAGCTTAAGCACAATATTGTGCTACGTGATCTACAGCGGCAGTAAGACAGGACGTTATACCTTTGGAGATGTCTGTAGTGGTGTAGGCACTAGAAATAGGAAGAGAGTGTGCTTTATTAGGCTGTTTAATAAATTAGGAATCCCGTACATAGTTGGCAGTTTGTTTTGCTTTTCATGTACTCCAGCTTTAATAGTGCTTCATTGAGTTTTATATCCGGACAAACCTTTGCAAAGGTCAATTATCATTACCCTGATTTACTTAAAGTATTGTCAGAACACTTCTGCCTCAAGGTCTGTCACAACGTGAATACTGTGGTGACTATATGTACAGACTTTTTTAAGATTATTGGTCATTATCACATTCCTACAATCTGTGTTAAACTTGTTAACAAACATAACAAAATAGGATATGACCCTATCATTATGCAATGCACTGCATGTTTAGATGTTGACCCATTTACAGTTCGCCACAATGCTTTACAATTAATGTTGCTATGACCCGACATATTTTGAACCCTATGATGACTTCTACTCACAGGCATTTATTACGATATATAATATAGAAGGCTAGAGAGAATATAGTTATAGTATATGTATATAGTAAAGGGCATTCTTCTGCTCTCTATCTCTATCCTTCTATACTATATATCGTAATGAATGCATGTGCTTCTACCTAAATAGGCCCTTTTTTTTAATTAAAATTGTCTTATCGTTACCATTCTTTTTTTGTCCTGGCTTCTGACAAGTATTTGCTCTGTGGCTTTCTGGGAATTTCTATTCATATATACATGATCATTTTGTGTTATACTAATTGCTATTCATACTTCCTAGTTTGTAAGGGGTTATAGCCTGGCTGGTCGAATTTTATTGGAATGAAAATAGGGTAAGAGTGAGGTATGGTGCACTCTAGAACCTGGTTTAACCCCAGCAGCCTTTATGTCACTGACCATTCCAAGGAGGTACCCATATTGTCACTGACCATTCCAAGGAGGTACCCTTATTTCAACCGTTTGAGTTTGCCATTTCGCATACTTTGCTCTTTTATCCTTGTGATTGGTGTTTGTTTCAAATACATGTGTTTGGTTGATTGACTGTGTTCTGTGAATGTTATATCTCCTTCTCGACTTTTATACCATAATTTGTTTTTGACTCGAAATAGGATATGGATCACATTTAGTGATACTTATAGTTTTTAACTGTAAACATGATTCTATTACACTATTTAATACATTGCGTCCTATAGATCAAGGCGATACAAACAGTAGGAAAATATTCAAGTTCATGATGGGTTTGAGAAACGTTGACAAACTTCTTAACCTGAAGTTGCCTGTTCAATCAATCAGAACCTAGAATTGAAACTCAAGGTCACAAAAACACCAATGTTTGTTGGACAGTTAATGATCATATGTAACAAAAGTGCAAACTTCAAATAAATCATTTAGATAATATTCAAGATGTTTTGGAGAAACTCTGTCAGACGTCATACCAAACAATGACGTCGCTCAATCGCCTTCCAGCGAAACTAGTCAATAAAAACCCGTTATTTTTCTGATAAATACAATCAAACGTCTGTGACAAAATAGTGAACCAATTTGGAAGTTTACAATTTGATAAGACAGTAATTTCAGTAACTACTATTCTATTTTCAAGGTAACTTAAAGGTCCATAACTGTATTAAGAAATCTAAAAGCTACCATCGAACGGATTCTAAATATCTGCCAGTATGTTAATGTTATTAAGACTTCACACTAAACGATATGGTTTAAACCCTACACAGTAAAAGATAGTTGTTGCAATAACCATAGTTTCTAGGTAAATTAAGGGCCATACCTCTATTCCAAAATGGCAAAACAATTTGATGTATTATAAATATTATTAACATACACTAGTATCCTATTTGTATATAAAATTTGCACCCAAATGTTGTTTAATTTTCAACAAAACTTGATTAATTAACATAAAATCAACACAAAAATGTATTTTCGCAGATAATCAGGGGCCATCACTCTATTTAGAAAAGGCAAAGGTACACATTGATCGTAAGGAAGTGATGTCTGTTTGATATAAGGCTTCACAGCAATTTTTGTTAAACTCCAAAATACGATAAAGAAGTTATCAAAACCTTGCACCTAAGCTTTACCCAAAATGTGCATTTTGTTAAGTAACTCAGGGGTCATAACTCTATTCTGAAAAGGAGAAAATCTGCCTTACTCGTAAGAAAGTGGCATCCTAATAATATAACACTTCACAGTAAAGTTGGTTTCAACCGAAAACAATTTACAGAAGTTATTAAAAATGTGCATGTAAGCTTTAGCGAAAAGGTGGATGCCCGTCCCTCCATTTGCCCGCCATCGTCAATCCTTAAACCGCTTTTGATTTAAAAATAAATAATTGAAAATTGCATTCGGCATAAACAGAATATAATTAGGCGTGCTTATGTCTTATTTATGTACAAAACAAAATCATATCGCTAAAATATAAACTTGTACACATTTTTTCTTTGAATATCAATATTTTCTTATCACTTATGGGCTTCCGTAGAAAATGCGTTGGTGTTATGAAATGCAAAGAATACCATTAATCCATACAGTGGTTTCGTGTAGAGTACAGTTTCTGCTATTGATATGCAAAAAATCACGAGTATATCTTTCCGGGTAAACCAAAAGTGTTTTTTTGCACGATACGAGAAGTTGGGTCCTAGCCTAATAAGACTGCAGAGAAACATCAACCGTCACCGTCCTTTTTGGGCTTTAGGTAGACGTCATCATTGGGTCCACAGCCTGTCCGGTCATCGCTAAATTAAAGAGGAAAGCATAATGGAGAACTGTAAATGGGTCAACCACCAAGCATGCAGTGCGTTGAAAAATGATAGGGTCACAACCTCTTTTGATAAACCTTTTAACGTTTAAAGTTCTCCAATAGTGCTCAAATTTAAGATTCAAATAAAGTTCTCTCAAATAATTCTCAAGTTGAAGGCTCTCACAAAACATGTCCTCAAATATCAAATATAATTTGGTATTCTCAACGTCAGATGTCACAGAATATGCATAATAATAAAAACAATATCAATTCTGTACTATTATTCAATCAACTTAAAAACTTCACACATTGAGATAGAGAAACCCATCCCTGTCACAACAAATTTATAATATTCTGATATATTACGTTATTTCGTCAACAATACAAAAGCATTCCCTGTTTGGCAACACACTTCTGAATAATGATATTAAGTGATGCGTCTGTACAAATCATAATACATACATACATTAGTGTCTACTCGCAAGAGTTAAACTCAGTATTCAATGTTGTGAATTGAGCAAAATTAAATGCCATGTTCCCTCTTTCCTTAAGGAAAACAAGCAGAGCCAGACAGAACAATAAGGATAGTCCAAGTTATCTATTAAATTATAAAGTGTATTTTAATGAGTTTTATTATAATAAACATAACTAGAATATGTAAATTATTGTAGTATAGATTTAAAAACTACATTATTAAATTAATGTTTTATTTTCTTATAAATAAATTATATTAACATAGTTTTAAAATAAATATATTATTACACCGTTCTATCATCATGATCCTCTGCCATAATACTGACGATTTCTAAAAGCGCCACATTTTACTAATCAAAAGCGCCGCATTATAGAATATCCAAAAACCGGAAGTCCAACCAAATGATTGACGCTTCAAATTATAACGCGAATAATGATATAATATGTATGATGATGTGTAAAATAATACAATGTCTGTTTTAATGTTGATTTTATACCACCAAATATTAATTGTCGTCATCGACATCTGATTTAACATTTTCATTTGAAGCTCAAAGCAGTTTAGTGGGAAACCGTACATCGCAATATCTCGAACATTGTCTTGTACGTACAGGTCTGGTCTTGAACAATATGGTAACATCCGCGTGGTAAGCTAAAACGATGTATCTGGTCTATGAGCGATAGCATATGGCTGAAAATGATAACACAGTTTTCGCCAAAAAAGTAAATATATTAAAGATTTCCCCCACACAACGCCATATATCGTTACCTTAAGACTATGTTTGTTTGCTCGCTTTGTTATAAATCATGTACGGCAGACAGACATATAAAGAGTTAGCCAACCAGTTTCTGTGTGATCATCCTATGATATATTTGAGGGTTCATTATAACAGCAACGTGTGTGTTAAATCTAAGATGTGTTTTAGATAGATACTGAAAATTGGCTCCCTTGGAAACAACAAACACAGACGCGAGAAAAAAGTAACAGGCTCGGTTTCATTGGGTTTGTTTATGAGACGTATTATAAGATGCAACACCTCTCACGCCCGCTATGATGAACCCAAAGGATCTGTAAGAAATAACACTGCATACAGCACAAATTGCTCATGATATATTGTAATTAAAGTGTACTTATTGATGACATCCTTACCAGTATGTGTTAATGTCATTTTTATTTATATTGATCAGCACAAGAACATTTGTTACATCTTCTCATTTCCGACTAATCATCCACGTGTATTTTAAATGAGGTTTAAAAGAAATGTTTAAGACACATCTTTAATTATTCACATTAATCGTGTGTTTTACTGGTCTAGCAGATCTCCCTCAGAGCAACAAGAGAACAAACGTGTACGAATATATGTGAGGGTTCATTATAACAGCAACGTGTGTGTTAAATCTAAGATGTGTTTTAGATAGATACTAAAGACAAACATCAAACGCTACCGTCCTATAAGGATTTAGGTAGACGTCATCATATGGTCCACAATCTGTAAATGGGTCAATCACTAAACATGATAGGATCAAAATGTCTTTTGATACACTTGTTAATACATGTAATAAAAATTGTATGAACGTGATTACCCAAAAGGATACCACCATTTTGTTCGTGCCGAACCTGATAAACTAGATACGATCAGGCACTAACAAGACATTCTATTTATCATGTTGATCGTTTAAAATCATTTAATGTACCTTTTTTCATTTTCCTTCCCATTTGTTTCCGTTCAAAAATACCGAGACGTCATCAAATGTGCACCTGACGGGATAGGAACGTAACTGCCGAGATAAGGTTTTATCTCAGGCAACCTGCTTCTCGGCAGAGTTATGCAGATCGACATGAAAAAATAAAAATCGTTGTTTTGAAATTGGTTTGACATGTAAATGAAAAACTGAGTATAACCTCGTTCGATAAAGAAAGATAAAAATATCGGACAGGCAAAGCAGCATTCAAGGAAGACAGTCAACCATAAAACACAAAAACAAACACGAGAAGGCAAAAGTAATAAACAATGCAAACGACATCACAAACACAAACGGGTTGACAATAGGGCTACCGCCTTGGAACGGTCAGTGGCAACAAAGGCCACTGGGGGGTTAAACCGGTTCTAGGGTGCACCAAACCTCACACTTACCCTACTTCATCCAATTAAAACAGGACAGTGTAAATAAAGAAATCCCCGCTATGATCTAATCTCTAACAAACAAGGCAGCATCAATAGGTAATATAAGTAAAACACACATATGCTCGTGTAAATATAATACAAAAAACAATAGCCTAGAAAGCCACAATGAAGGTACTCATTGACTTGGCAGAAGCCAGAGCAACAAGAGAATAAACAATTAAGGCACGACAAGAAAGATCATAGACAAATATCAAACGCCACCGTCCCAATGGGCTTTAGGTAGGCGTCATCTTAGGGTGCACAGCCTGTCCGTTCATCATACAATTAAAGAGGAAAGCATAGTGGCGAACTGTAGTCCACCACCAAGCATGCAGTACGTTGCAAAATGATAGGGTCATAACCTCTTCTGGTAAAATCTTTAACAGGTTTAACAAAGATAGTATTAAAGTGATCATGACCAAGAATCTTACAAAGTTTATAAATCACATCACCATAGAAGTCAGGTTGTGATAGTCCTTGTCGCAGAAGAGTCCTTAAATTACTTTTATATTTGGAAAGAAGATCAGGGTCACGATAATAAAATTGTGCAAAGGTTTTACGCAGTTTATGGAAACGGTAACCCCGATTGAGTAGCTATTTAGTTATACTAAGAATACGAATATTAAAGTCCTCAACTCGAGTACAAGCTCTTGAAAAACGAATAAGTTGAGAAGTTGCTCGGGGAACATCCCCACCCAAGTGCGGATAATTAACAATGTCAAAATTAAAATCATCTCTCTTGTCATAGATTTTGCTAATTATTTCACCATTTTCAATCGAGAGATCTAAATCAAGAAAAGCAGCGTTATTATCAGATATATTAGCTTTGTTAAGCTGAAGTTCATAAATCATAATTGTGTTGTATCAAACTTGTATGAATCTGATCAAGATCGAGAATTTGACTATGAACCCATTACGTTGAGCATATTAAAAGAGCCACTCGTGTGAGTGCTTGACATTTAATATGGCGTTTGTCTGAACATATACGTACATATCTTTTTAATGGGAACTTAACAATTAATAATACAATAGACTAATATATATCATTTACAATTGCGATAAAACTGAAAATGAATATAACCACATCACTCTCATTTATTTAAAAATAACATAAAAACAATCAAGATGCTTCTCACAAAACCAATGCACTTGGTTGTGCTGATCATAATGTTTTTCAGAGGACATCTTATATAATTCATGAACCAAACTTTCCGCTATTTAATATATGGCTCCATTTTATTTCAGGTGAGTTGGTTAAAGTAATAGTTTACCAATACTGAACAAAGGAAAGAAACGGAATAGTTTGTTTGTATGCTTTATGTGCACATGCCTTAATATCAATGCAAATACATACTCCTTGTCATATTTTAGCACCAAATTTAAAACATGCACTGCAAAATGTATTTACGATATACGATATAAATCTCGAAGTAAATGCTGTGGCTTTGGACTGTTGATTGCAGGATTAGGCTTTTTAACGCAGTTTCTCAAGTTCAATCCGCAATTAACATACTTTCCCTTTAGTAGATAGTTCAATATAGTTGCAATCAGATAGAAACACTTGTCAAGCCTACCAATGAACAATAACATTCCACTGAAAGAAATGGAAATAATATGTGAGAAGCGGGTTTTGAAATCCATGCCAAATTAAAATAAAAACAAACGTGATTTTATTTGGTGTTTAACGTCATTTTTCATCTATTTCGGCTAAGTATGATGGTCGATTTGTAGTGGTGGCGGTAGAGCACCCACTTATTGCTGAATAAACCCAATACTGTATACATATCGCCATCGGTAAAAAAATCGATAAACGTGAGGCGTTGTACTAGATATTCAAACGAACAATAAACTGTATTGTCCATCGTTCTGTAGAATCAAGAAAACAACAACCAAAAAGGTTCGTTAAAATGTTAAAATTACAGAATATTAATGGTCAAGGTACACTCTTTACAAGAATAACACAACCAAATAAACAAGAGCACCGCCAACGGTGCAGACGCTCGTCTTTGGTGAAATTACAATTGATAAACAAGGTTTCCATCAATTACATACAAGCTTTAACCAAGATTTCTAAGTATAAATAGGGCCATCAGTTTGTTATAATAGAAACATGGGCTATACAAGATGCCAACTACATGTGTGAAGTTTCAATTTATTATGTAAAGTACTTTTGGAGATGTAAGCTTACATACAAACTTTAACCAAATTTTCAAAGAATAAAAGAGGCCATAATTTTGTTAAAATAAAAGCAAGAGTTATAGAACTTGGCTCTGTGGTGTTGTCTAATGATGCTGAATGCATGTGTGAAGTTTTAATCAATTATGTAAAGTACTTTGCGAGATACAAATTTACATTTAAACTTTAACCAAATTTCTTAAGTATAAAAAGGGCCAGACATACTTTTGTTTAAATATATGCAAGAGTTATAGAACCTGGCTCTGTGGTGTTGTGTTATGATGCCCAATGCATGTGTGAAGTTTTAATCTGTTATGTTAAGTTCTTCAAGAGATACAAGCTTTGATTTTTAAGCATGAAAGGGGACATAATTCTGTCAAAATATAAGCAGGAGTTACGCCACCTGACTCTGTGCTGTCAACTAATGATGCTGAATACATATGTGAAGTTTCAATCCATTATGTAATGTGGTTTGGGAGATACAAGCTTACATACAAACGTTAACCAGGGGACGCAGACGACGACAACGACAACGAAGACGACGATCAAGTGATGAAAAAGTCGAGCTAAAATAGAAATAATAAATAATGACACTTCAACACATATTGGAGCGTTTTTCTTCTGTGTGACATTGTGGTGGATAGATATTTCCTATAGATTGGACAAATAATAACCACATATGGCGGATTAGGTGTACAATTGTACAGGTCATTTTCTTGAGATTGAAATAAACTTAAGGACACTTAACCATATTAACAATATTTAATTAAAGAAACTGCTTTGCCATTAAAATATTAAACGGAAGACCTAAAATAAGCTGAGAACAAACATGGCTGTACCCCCACATCAGTATAACTGGTATACGGTGGGTAGATAAATGGGGGGAGTGTGCATTGTGTGATGAAAGCAACATGTAGAAGCTTACCTGTAAAGGAATATCAATCCAGAAGGACAAAATCGCTAGTTCCGGTATGGTATCCAAGATGTCCTCCACAAAATATGAACATCCAATGCAAACTAGAGAAAATGTGAAGTGTCTAGTTATTCATAATAAATGTATATTGTAGTATACCTAGAAAAAGGCGGAATAAAGCATTGTCTTAAGAAGTTTAATTAAGTATCAGGTCAAATACAATTCTTTGAAGTACAAATGATAACCGTCGAAATTAAGCTTTAGATATGCATTATAGCTTTAATTGAAATATGAAACAAAGCAATCATTTTATATCCGTAAGTATTCGCTAAATTTGTATAGTATTGCTTTGAAATAGATTTCATGTTGAGTCTTTAGGTCAGATACAACTATTGCATTTCCCATTTTAGCCTTTTGGCATACACTCCCTACTCCTTACTTTTTTTAAGAGACACTCATAAATGACCAGCAAATTGGGGTACTTTGATGCTTTCAGCCTCTAATACTTCACTGAAGGTGGGCTCTGCCAAAATGGTAGTAAAGAAATTTTAGTTTTTGCAAATATACCCTCAGTACAACTGTATCCATAAAAATGCAAATGTCAGTCAACATTTCCTACATTAACATGTTTTATGATGGAAATATTAGATTTTCATTTTTTATGGGGCTTTGTTATGATTTGGGTAATATATTCCAATCAGAATCTACCATACAATGACAAAGTCCAGACTCTATTGTGCCCATCGCGTCAGGTATACCCTGACGTGTTCGTTGGCGGACGGACTATAAACCTTAGAATTACACACACACACACACCATACAATCTGACTATATGCCCTAATAGACCCTATACTTAGTTCAACTATTCAGAAGCCCCAAATCAATAGTGGTATCTGACCTTTACCAGATACACAGGCATATGCAGTTGAAGCCTTTAACGACTCCTCTCAGTATCTGTATGACATTTTCAACATTGACAATCCTCTCCTTTCTGCTATGGTTAATACTATATGCCCTATAGAAAGAAATATAAAAAGATCGGACAGGAATTCAAGGAGGACAGTCAACCACAAAACACAGAAACAAACATGCAAACAGACAAACAAGAAGGCAAAAGCAATAATAAATGCAAACGACATCATACACCCAAAAGGGTTAGAAGTTCAATCAATTACAAGAGAGATGGTTTTAGTTTTGCTATTGTAAATGATCCCCACTTAGATGGGGAAGTTCCCCGAGCTACTTCTTATTGGGTCTATGTTTCTCAACTTATTCGTTTTTCTAGAGCCTGTAGTCGTGTTGAAGACTTTAATATTCATAATATGTGCATAACTAAGAAGCTAATCCTGCAGGACTACCGTTACCATAAACTTCGAAAATTGTTTGCAACATTTTATTATCGTAACCATGATCTTCTTTTAAAATATATGCTAATTTAAGAACTCTTCTGCTACAAAGACTATCACTTCTTTTTTTAAACTTGTTCAGTGCAGGTTTAGTGGCTAAAAGTTCGCATTTACAGTTTTCTACTATGCTTTCCTGTTTTATTGTGCGATAACTGGACAGATTCTGGACCCGATGATGGCGTCTACCTAAATCCTAAACGGACGGTAGGGTTTGCTGTTTGCTGTAATTACAAAGTATAAAAGGCAAGATATGATATCAAAACCATAAAATGGTTGGCAATGGGGCTACCGCTTTGGAACGGTCAGTCTCCGCCAGGTTATATTCTCTAACAAATAAGGCAGCAGTAGTAGGCAATATAAGTATAAAAATAAGTATAAAAGTCGCTTACACAGAACACAGTAAATCCCAAAACACGCAAAATGAAAAACATGAATGGCAATGTTAATAAATAATACAGGCATATGACGTCACAAACAGGTTGACAATAGGGCTACCGCCTTGGTAGATCATGAGATTAGATCATGGCGGGGATTCTTTATTTACACTGTCCTGTTTTAATGGGATGACAGTATGGTAAGTGTGAGTTTGCTGCACCCTAGAACCGGTTTAAACCCACAGTGACCTAGTTTGACACTGACCGTTCCAAGGCGGTAGCCCTATTGTCAAGCATTTTGTGTTTGTTATGTCGTTTGCATTTAATATTACTTTTGCCATCTTGTATGTCCCCGTTTGCATGTTTGTTTCTGTGTTTTGTGGTTGACTGTGGTTGAATGCTACTTTCCCTGTCCGATCTGTTTATATTTCTTGAACGGTCAGTGGCAAAAACGGCCGTTGGGGGTTTAAACCAGGTTCTAGGGTGCACCAAACCTCACACTTATCCTACTGTCATCCCAATAAAACCGTACTGTGTCAATAAAGAATTCCCCGCCATGAACTATTGTCTAACCAACAAGGCAGCATTAATAGGCAATATAAGTAAAACACAAGGATGCTCATGTATATATAAATACAAAAAAATACAATTGCCTAGAAAGTCACAAAGTAAGTACTCGGTGAATTGGCAGAAACCAGAGCAACAAGAGAATAAACCATTGAGGACACGACAAGACAAGATAGCAGACAAACATCAAACGTCATCGTCCTTTAGGTCGACGTCATCATAGGGTCCACATGCTGTCGGGTCATCGCACAATTAAAGAGGAAAGCATTGAATTTGTGGCGAACTGTAAATGGGTCCACCACCAAGCATGCAGTGCGTTGCAAAATGATAGGGTCATAACCGCTGTTGATAAACCTAATAGCGTCGTAGGAATCTAAACACATATACTTGTATCGTATCTCTGATAGTGTTGTCGACTTACACATTATCTACTGTTACAATATATTGGACAGCGTTGTCGAGTTACACAATATCTACTGTTACCATATATTGGACAGCGTTGTCGACTTACACAATATCTACTGTTACCATATATTGGACAGCGTTGTTGACTTACACAATATCTACTGTTACATTATATTGGACAGCGTTGGATTCAATATATTGGCTTCTGCCAAGTCACTGAGTACCTTCATTGTGGCTTTCTAGGCTATTGCTTTTTTTTGGTATTATATTTACACGAGTATATTTGTGTTTTACTTATATTACCTATTGATGCTGCCTCGTTATTAGAGATTAGATCATGGCGAGGATTTCTTTATATACACATTGTTCTGTTTTAATGGGATGACAGTAGTGTAAGTGTGAGGTTTGTAGCACCGGTTTAAACCCCCAGTGGCCTACTTTGCCACTGACCGTTCCAAGGCGGTAGCCCTATTGTCAACCCTTTTGTGTTTGTGATGTCGTTTGTATTTATTTTTACTTTTGCCTTCTTGTTTGTCTGTTTGCGTGTTTGTTTCTGTGTTTTGTGGTTGACTGTCCTCCTTGAATGCTACTTTCCCTGTCCGATCTTTTTATATTTCTTTACACAATATCTACTGTTAACATATATAGGACAGCGTTGTCGACTTACACAATATCTACTGTTACCATGTATTGGACAGCGTTGTCGACTTACGCGCTATGTACTGGACAGCGCTGTCGACTTACACAATATCTACTGTTACCATATATAGGACAGCGTTGTCGACTTACACAATATATACTGTTACCATGTATTGGACAGCGTTGTCGACTTACGCACTATCTACTGTTACCATGTATTGGACAGCGTTGTCGACTTACACAATATCTACTGTTACAATATATTGGACAGCGTTGTCGACTTACACAATATCTACTGTTATTGCATACCTTACTATAAATAGTAACAAATTAATGAAGGGAAACATCGTGTACCCTCTTACTCTAGGCCAATACCAATTGGCACCGAGCCAATAACCTATTTTTGGGGCACTGTGCCAAAAAAACGTTATTGGCAAACTGTCAATAACTTGTTTTCGGCCCGCGTATGTTCTTTATTAAAACGGTAACCTTTGAGCTATCAAAAAAACACCGTCCACATGCCGACTTCTAAATATTGATATACAAATACCATGAGAACCAATACTCACAATGTTTCGTATTATTATATTAGATACAACATTTACAAACATGTTTTAATATGAAATATGAACATTCAATAAAGAATAAAATGTTTTAATCGATACTCGCCGTCATAAGAAAGTATCCACTCTATACTCGCCGTCATAACGTTATTAGGTCTGTGACTTTTGTTTTCCGCCTGTTGCGCTTTAGAATCGATTTAAACATTTTATTCTTTATTGAATGTTCATATTTCATATTAAAACATGTTTGTAAATGTTGTATCTAATATAATAATACGAAAAATTGTGATTATTGGTTCTCATGGTATTTGAATATCAATATTTAGAAGTGGATACTTTCTTATGAAGGCGAGTATATATTTACAAAACTTACATTTGAAATGCTGCTGTTAGATCTAATAATTCAACAAAATATATCTTGTGACATTTATGTTATAGTCTAGATTAAATTATGCATCTTCCTATAATATATAAGGGGGAAATAAACATGTGTAGAAAAAATATTTATTAAAATATATTCCTATTGTCTTTTTGTTTCATCGTGGAATGTATGCAATAAAAAAATCATTAAACGGCAATGGTGTGCCGAAACTGGATATCGGCGCACCTAGTGAGATATTGGCACTCGGGCTAAAGACCTCGTGCCAATATCTCACTAGGTGCGCCAATATCCAGTTTGGGCTCACCATTGCCGTTTAATAACTTCTTATTACTATATATTGAACAGCGTTGTCGACTTACACAATATCTAGTGTTACCCTATATTGAACAGCGTTGTCGACTTACACAATATCTACTGTTACCATATATTGGACAGCGTTGTCGACTTACACAATATCTACTGTTTCCATATATTGGACAGCGTTGTCGACTTACACAATATCTACTGTTACCATATATTGGACAGCGTTGTCGACTTACACAATATATACTGTTACCATATATTGGACAGCGTTGTCGACTTACACAATATCTACTGTTTCCATATACTGGACAGCGTTGTCGACTTACACAATATCTCCTGTTACCATATTTTTGACAATGTTGTACACCTACAAAATATGTACTTGCAGCGTATTTTGTAGTATCCATTCTTCATAAATACAGAATAAACAACAATAATATGAGCTTGATCTATGTAACCTATATATCATAAACCAATTATACCCCACACATTACATATTCCAAAAACGAAGCGACAGAGCTGCATCTAGGGACATGAAATAAGATCCAATCACTTAGTATCAGTTTAATTTTCTAATATGCATGAGTTCACTATGTATAAATACTGAAAAGTGGATCCATTGGAAGAAGCAAACACAAACAAGAGTTACGCGCAAGCGGTTTTATTGGGTCTGTTCATGAAAGGTAATGTAAAGTGTACTGAACCTCTCGCGCCTTCTAGCACCGGCTTAAACGATATTCAACTTCAAAGCCACAAAGATTGGGCTTGAAGATCCCAAAGAATCAGTAAGTAAAACACCACTGATTGTAGTCGGGTAAAGCCACTATTTCTAGTAGTTTTAGCGACTGTTGTACGATTGAACCTACTGCTTTTCGAGCTCTCTATAATTTCTCGTTAATACCAATACTATTATAGTCAACCTGCAAACCAGCACAAGTAGGTATAAAACTGGAACAGTCAATGTAGCATTCAAGGACAACACTCAACCAAACGCACACATCGATGCACTTTTTCTTAAAGTTTTCATATTTAAGATGTACACTCTTAAACTCCAGAATTAAAGATGAATGACCACCCTTTTTGAAGTATTATCAATTATAAAATTTAATTCTTAAACATCATATAAAGACTTCTTGATAGTCACGGAGAAAAACATATATTTAAAACCGCTACTAAGTTTTATGTAAAAATAAGTATTATATGACGATACTACTTTTACCACTGCGTGACTGCACGGGGAAATGAGGTGAATCTGAATTGTATAGCTGCACATCCATTGCCAGATAATTGATAAATACATTTACCTGTGGATTAAATTACCTGTTCAAAGTTTTCTACGTCATCAAATAAAATCTTGTTACAGCTTTTCACAGATATTGCAATGTGTGAATTGTAAATATATAGTGTTGTGTATTGATTTCGATTAAAATAAACATAAACATGTTCATGAAACAAAACATGACCGGGGAACTTTAAACGCCAAATAACCTGAAGCGCGGTATGGTCAGTATGCCGAAATGACTTAAGCACAAATATATAATATGCATGGTATTGTTATATGAACGACACAATATTGAATTAACTAGAAATATCAGATTTTCGAATAATGCCTTACGCCTAACGCGAAATTCCACGTTTGTAACCTTGACCTTGTGGTCGCAGGTGATCAGAAATAATGTTTGTGTACGACTATAGTAATTAGATAATAAAATGTGAAAGTAATTCGTGAACGCATTTTGAGAATATCAGCAGTTTATAACTTAACCATTTTACTGTAAGCAGGTAACCGCAAGTGTGTGACTTTTACCTAGTGGATCGAAGTGATAAGGAATACGACGAAATGTCTTTTTATGACCTTAGTAATCAACAAATAAAATATGAAAGTATTTGTGAAAGCATTTTGAGTATATGAGCACAACCGACGGTTTGTTACATCGTTTTCAACACATTAAGGATATATTTGACGGTCGATTTGTTTGTGGTGAAGGCAGACCAACCAATGTTCCTGGGTAGAACCAGTACTGTACACCTCCCGCCATCCATAAGAATCGACACTTCTTCACTTACAAGTCGTGTGGGATTCGAACCAGCAGCGGTGAGCGTAAATCCGACGGACTGACAGACGAACAAACGGACGGATACGGCCAACATAGTATAGACCACACCAATTTTGGCGGGGGTATATAAATGGAGACCATGGGAAATTAAATTCGTGTTTTCTAAGTCGTTTTTTAATAGCAATTGTTAATACATTTCTATTCTTCATAAACTGAAACAATATTGTCCTGCTGATATGTTCCTGCGATGTGTACAGAGTGGCTGGTTTACCTAAAAAAATCAGAACAACTTAAACAGTTCATCATGTTTTATATACAATATGTAAATAATAAAGTAAAATATTCGAGACATTTAGTCTTCAGTTGCTTGAGAATGTTAAGATCAAAGTTAATTCAGAAGTACTGTTCTCGTTAGCAACTGTTTAATAGAACTGCACCCTGTTAAATATTGTTTAGCCTTATGGGTCACCACACAATCCCATTTTTATGACTGATTGTCTGTCATGTGTACGTGTCTGCATGACGAGGTGAACGACGACGTGACAGCCAGCACATTCCCTTGACATGAAACATTAGCTGTGGCAAATAGAAAATTATATTGATAGCGTGTTTAAATATAAATTATGACAACCCCTATATGTAATATTTTGATATGAAACTATATAAAGACTAGCAAAATATGGTGGTTTGACTAGCATAATGGAACGATTAATAAGGAAATGTTACAATCTGTTCTTCGTTAAATCATGTAAGTTTAGTTCATCGTTTTACGACAATTTGGTAATATAAATGAGAAATGTCCGATTTATAACGAGTTGATGCAGTTTAAGCCGTTTAGACCGTTGTGTCACGCAGACGTGAGCATTACAGCTTAATAGAAACAATTCCAGAGAATTTCGATGAAAATTAAATATTTTTCCATTTATTGCAGCAACGTTGCTTAATAAAACGGGTAACTATTTATGCATGGACTCGTTATAATGGCGACAAAGACTATGAATCCGCCTTCTCAATGGTGTACACTTCGTGTACTGTAAATTCTTTTCCTATTTGTTCTTCTCCTAAATATCAGGTAGTGATGGAATAACGAAGGAAATTCTTTTTTTAAATAATGTAAAAACAAATAAAAAAATTGTTTGATTTATTTCAGAAGTTTATAGTATGGTTTCATAGTTATGCTTGTTTGTTTGGAATGGTTTCCGGCATGCATACTAGTCACACGTTTAGTGTTTAGTCATTTAACTTATACTTGTTAATACAATACATGTTTAGACTATCAAATGAAATGAACTTAAATGCAATGGGAGTTTACGTGCTGTTAACACATGATATTAGGTTATAGTGGGACATTTATCTCATGGTTAGATGAGATTAAGGATGACATTTCCCATCAGAGTGTCTCCTTCAGGAAGCGAACCCTCGCCGGTAATGAATTGCATAGCAAATAACCTATTAGTAAAGTGCATATAATGTGACAGTATTATATTTTCGTCTAAATGAATTTTGAATTTGAACTTAAATTTACTTGTATGTGTTCAGTATTTATTGTGTTTTCATTTATATAACTATAGTAGTGACTGAATGGTCCATTGGGTCGATTTTGTGCTCTCAATGCCACTTGCAACACATATGTTATTGTATATACAAATTTCACTTAATTAAACGACTTACTTACTTACATACTTACTTACTTACATACTTACTTAGTGACTAACTTACTAACTTACTTACTTACTTCACTCACACACTCACTCACCAACCCAATACCCACCCACTCACCCACCCACCCATCAACCCACCAACTCACTAACTCACTTACTTACTTTCATACGTACCTTTAAAGTCACACATATTGGGTTATATGATTCCCAGAGAGAAGTAAGTGTGCTGATTTATATCATGTGAATACTTCCACTGCCACGTTGCGCAAAACGAAAGCTTCCGTGATTATCACATACACGCGATTTTTAAAATAAAAATATATCTCTATTGCACAGCTCCTAACTATATTAGCAAGCCATTGTGTAGATTGTAGGGTTGTAGGTTCCCTGTTTGCCTTATAAACGAGCAAACTACAACAAAGTCACGTGATATAAAATAATCAGGACTTGATTTTAAAAAAAAAAGATCTACATGTACTCGTATGATAACAATTGAACTCCTTTCCTGACTCTATATAAGAGTGCATGTATGTAAACTGAGCAAAATAAATTTAGCAGATAAATACGATCTCATTTCAATGAAAAGTGAGGTAATTTGAGAAATACGTAATTTGGAATGGTTTTGTTTAAGATTAATAATAATCGTTTGTAAACACATTTTAGTGCTTTTTAAACGATGACAGAATGTGCAATTATTATCAATAGCAGACATTGAATTTGTTCCAAGCAATACATTTGTATAATGAAATAAGTTAGTTTTAAGTTGTGTGTCATCTGCTAGCCAGAGTGAAGTTATTGATGCGTTTAATATAAAGCAATCATTAAAACATAACACCTCGGACTAATTGCAATACAAAATGTTTTCATATTTTCTAAAACTATGTATAAATAGATGATCAAAAACAAAAATTAGACAAAAATCCTTTAGTATAAACACATTTAAAAGTCCATCAAATTTCGGATAAATTGTGCTATCCGGTTACTAGTTTTTTTCCGATTTGATTATTTCGTACTCGATCCGTATACATTCGCAAATTGTACATATAATGATCATGGTTTATACCTACATTGCCTTTTCCTGTCTTAACGATATTAAGAAGTATTCTGAGGTGGAAGTTATATTAAGTAAAACTAATTCTGTACCATAATAAGCAGTTTCATTGAAAAATCGCGTTTCGTCCCCAGTTTCGTACCTTCTTTCGCAACAATGTCGCTGATATTTAAATGACGGCGTAATTCATCAATATAATTAATATTATAGCATGCCATACTAATAAATCAATTTATTGAGATCAGACGATTTATTTTCTGTGACTCCCTTAAGGGTCTAGGGGTGATCTGAAAGAGTAATTGGTGTCAAAACGAATACAAGAGAAAACCCTCAAAATGTGTTCAGTTTCATGTGAAATGTTAATGTGTATTAAACAAATGCATGACTTATTATTTATGAAAATATTTCAGCTGGTAAATGAATGATGACTTGTGTATTTGTGTTGTTAACGCATCAATATTGGTTCATATGGGGTTCAAATTGCTAGCAGTTGTACACA
The DNA here is from genome assembly GCA_037043455.1 of Cyrtodaria siliqua. Taxonomy (NCBI): domain Eukaryota; kingdom Metazoa; phylum Mollusca; class Bivalvia; order Adapedonta; family Hiatellidae; genus Cyrtodaria; species Cyrtodaria siliqua. The sequence continues at coordinate 128,976 of JAWPHD010000291.1, forward strand.
TGATTAAATAAACGTGTAGTATTGGCTTAAAGCATCATATGAATTAACATAAATTATTTCCCGACCAAAATATTTAATAATATTAATTAATTCGATTATTTTATTACTATATATAGTTTAATGCATATGTACAATGCATATGCAAAACTGAAAATACATAACGACGATTTTACTCGTATTTGGACTGACACCTAATAATCCTCAGACCGCCTCCAGTCCCTTTAATCTTAGAATAATATCAGAAACGGCGCTCTTTATGTTAATAATAATGAATATATTTGAATGTTTAACGGCTCTTTAGCACAATATAGGTTATGTAGAGCTCTACTATCCCAGCGAGAGGGAAAGGATACACCGCGTTACTCAACTATGCTCTCCACTGGTCCAGGACAACATAAACATATACTGAACACAGTCTTGAAAGCAGTTGTTAAACTCAACTTTGAATTAAAGGTTGTGAGGGGATACATATGTCCAGCAGGAAGTACTTGTGCAGCCAGGCCAGTCTGTGCACAAAGCGTGTAAGGTGTCATACATAAGTACACAATTATTTATACTATGAAAATAATGCTCGAGACAGATGCTCATTTGCGAGAGGCGGAATTTAACGAGAGACTATTATAACAACAGCATTGCATTCAACGTTCGGTCATAGTCCAATGTTCGACATACGAGAATTTGACATTTGAACTTGGCCCAGTGTCAAACCCTGCGTTTGACATTCGAACTCAGCGCTGCGTTCAGCAGTTGAACATTCGTTCAACATTCGAACCCAGTTTTGTATTCAACATTCAGACAGCTCTGTCATGTTGAATGCTATCTGAATGTTGAATACAGGGTATTGGTAAAATTAAAATCAAAGTTGAAAAACAATTTGATTTATAACTAAACTAGAATCATTAGATTATGCTGCAATGCGTTGTTTTTTCTCGGTTCTATCGTCACCGGCACCACTGAGCTTAGTCAGTTCTATCGTCACCTGCACCACTGAGCTTAGTCAGTTCTATCGTTACCGGCACCACTGAGCTTAGTCAGTTCTATCGTCACCGGCACCACTGAGCTTAGTCAGTTCTATCGTCACCGGCACCACTGTGCTTAGTCAGTTCTATCGTCCCCGGCACCACTGAGCTTAGTCAAGACACGTTCCTTAATCCTCGTCCATGGGTGGGGACGTAAACTGTAGGTCCCGTCTATCCGAATCTATCATTCGGAAATGTTAAAGTGACACATGGCAATCTTGAAGTGTTTATCAAGCACTGAAATTAGCGTCTGGAACTATTTATCCAGTACCATTTTGACTTTAAACCTGCTTGCATATAATTAAATAAAAGTTATAGTTTTGCTTTTTTCGTCTTATTCTACCATAGGTTTAAATATATTATTGGTGCAATATAATCAACATTTAATTATATGCAAAAACAATTTGCTTTCTACTATTCTCATAATTAATATTAGTGATTGAAAAAATGCAAGACATGTAGAAAAACTAACGGGACGCCGTGCGTTTTAAAAAAATCAAGATTGCCTGTGTCCCTTTAAACCATATGAATTTATTCGTTACTAAGAGACACACATTTGGAGAGCTAATGCAAACTTAAATCCATAGAAAGTGGGATGGAGCATCTCAAAAGGAAAAAATCTCAAAGGACGTGCAATCCAAACTGACAAGCAACCAGCATCTGATAGTCTCAGTCTCTTAAAGATAATTCTATGTAATTCAATGTAAATGCAAGATCGATTACAGAACCATTCGTTGCACGTTTAAAACAAACAATTTATTGTTCTTTTTACATGAAATTGTCGGAACCTTGCCAGTACATTAACACCTTTTACTTTTAGTGAAATTATGTTAATATGATTCGTTTCATACAACATTAAAGGAGCTTGTCTTGGTCTACTTGTATGAGTATTCTCCAAACATTGACTATGTGTTTGACATGAGGCGAAAATGATCAGACAGACGTTTGTGTGGCGCTTAGATCGTTGTATGACTACTCGAAGCATAACTCGAAGTTTGTTTTATTAATGTATATGAAGCGATAAAATTACGAAACTAATCATTAAATAGTTTTAACTACTTCATACATATAAATGTATCACAAAATAACCGATACAAAATGTAGGCTCGCTCAATTCACCGATACGTACTCTACTGTAAACGTCTAATGTCCAGCAGCCTTTTTTAATATTGCCCAATTTCCATGCACTGTAAGTTGCTGTATATGTGTATACCAATTATTGCCTCCAGCAAGCATAAACGAAATAACCAAAAAAAAGTTCAGATTGTGATACAGGTATGATATTTTGCAGAGTGCTTGCAAGTATTATATTCAGATGAAAAATAACCTGAGCCCATTCAGTGTCGATCATTTTCAAGATAGGCGCCAAATATCCAAGATGGTGGCCAAAATACTGTAAATATAAGATACAGCTGTATATTAAACTAGTACTTTCTCTCATTCACTTTATTTTGGCATCGATTGTAAAACCAACAATCAATTTTGCAAATATTTCGGCATGATTATGCATTTATTCAAAATAAAAGTATGAGTGTACCCAGCCCACCACTCACTATATATTCAATCTATGCTTTATATTCTAGAGTGGTTATCAGAGGTTCGGGTATTCGTGGTAGGGAAGCATACACAAACATGAACAGTTTGATATTAACCCCTACCCTGCATAATTACAAATAAATCTTGTCCCTAGTGATGGGAATAATTGTGCATTTGTTTAATAACCCCTTATATGCCCGCCCCCACCACCTCCCCCGCCCTAGGACCGTAACACAGGTGCATACCTGACTGAGACCATTCACATCCTGCTTGATAGCCACATCGATATGCATGCTGTATTAATGTAGCCTCTTGGTGGAATTGAATAATTTCAAGAGTTGTTTTGGCTTCATTTACCGTCCTGTTTGATTTATTATACATAACACATTTCTCTCAAAGCATCATAATTGGATTCATTAATACCATTAGGCATGTTGCTGAGGTTTACAACGTTTTCTGTTGGAGTTTCAAGAATATGTTATAAGTTTGCCATGCATACTTTCACCTTTTCCGTGAAAGGTTGCAACGGTTTAGCAAATTTGAAAGCATGCAATAAAGAAAATGCTCCTTTGGATATAACTGGAGCACTCTGTATTGTATTCATAGTCATTTTAAATCCTTCCTTCTACCATAGGCAATCCAAAGCTGATCTATGCAAAAGTTCTTAGGGCGCTTTGATGACAAACATGTTAGTGCCATAGCCGGGCATTATACTTTCTCTACAACCGTTCTTGAATTTACGTTTTCCGCGTATACTTATTTTTGTGTCAGCCACTACGTGGTTACCAGGTGCACGTTTATCTTTCTCAATAGACACATGAACTTTTCTTTTCTGCTGTTACAACAATTGGCATGCCTACGACTGATTTTGCGGTTAACGAAAACAGTTGAGTTTTATTTCGAGATAATCGTAAACTGTTTTGACAGTCAGCCGGCACTTTGGTTGCATTTGTCCTAATACCTGAACCCCTGGCATCCCTTGTACTAGTTAACTTTTCAAAGAATAACTTCAATATTTGCGACGTAGATCTTGTTTTATTTCGACAGTACTAAAACGTTGGTCTCAATATATCTTGAATTTTCCTTTTAGGTGGAATTTACTGATTTTCATGCGCGAAAAAAAACTTACCGATATCGCACTGCTGTGTTTGACATGAACTTAAAAATCGAAAAGAGAGATTTAGTGGAGTAAATAACCAGAAAATAGTTCAGATTGTGATACAAGTATGATATTTTGCACAGTGCTTGCAAATATTATATTCCGATGGAAAATAACCTGAGCCCATTCAGTTTCGATCATAGTCGGCAAATATCCAAGATGGTGGCTAAAATACTGTAAATATAAGATACAACTGTATATTAAACTAGTACTTTCTCTCATTCACTATATTTTGGCTTCGACTGTAAAACCAACAATCATGTTTGCAAATATTTCGGCATGATTATGCATTTATTCAAAATAAAAGTATGAGTGTACCCAAAACACCACACACTATATATTTATTCTATGCTTTATTTTCTATAGTGGTTATCAGAGGTTCGCGTATTCATATAATTGCGGTTATAGACGTATTAAAATGTACTTCATGATATCCGGATATACTTATTAACGAAACACACTTCCTTACTCTTTGCTATTGACATGTAAGTCAATACCGCACCCACAAAAATCCCATAGAAATACGAAAATTATACCAATATTGACTTATTTTAGACGTAATATGTATGAGTGATACAATCAATAATTGTATTTGAATGTAAACATTCTGCCGAACATGTTCTTTTTCATGCGAAAGAAACCTTTCATGTTTGGTCTATTCTGATCAGTCGTATCATTGTAATCACAGATATAATACAATTTATTATATATATAATTTATAATTCGATTATAGTTTGACTAAGAAACTGTATATAAACAACGATACTTTGATACGGTAGATTTTTTTTCAACTTTTGGGCCTTTTTGGCGGTCATTTTGAAAATGCGTGACCATTTTGAAATAAGGTGAAAAGAAGTGGCTTAGGTTCTTAAGCATGATCAGGACTCCCTAGAGGATCATTCTGCCAACTTTCATGCTTGTATCACATTTTGACCTACTTTGCCAAATTTCTCAGTTATTTCCTCCGCTAAACGTATCTAGGTTCTCTCCAAAACTGCATGTATGCTAATATTTTGTCAATACTTTATTAAAATCAGTGATAAAAATAAATGGGAAAAAATGCTTTTCACAATAGTGGGCTTAGAAATAAGATACCCAGGGAATAGTACTAGTTTGTGTCAATCAAAGTTAGAGTTCTCAGGTATATTTAAATAGTCATACTTTAAATACTTTGTAACACATGTACACCATTTCTTAACCTACTGACGACATGGTATATGTAACTTACATATGTTGAGAATTGAAACTCTACAGACACAATATAATAAATACTGACGAAGGTGATCCTTTGGGAGCAACAAACACAATTAAGAGAATCAAGCAGCAGACTCGGTTTTATTGTCTGTTCATGAGAAGTATTGAAAGAAGCAACACCTCTCACGCCCCCTAGCACCGGCTTAAGCGGTATTCTACTTCAAAGCCACCTGTACTGGGCTCGCTGGTCCCAAGGACCAGTAAAAATAACACTACTGATTCGTAGCACGGGGAGACTTTTTACAGCCGCCACACTGCACTAAACGAACGCTAGTGTGAATGTTCATAAATACTGATAAAGGTGATCCCTTGGGAGCAACAAACACAATTAAGAGAATCAAGCAGCAGACTCGGTTTTATTAAGTGTGTTCATGAGAAGTAATGAAAGAAGCAACACCTCTCACGCCCCTAGCACCGGCTTAAGCGGTGTTCTACTTCAAAGCCACCTATATTGGGCTCGCTGGTTCCAAAGGACCAGTAAAAATAACACTATTTAAACCGCTTTAACCAGCCAAGCTAAACCACAAAACTGGAGCGTCGCATTAAGGATTACCAATTCATAATTCATTTTATGCGTATTCAATCACGAGTATTTTAAAACCCGTTGAATAAACCTATACCTTTAATCGGCACATATACATTATTATATGACCTGACCTGAACATATGGCTAGAGTTTTGATAAACGGTTTTGTATTGCAAATTTGCTGTTATTTGGAGTGTTACGTTCTTTAAAGTTTGCATTAAAATTACCGACATATAAACGGTGTACAGATTTGCGCCTTATTGACGGCAATAATAGATGCCGACATACAAGCCGACGAGTACTACAAGGATTACATATTAATATGAATATGTTTTTCAAATTGTGAAAATGCATAAGAAGTAGTTTTATCTTTGATACATCTTTTTTCCATTGTGATTTAGTTGGGTGGGGTAATTCAACATGCATTTTTGTCAGAAAATATATGTTTACATGACATTCATGTACAGCCTGTATTCAGAATTGCACTTATTATGATACATGAATGTATTTAAAGTGACTATCTTGTTTCTAATATATATTGCCAGTATAAGTAAACTTTAAACTAGAAGGCTTATACGAAAAGTGCACAATTTCAAATGCAAAATTTTAAGTGAAGAAGTTGTCTAATTGTGTCTAATTTTCAATATGTTTAAGCTAAATGCCTAGGTTTTCATATGCAGTTAAAACATGTTCCGTTGCAATTAGTCAATTTTCAATTTTATTTTTATCGCACAAATATTACATCTCCGTATCTAGATGACATGCTCAATATTGATAATCCGTTCTATGCTCATATAGTCACCAATATCTATCCACCAGAGCTCACGTTGAATAAAGCCAACAGCTCGGATACTGAAACAGCATTCCTCGATCTTCATCTCTCAATTTCTAATGAGTTTATACATACTAAAATCTATGATAATAGAGATGACTTCAACTTTAACATCGTTAACTATCCACCTGGATTGGGATGTACCTCGTGCTACATCGAACGGGATTTATATATACAAGCTCATTCCTTTTGCTAGAGCTTGTAACGATGTTATAGACTTCAATGATCGAAATCAAGTTATTACAAATAAACTTCAGCAAAGTTTTCGTTATCACAAAGTACGTAGATCTTTCTCAAATGTCTACCGCCGAAATGAAAACCTACTGGAGAAGTACAACATCAACATTAAAACACTTCTGCGACTAGGAATGTCACAATCCTTATTTTATGGAGACGTGGTCTATAAACTTCGAAATTTAAAGGGATCTGGCGGGTTTCCGTACCACTTTACAAATTAATAAGTAAGGCAGAAAATGATACGACCCTTCAGGTCTCACACCACAATTAATTTCACATAGGGTTACTGTATAGCTGTTTCCAACACATGACCTTCAAAACGTGCCAGCAGACCTTGTTGTTGATTTAATATCTTCAGGACTGCTAAGATCTGTAAAATAAAACAAAACAATACAAACATTAGCCAGGTTGGTTTTTTTCCTCGCTCATATTTATGCAACCTCTATGAAAAATACCAAATTCATACACTATCTAGCTGACTTTGTGGTGCTTCGGTCAAATGCTTATGAATTTTGAATGCAACTTCATATCAACGTGGGATTTTCTGTATCATCAGTCTTTTACACTGCAGATGTATGCTGAAGCAAAGAAAAACCTCTTTGTCAAATTAAAAATTGCCTAAAATAGAGAAAAAGTTAGAATTATTTTCTGTTTTCCTTTTGTCTCTAGGTCCGTGAGCTTTCAAGGGATATAATAGAGGTGTGAGACCTGAAGAGCCAAAAAAAATTAAGCAATATCATTTACAACAATACATACAATAGCTCTATGCAATACCTATAAAATAAGACCAAAAGGAAGCTTCCATCAAATGAAGAAGTGAAATAATTGAAATTTGTGGAGTCAGTGTATCGCTGTTATTACACAAGTGCTCGCTGCAAAATAAAAGTACATAAAGAGATTATACCCCACATAGTATTTTTGTAATAACTCCACCATTTTTGCTTGAATCTTCATGAAATTTTCACCATAATCCCATTAGGTCACCTGCTATAATACAGTATGATTAAAATAATATTATTCTATGAGCTGGTACCATAAATGATAAACCAGTGTAACCTAAATAAGAAAAAAAAATCGGTTTCCATGGTAACGAGATTAAATTCTAAAAACAAGACCGCAATGACCTAAAATCTCTACTGATAGGTATCTGATAGCTAGATCAGCATTCCTGTGAAGTTTCTTGAAAATCTGTCATGTAGTTTCAGAGGAGTAGTCGCTACAAGCTTATAACTCTATGTAAACAAAGATGGCCGCGGCAGCCATGTTTAACGTTGAATGAAAATGATTTTCGACAATGACCAACCTCATGTCATGATCGTTTTAGAACAAGTCCCATATCAATATCACTTCTTGTTTTCAGGAAGTAGTCGCTACAATTTATTTATTTTTACTCTATTTTTAGCCGTGGTGGCCATCTTGAATTTCCGCCCGGCCTAAAATATTTTGCTTGGATCAACTAGACATCAAGAGCAACATTCCTGTGAAGTTTCATTTCATGAAAATTCGTCAAGTAGTTTCAGAGGAGTAGTCGCGTAGTTTTTATTATTTAACTCTATGCAAACAAAGATGGCAGCTGGCAGCCATGTTTAATGTCGAATTAAAATAATTTTCGACATGTCAGAAAAAGTCCCATATCTCATTTACAGTTTTCAAAAAAAAAAGTAGTCGCTACAAACTTGTTTTTTAAAAATCTATTTTTAGCTTTGGCGGCCATCTTGGATTTCACATCAACATGAATTGCTAGGATCAACTAGACATCATGGGCAACATTTCTGTAAAGTTTCATGAAAATCCATCTTGTAGTTTCAGAGGAGTAGTCGTTACAAAAAAAAGTTTACGGACGGACAGACAGACGGACGGACGGATCAGTAGAGCTAAAAATATTTAATTTCACTAAAAAGATGATATTCAACAGTTACCGGAAATAAGAATGCTGATAACTTTAATTAAATAATTAATATAACCACAACAGACGCTATATTTCACATGTGGAGTAAACCATTGAACCCGTTAACATTTTAGATACCTAAAAAAAAATAAAAAATTGAGATATCAGATATTTGATATCCAGATATCAAGACCATTTTTTTTACAATGAAAGGTCATTTATGAATATGTAAAACATAACAGTCATGTCACTTTCTTCATTAAACACCTACAAATCTTATAGTGGAACATTAATGATATCCAATACATTTTAGATATCAACTAGATATCAATTAGATATCAAATAAAGAAAAATCAATGCCAGATACCCGAAAGAGAACTGGAATGATTCAAAACATATAATACCGTGTAAAGATATCATTCTTATCAATGTGTGAAATATCTCCATGGTTTAGATGCGGAGAAACCTGCTCGAAACTTTCTTTTGCGTGCTCCGGTAAGCCCCCATTAAACTGGAAGATGGACTTTATTCCAGGAAATGCAAAATATTTTGACATGTCGATTGAGGACAGAAAACTGTTATGAGAGGCGATATTATCGTTGAGGCTTGGAGATGACTGTTTAAAGAAGACTAGGTTCCAGAGCACACCAAACAAAAATGAAGCAATCAACCGAGCCTTTAATACATCCAATCCCAAAGACACGACTTACCCACGAAATGCCAAAGCTCGTAAGTTTAGCGCAGGTCTTCGAGTAAATGAGGGTCGCGCTGACTCCAACATGGCGAAGATGGTGGCACTGGGAGTTCCACTTCCAGCTCGAAACAAGGCATTCACAGCTCTGAAACGTCTGCAAAAGAAAAGTGAGTATGACAGAACCCGCCAAAGGACACAGAAGTACAAATCAGCAAGGTAAATGAAACGTGTCGCGAACTTTAACAAGTACGATGAACAGCATGAATCTGCAACATATAAGAAAGGCATGTTAGACGAGCTTCAACCTTCCCCACCCACCTCACCACCTCCTCTTGCAAATGGTAAGTAACAACCTGTTAGAAGAAGAACATACTGTTTTAGAATCATTCCATGCCTCTGGGGAACATCTGCAACACAAAAAAAATCATATCCTACGCCAAAGCATAAAATTAGCAAACACATATAACTCAAGGTGGGTGGGGTAAAAACAAATCAGTGATAAAGTCTGTCTGTCATCCCCACTATGAAATAAAGCTAACCTTAAAATACGCAATGTTGGTACTGGCCATGACCACTGCAAACATGGCTAAGTTTGCATTTCTTGCGACTGGTGTTGATAGCTGGTGGTTCCAACGAAAGATGATCAGACCTGATGCACAATGAGTTATGGCAGAGGTGGGAAACGTCTATTACTCCCGATTCACGGGGTGAAAAAAACTGATGCGTGCAAATATACATTAGTCTGTGAGCATGCATGCTGGTAGACTCCCCACCTGGCAAAACTATTTGCTGTCTGCCATATTTCGGACTTCCAAAGTCGGTCTGTTTCACACCAAATTGGGACTCGTCCCAAAACATGCATCCGAGATAGTTGTTTGCATGGCCATAGTCAATCTTGGCTTGCAAAATCATCAAATATTTATTAAAAAAATCTAAATTATCCTCAGCTGCCATTGCAAATGATGCTGACACAAAAATAGTTCTAAAAAAATGCCAAATCAGGGTCCCTTACCTGCATCACGATGCAAACTCTGTTGACTGTTGACAAATTCCATGTGCTGCTTCAGGTCTCACACCACAATTAATTTCACATAGGGTTACTGTATAGCTGTTTCCAACACATGACCTTCAAAACGTGCCAGCAGACCTTGTTGTTGATTTAATATCTTCAGGACTGCTAAGATCTGTAAAATAAAACAAAAAAATACAAACATTAGCCAGGTTGGTTTTTTTCCTCGCTCATATTTATGCAACCTCTATGAAAAATACCAAATTCATACACTATCTAGCTGACTTTGTGGTGCTTCGGTCAAATGCTTATGAATTTTGAATGCAACTTCATATCAACGTGGGATTTTCTGTATCATCAGTCTTTTACACTGCATATGTATGCTGAAGCAAAGAAAAACCTCTTTGTCAAATTAAAAATTGCCTAAAATAGAGAAAAAGTTAGAATTATTTTCTGTTTTCCTTTTGTCTCTAGGTCCGTGAGCTTTCAAGGGAGATAATAGAGGTGTGAGACCTGAAGAGCCAAAAAAAATTAAGCAATATCATTTACAACAATACATACAATAGCTCTATGCAATACCTATAAAATAAGACCAAAAGGAAGCTTCCATCAAATGCAGAAGTGAAATAATTGAAATTTGTGGAGTCAGTGTATCGCTGTTATTACACAAGTGCTCGCTGCAAAATAAAAGTACATAAAGAGATTATACCCCACATAGTATTTTTGTAATAACTCCACCATTTTTGCTTGAATCTTCATGAAATTTTCACCATAATCCCATTAGGTCACCTGCTATAATACAGTATGATTAAAATAATATTATTCTATGAGCTGGTACCATAAATGATAAACCAGTGTAACCTAAATAAGAAAAAAAATCGGTTTCCATGGTAACGAGATTAAATTCTAAAAACAAGACCACAATGACCTAAAATCTCTACTGATAGGTATCTGATAGCTAGATCAGCATTCCTGTGAAGTTTCTTGAAAATCTGTCATGTAGTTTCAGAGGAGTAGTCGCTACAAGCTTATAACTCTATGTAAACAAAGATGGCCGCGGCAGCCATGTTTAACGTTGAATGAAAATGATTTTCGACAATGACCAACCTCATGTCATGATCGTTTTAGAACAAGTCCCATATCAATATCACTTCTTGTTTTCAGGAAGTAGTCGCTACAATTTATTTATTTTTAATCTATTTTTAGCCGTGGTGGCCATCTTGAATTTCCGCCCGGCCTAAAATATTTTGCTTGGATCAACTAGACATCAAGAGCAACATTCCTGTGAAGTTTCATTTCATGAAAATTCGTCAAGTAGTTTCAGAGGAGTAGTCGCGTAGTTTTTATTATTTAACTCTATGCAAACAAAGATGGCAGCTGGCAGCCATGTTTAATGTCGAATCAAAATAATTTTCGACATGTCAGAAAAAGTCCCATATCTCATTTACAGTTTTCAAAAAAAAAAGTAGTCGCTACAAACTTGTTTTTTAAAAATCTATTTTTAGCTTTGGCGGCCATCTTGGATTTCACATCAACATGAATTGCTAGGATCAACTAGACATCATGGGCAACATTTCTGTAAAGTTTCATGAAAATCCATCTTGTAGTTTCAGAGGAGTAGTCGTTACAAAAAAAAGTTTACGGACGGACAGACAGACGGACGGACGGATCAGTAGAGCTAAAAATATTTAATTTCACTAAAAAGATGATATTCAACAGTTACCGGAAATAAGAATGCTGATAACTTTAATTAAATAATTAATATAACCACAACAGACGCTATATTTCACATGTGGAGTAAACCATTGAACCCGTTAACATTTTAGATACCTAAAAAAAAATAAAAAATTGAGATATCAGATATTTGATATCCAGATATCAAGACCATTTTTTTTACAATGAAAGGTCATTTATGAATATGTAAAACATAACAGTCATGTCACTTTCTTCATTAAACACTTACAAATCTTATAGTGGAACATTAATGATATCCAATACATTTTAGATATCAACTAGATATCAATTAGATATCAAATAAAGAAAAATCAATGCCAGATACCCGAAAGAGAACTGGAATGATTCAAAACATATAATACCGTGTAAAGATATCATTCTTATCAATGTGTGAAATATCTCCATGGTTAAGATGCGGAGAAACCTGCTCGAAACTTTCTTTTGCGTGCTCCGGTAAGCCCCCATTAAACTGGAAGATGGGCTTTATTCCAGGAAATGCAAAATATTTTGACATGTCGATTGAGGACAGAAAACTGTTAAGAGAGGCGATATTATCGTTGAGGCTTGGAGATGACTGTTTAAAGAAGACTAGGTTCCAGAGCACACCAAACAAAAATGAAGCAATCAACCGAGCCTGTAATACATCCAATCCCAAAGACACGACTTACCCACGAAATGCCAAAGCTCGTAAGTTTAGCGCAGGTCTTCGAGTAAATGAGGGTCGCGCTGACTCCAACATGGCGAAGATGGTGGCACTGGGAGTTCCACTTCCAGCTCGAACCAAGGCATTCACAGCTCTGAAACGTCTGCAAAAGAAAAGTGAGTATGACAGAACCCGCCAAAGGACACAGAAGTACAAATCAGCAAGGTAAATGAAACGTGTCGCGAACTTTAACAAGTACGATGAACAGCATGAATCTGCAACATATAAGAAAGGCATGTTAGACGAGCTTCAACCTTCCCCACCCACCTCACCACCTCCTCTTGCAAATGGTAAGTAACAACCTATTAGAAGAAGAACATACTGTTTTAGAATCATTCCATGCCTCTGGGGAACATCTGCAACACAAAAAAAATCATATCCTACGCCAAAGCATAAAATTAGCAAACACATATAACTCAAGGTGGGTGGGGTAAAAACAAATCAGTGATAAAGTCTGTCTGTCATCCCCACTATGAAATAAAGCTAACCTTAAAATACGCAATGTTGGTACTGGCCATGACCACTGCAAACATGGCTAAGTTTGCATTTCTTGCGACTGGTGTTGATAGCTGGTGGTTCCAACGAAAGATGATCAGACCTGATGCACAATGAGTTATGGCAGAGGTGGGAAACGTCTATTACTCCCGATTCACGGGGTGAAAAAAACTGATGCGTGCAAATATACATTAGTCTGTGAGCATGCATGCTGGTAGACTCCCCACCTGGCAAAACTATTTGCTGTCTGCCATATTTCGGACTTCCAAAGTCGGTCTGTGTCACACCAAATTGGGACTCGTCCCAAAACATGCATCCGAGATAGTTGTTTGCATGGCCATAGTCAATCTTGGCTTGCAAAATCATCAAATATTTATTAAAAAAATCTAAATTATCCTCAGCTGCCATTGCAAATGATGCTGACACAAAAATAGTTCTAAAAAAATGCCAAATCAGGGTCCCTTACCTGCATCACGATGCAAACTCTGTTGACTGTTGACAAATTCCATGTGCTGCTTCAGGTCTCACACCACAATTAATTTCACATAGGGTTACTGTATAGCTGTTTCCAACACATGACCTTCAAAACGTGCCAGCAGACCTTGTTGTTGATTTAATATCTTCAGGACTGCTAAGATCTGTAAAATAAAACAAAAAAATACAAACATTAGCCAGGTTGGTTTTTTTCCTCGCTCATATTTATGCAACCTCTATGAAAAATACCAAATTCATACACTATCTAGCTGACTTTGTGGTGCTTCGGTCAAATGCTTATGAATTTTGAATGCAACTTCATATCAACGTGGGATTTTCTGTATCATCAGTCTTTTACACTGCAGATGTATGCTGAAGCAAAGAAAAACCTCTTTGTCAAATTAAAAATTGCCTAAAATAGAGAAAAAGTTAGAATTATTTTCTGTTTTCCTTTTGTCTCTAGGTCCGTGAGCTTTCAAGGGAGATAATAGAGGTGTGAGACCTTTAGTATTACAACGCACTGCATGTTAAGTGATTGACCCCTCTACAGTCAGTCACTACGCTTCATTTTCCCCTTGTGCGATGACTGGACAACCTCTCGGGACTGTATGATTGCACCTACTGAAACTCCGACCAAGGTAGGTAGGTGCATGAGTTTTCGTACCTCGGGTTTTCTGGTTGTACCCTAGATTGGTTTTCTCTTTGTCTGGAACTGCTGTGGTTGTTCAGTACAATTCTGGATATATCCTGAGATGTTTCTTATTTATTTTTTTTATATAGCTTTACAACAACATCTTAGTGTTTCTTATGTTAGTTTCTCTGGATGTGGACTTTATTGTTAGAGAATTTCGTTTGATGGGATGTAGTTTTGATTGCACTGTCTTGTCTATTTGACAGACAGACAGGATAATAGCGAGGATTGTGTACACATACAAATCAATCCAAGCTAACCTGTAGGCCTTATTGCCTACTGACAGTTCCTAAGTTGGTAACCATGAATTCACCACCCTTTCTGTTTTATGTTGTCTTTTTCATTGTATAATTATTTAAATATTGCTCCTATTTTGTAGTACAGTGCGGACCTACGATGCTATTGCGTTTGGACGCTGTGGTTTTTATAGGACCCTATATCTCATTTTCAATACATGTGATGTGTAATGTCGTGAGGGGCCGTATAATAATCACAAGACACAATGTTTGTTTACTATCTTTACTCTCTAACGGTCATAGGCATTATATTCTATTACAATCATACACACATGCATACTGGCAGGCTTATCAGTAGTGGGATGTGCTATGCTAATAATATGTTACAGTCAATGGATACTACATCTCTCATTTATTTTAAAATGAATGATAAGTTCAAATGGTAGACGAGACACATATTTAATCCTGATCACACACATCAATGCTCTTTGTGCAAATGTCCCAATTGTCTGGGAAAGTTTTATCAATCGCAGTGTGATATGTTTATTGTTCATCAAGACTAAAGTTCTAAGTGTCTGCGTGAACTGTGTTTGACATGATACTGGTCAGTCTCAGTTCTCTATGATAACATCAGTGATTAAAGTTAATGGATCGTTTCTACAAATTCACACAACTAGTAGGCATTAACTTCCTCCCAAATTTAAACAAAGCAGTTTCGTGCGTGACAACCTGAAGCTTGGCAACGGTCATTTAACATCCCTGTGTATAATTTAAACAACTAATGTGTCTGGTTGTCTGCGAGAATAATGTTTCACATTTTTCGCATTTTCGTTCCACCTAAAATAATGCAAAGTCGCACGATTGATACATACATTATTGTGCCTTTTAAACTTATTATACATTATTCAATAATAATCCAAAACTTAAGGCATTATTATGGCCTTTAAAGATTTACACAATAGCTCACACAAAATCGTCGTATTTTTCGTGGTTTAATTCTACTACGTTGTAGAACTTGGCGGCTTCCAGTCGGCGTTTTGTTTGATTCACTGTTATTGTTGTCTTTGTTGCTACTTTTATCGGGTACCTTAATTGCCTTAAAATGGGAACTATCTCGAGTAACAATTCTGTCTTTGTACCTAAGAGAAACCTTTGATCCTTTCTTTTCAACGATTTGACCGGGTTGTTGGTCAAATGTACTTGTGAGCTTGTTTTTTTGTTGTTGTTTCACCAGGACTGAATCACCAGGTTGCATTACTGAGGGTGACGATTTATGTTTTGAGTCCACATATTGTTTATTTTTTTGCTTCATTATAGAGTCTCTTTCTCGAACATATTTGTCGTCCACCTTGACAATGAAATCTGGAAATTTAGTTTTGATTTTTCTATTAAACATTAGCTCTTCCGGTGACAAACCTGTCGTTGAATGGGGAGTGGCACGATATTTTCTTAAAAACAGTTCTTGTTTTGTGCCCAATCCTACTACGCTTTCTGTTTGCAAAGTTTTCTTCAGAATCTTCATGAAATTTTCAACAATGCCATTCGATTACGGGTGAAGTGGAGTTGTCTTCCTGTGTTTAAATCCCAAATAGTTGGCAAATTGTTTGAACTCGTTTCCATTAAAGGGTGGCCCATTATCTGATCTACATACGGAAACTATTCCAAACATAGAAAATAAAATTATGTTGTCTAGTCGAGGGATGAAATTATGTTGTCTAGTCGAGGAATGACAGTTTTTGATGAAATTAGATAACGACTGTAATCATCGATTACGACCACCATATATTCACCGGATGGAATTGGACCGAAATAATCTAAAGATATTTCATCCCATGGTTTTGTTGGTAGAGCGCGAACCTTCAGTGGTTCTGTGTTTGTCTTCGAAGAAACAGCTTAACATGGTATGCATTTTTTGCATTTTTCTTCTACAAGATTGTCAATATATGGGAACCATACTTTCTTAAAAGCCGTTTTGTTTTTACCACACCTTGATGTCCCTCATGAGCAAGGTCAATTACCTTTTGTTGTAAATATTGAGGTATACGCAATCTTGTACTACGAAACAATACTTTTCCACCGTTTATCTCCATTACTGTTTATTCTTCTGATAATCGAGTTATACTTTTTATCTGATTTGCACGCGTGTTTATCCCAAACACCCATTTGCACTGCTTGCATGATTTGCCTCAGGAATTCGTCTTGTGCTGTAGCTAAAACAACATCCTGAATGGTCAGTGACTTGGGTACAGCGTTATTAGCTACAAACAATACATATTGTTCTGCAATTTTATCTTGGTCTGGGTTAACTTAGGGGTGTCTGCTCATATAATCTGCAATATTTGTTTCTCCTGAACGATACTTAACCTTGAAATCGTATCCGACTAATCTTAATCGCCATCTTTCTAGTCGTAGGGGTTGATTTTCTTTTGGGTGATTGAATATTGCTTCCAAAGGAACTCGGCAGCACCAATTCGTATACTACAGTTAATTCTACTGAGGACGATGTTGTTTCCGCACATATCACTCAGTGCACTACTTTCAAGGCTGGTGTAAACGATAAGCAAAATAAACTGCCTACTATGTACTGGATTCCTAAATTACATAACAATCCGTATAAGGCTCACTTTATTTCGAATTCTAGTGCCTGCACCACAACAAACATCTCCAAACTTTTAACTTATTGTCTTACTGCCGTTAAAGATCACGTTAAACTACTACATCACCTTATTAAAGACAAGCTAATTTCTCTTATTCAAAAACATTCGTTAGGGAAAATACTACATTTTTGGCATGTAATAATATTAAAGCGTTTTTTACTAACGACAGTTTAGACAATTATGCTATGTGGACTTGCTATGAAGTTTGTGAAGTACTCATCTTCCTATTAGATAATATTTTCGTCAGATATGGAACCACCGTTTATAGACAAATTGTTGGTATCCCTATGGGTACGAATTGAGCACTACTTGTCGCAGATTTGTTTTTATTTTGCTATGAATAAGATTTCATGTTGAGTCTTTCACCAAATACCCAGGCAGATGTTATTGAAGCTTTTAATGACACCTCTCGGTATGTGGATGACATATTGAACATTGACAACCCTTTCTTTCCAGCTATGGTTAATAATATTTATCCTAAAGAACTTCAGCTTAATAAAGCTAATATATCTGATAATAACGCTTCTTTTCTTGATTTAGATCTCTCGATTCAAAATGGTGAAATAATTAGCAAAATCTATGACAAGAGAGATGATTTTAATTTTGACTTGTTAATTGTATTGTATATAGTATGAAAGTGATCATGACCAAGAATCTTACGAAGTTGATAAATCACATCACCATAGAAGTCAGATTGTGATAGTCCTTGTCGCAGAAGATTCCTTAAATTACTTTTATATCTGGAAAGAAGACCAGGGTTAAGTTTGGAGATGTTTGTTGTTTGCATCATGATCAGCTTATTTTTTTCCGTGAACTATTATGTCATCAGATATGTTGAGTACCCCATTCAATCCCTCAAGAACTTGTCGGATTTCGTTGTTGAATATTTCTGGGGCTGCAGATACACCTACGTAATCCAACATGTCGTGATGTATCTAGATTTTTCGCTTAGTTCTAGCTGATGAAATCCATTGTTTAAATCCATTTTCGAAAATACTGTGGCACCGTTTCCCTTTGATTTGTAGCTGTTTGTATTGTCCATATGCGAAGGATTTCATACTAAATTTTAATATTTCAGGCTTTTTCTTCATTTTTGACAAGTCCTTTTCACTGAGAATATTTACTGAGCTGCCCGAATCAACTAGAATACTTAATTTATTTCCATTAATTGTCACATCCGATTTTGGTGGTTTTCTTTTTGTCTTCTTACTGTCAATTCCGAACGTGTAATATTCGTTGTCATCACTGTCGCCACTTTCTTGCACTTGTTTTACATTGCTCTTTGCATTGTAAGCGTTTTCTGCAAACAGAAAGAAAATGATTCTGTTGATGGCAATAGTTGCAGCTTTTACCTAAAGCTGGGCATCTTGATGTATGCGGAAAGTTATCTCCACAATTTTTACATTTTATTTCGCGATTTTGACTTGACTGCGATTTCTGCTTAAACTGACCTGGTGACGATTTTCTTGACCCAAATTTGGGATTGCTTTTGGGTCAATTATGTTTAATGGCGTCTCTGGTTTTCTGGTCGGATGCTTTTGTTCCATATTCCTTGATTGTGTATTTACCATTTCCATTGTCCTGGCCATCAATAATAAGTTACTCAGAATTAAATGTTCTTCCAGTATTTTTCGTCTGAGCTTTGTAGAGAAAAATCACTGTATTATCTGTGTCTTTATTATTATTCCTTGTCATTAAACTGGCAGTATTCCGATTTCTGACGTAACCGTGTCGCAAACTGATCCGTCGTTTTTGATTCGTGCTGTGTCATTTTCCTGAATTCGTATACTTCATATTCACGATTTACGCTCGGTTTGAAATATTCTTCTAATGCTTGTTTTGTTAGTTCATACGCGCTTTCGTCTCCTGTGTTTGGCAAAGTTGCGTGTATGTCAAACACTTCATCTCCAGAGTAAGGTAATAATAGAGCATTTTTCTCTTCTTTACATCTACGTTTAATGCCACAAATAGATTTTCTAATTTTGTAATGTATTTTGTCCATCTTATTCCAGCGGAGCTTTCGTCACTATGGATGTCGAAGTGTGGAAAAACTGGCAAAGTAGATGCCATTTTAACCAGCCCCCTTTAAATAAACAACAAGTGTCCGACACAGTTGTTTTTCCTTACAATAAATCGATTAAAATCCGTTCTTCGGTCTTAATCCAAATTCACAATCCGAAAAAATATTTCATCCTCGTCACCAATGTAATGTCGCGAGGGGCCGTATAATAATCACAAGACACAGTGTTTGTTTACTATCTTTACTATCTAACGATCATAGGCATTCTATTCATACACACATGCATACTGGCAGGCTTATCTGTAGTGGTGCTATGCTAATTATATGTTACAGTCAATGGATACTACAGGATGTAATTCTGGTATTTCGCTTAGAAAATAATAAAATAACACAATATTTTGAAAATCAAATCCTTATCTAGCATTTCTAATATCTTCAAACAATTATGTAAATGTTCATATGTTTAATCAATGTCCTTAGAAGGTCGTGCCAAACTTGTTTTTCAGTATATGTGTGTAAGCTGGTCCATCTGAAAAAAGCTGGGCGAAGCTGGCCGATTTTAAGTTTTAGGCCTGAGCAATTGAGAACCGCATGTCTGGCCTGGGTCTGCAGTGCCTAAAGGTAGCTACGCCACCAGACACATATTTGTTTTTAGGAAACGTTAAGATCTCGACCTACTTTGAATATCTTTGGGTTGAGCATATTTCAAATTTGAAAATGTGTGATTAGGCTGATTGGTTCAACTGAAATTAATTTAATTTGGCTTACTGGGGCATGTGAAATAAAATGAACGGTCAGTTAAGACTGACATTGATATAAGTTTGCAATTATAAGGATTGTTTTTCATTTTTTGCGATGTTATCGAAGTATAACACGTCAACGCGGTTTTATACAATTTGTGACCCATCATTGACTTGTTGTACTTCGATAACGTCGCAAAAAATGAAACACAATCCTTAAATGGCGCACATCTGTCAACCCCGAAGAACGGGATTAATTGACCAATCATTGACGACATTTTATGTTCTGCTTGTGAAAGGAACTGCGTGTTTGTTTTGTAATTTTGATTAACGTATTATTTTCAAATGATCTTGCACATTTTATTTTGAAGTAAGTGTTGGCGAATTTTAATTCAATCAGACACTTAATGTGACAACGTTTTATGGAATTATTCTGTTATATTCACGTTTACCAAATGTACACAAGAGACCTGCCGGCAGCGTTTAACCTATTTATGCACAATGGCGAGAGGCAGACATTTTATAGAAAAGATGTATGCATATCGGAAGTATGCATATTTATATATATATAAATTAATGCAATTGTTATAATAATAGGTTATTGCTGAGACGAAATGACACCTTCGAAATGCACATATGTTTGTTTATTAAACAGTGTCATTTCGTACAACAAAAGTCTCAGATGATTTAAAATTGAAGAAACTTACCCGTCGAACGCTTACATTATTTGTTTATTAAACATTTCAAAATTATTACTTGAGAAAGTCGGCCTCATCAAAATGATATATAGGGTCCTATAGAAACCACAGCGTCCGAACGCAATGGCATCGTAGGTCCGCACTGTACTGCAAACAAGGACTTGAAACTACAATGAAAGAGACAAAAAACAACAGAAAGGGTGGTGAAGACAGGGTTACCGACTTGGAACGGTCAGTAGGCAATAAGGCCTACTGGACAGCTTGAATCGATTTTATATGCGCACAATCCTCGCTATTATCCTGTCTTCAGCGCCCAAATAGACAAGACAGTGTGAACAAAACTACATCCCATCAAAAGGAAATCTCTAACAATAAAGTCCACATCCAGAGAAACCAACTAAAGATATACATACAAAATAATAAACATCTCAGGATGTATCCAGAATCGTACTGAACAACCATATTAGTTGCAGCTAAAGAGAAAACCAATCTAGGGTACGACCAGAAAACCTGAGGGACGAAAGCTCATGCACCCACCTCCCTTAGTTGGGGTTTCAGTAGGTACAATCATAGAGTCCCAAGAGGTAGTCCAGTCATCGCACAAGTGAAAAGTGAAGCGTAATGACTGACTGTAGAGGGGTCAATCACTAAACATGCAGTGCGCTGTAAAACCAAGGGGTTATATCCTTTTCTGCCTATCATGTATACGTATGATGTGTGAGTATTGTATATATCATGTAGCCTGTCATGTATACGTATGATGTGTGAGTATTGTATATATCATGTAGCCTGTCATGTATACGTATGATGTGTGAGCATTGCATATATCATGTGGCCTATCATGTATACATATGATGTGTGAGTATTGTATATATCACGTGGCCTATCATGTATGCGTATGATGTGTGAGTATTGTATATATCACGTGGCCTATCATGTATACATATGATGTGTGAGTATTGTATATATCACGTGGCCTATCATGTATACATATGATGTGTGAGTATTGTATATATCATGTGGCCTATCATGTATACGTACGATGTGTGAGTATTGTATATATCATGTAGCCTGTCATGTATACGTATGATGTGTGAGCATTGCATATATCATGTGGCCTATCATGTATACATATGATGTGTGAGCATTACAATTATCATGTAGCCTATCATGTATACATATGATGTGTGAGTATTGTATATATCACGTGGCCTATCATGTAAACATATGAAGTGTGAGTATAGTATATATCATGTGGCCTATCATGTATACATATGATGTGTGAGTATTGTATATATCATGTGACCTATCATGTAAACATATGAAGTGTGAGTATAGTATATATCCTGTGGCCTATCATGTATACATACGATGTGTGTGTATTGTATATATCACGTGGCCTATCATATAAACATATGATGTGTGAGCATTTTATATATCACGTGGCCTATCATGTATACATATGATGTGTGTGCATTGTATATAGCACGTGGCCTATCATGTATACGTATGATGTGTGAGCATTGTATATATCACGTGGCCTATCATGTATACATATGATGTGTGATCATTTTATATATCACCTGGCCTATCATGTATACGTATGATTTGTGAGTATTGTATATATCACGTGGCCTATCATGTATACATATGAAGTGTGAGTATTGTATATATCTCGTGGTCTATCATGTATACATACGATGTGTGAGTATTGTATATATCACGTGGCTTATCATGTATACATATGATGTGTGAGTATTGTATATATCAAGTGGCCTATCATGTTTACGTATGCTGTGTGAGTAGTGTATATATCACGTGGCCTATTATGTATACCTAGGATGTATGAGTATTGTATATATCACGTGGCCTATCATGTATACATATGCTGCTTGAGTACCGGATTCTGATCTATGCTAACCCCATGACAATTCAACATTACTATATAATTAGTTCTTGAACATATTTTTTTGGTTTATTTTACGAACCCATTGTCGTTTATTTACCATTGCCAATGAATTTATTTTGCAATCGTCCGAATACTTTTTCCTGTTTGCAGAACAATTGTACAATTGATTTATTATTGTTTTCCGATTCAACAACAGACTAGAAACAACACGCCAATCTAAACAAAACCACAAAAACAAAACAACAAACAAACTATAATGAATATAATAAAATCCATTGTGCTTTGCCACAATACGATCTCCTAAAACTAATATCTCTCTGTCCTATAACTCAAATACCGACAGAAAACTAAAACTGATATATCCTATCGTTTTAATTCTATACATGAGATCCGTCGATTCAAGTGGTAGAGCCAGTAATTTTTATTGTCCTTCAGAGAGCGATTAATGAGGTCAACCTTTTATAATGTTAATGTCAAAACAGTGGATCCGATTTAGGAAGAGCAATTATGTGTTTTTGTTTTGGTCGGATGCGTTAAGTGAATATAACACCACCTTCGCGACCTTTCTGCAACAAATGCATTAATTCAAAACACTTATTTGCTTAACTGTAGGGCATTTATGTTTTTATTTAAATTAAAATATTAAATTTAAATCCTCTAGCTATGCAACTAGAGTCATCACAACTCTCGAAATTTAGATTCAGTAAATTGAGAGTAAAGTAATTCACATTTAATTGTTCTAGAGCATGCTCTCGTCGATTCGGATATAAATCTTGCAACTTGATTGGGGACCAAACCGAGCCATTAACAATATTAAAATCAACGATAGTTGTCCCACTAAAACAATACACAAGTGAGACAATGTATTGGATTATTAAAATCAATCCATTTGTAAAGAAAAAAATGAAAGTAGAAGACAAGGAATGTTAAAAACGTTATCCTAAAAGCAGGACCAAGTTGGTTTTCAGAATATTCCATAGCTATACATTATCAGTATATAGCCGTACCGCTATTCGATGCACTGTACATTAAGTGAGAGTCAACAAATGTATGGAGAAGCAACTAAGTAATACGGTGGCGGTGGACTGTTTATCGGAGCGATAACCTTTTAAGTACAGATATAAAATTCGAACAGGAAAAGTAGCATTAAAGGACGAGAGTCAACTACAAACACAAACAGAAGCAAAGTACAACTGTATATAAAAATGCATAAAAGGCAAAATAAGACATCACAAACACACACGGGTTGACAATAGGGCTACCGCCTTGAAACTGTCAGTGGCAAAAAAGGCCGATGGGGGTTTAAACCAGGTACTAGGGTGCACCAAACCTCACACTTACCATACTGTCATCCAAATAAAACGGGACAGTGTAAATAAAAAATCCCCACCATGAATTATTCTCTAACCAACAAGGCAGCATTAATAAGCAATATAAGTAAAACACAATTATTCTCGTGTATATATAAATACAAAAAATAAAATAGCCTAGAAAGCCGCAAAAAAGGTACTCAATGACTTGGCAGAAGCCAGAGCAACAAAAGAATAAACCGTTGAGGGCACTTGTTTAAGTTCAAGTCGCAGTTAAGGTACTTACCCAAGGTAAGCACTATTTCCAACCCTTTTGTGTCTGTGATGTCTTATCTTGCCTTTTGTTCATCTTTAAGGTCGTTCTTTGTTTCTGTGTCTTTGTGGTTGACTGTCGTCCTTGAATGCTACTTTTCCTGTTCGATCTTTTTATATTTCTTTACACAATATCTACTGTTACCATATATAGGACAGCGTTGTCGACTTACACAATATCTACTGTAACCGTGTATTGGACAGCGTTGTCGACTTACGCGCTATGTATTGGACAGCTTTGTCGACTTACACAATATCTACTGTTACCATATATAGGACAGCGTTGTCGACTTACACAATATCTACTGTTACCATGTATTGGACAGCGTTGTCGACTTACGCACTATCTACTGTTACCATGTATTGGACAGCGTTGTCGTCTTACACAATATCTACTGTTACAATATATAACACATTTCAAGCGAACCAATGAATACTTGCATTCTACTAACACTTTTGACATGTGAGCGGCTGGTTTGAGATTTCATGTCTAAATAGGAAATACGTGATTTGTTTCTTTGTTTGGTGTCAAAAGTATCTTTTCTACACAGGTTTTACTAAGTATGACGACGATTGTCATTGGTGCAGACTGATAACCACTTTATTACCGGGTAGAACCAGTACTGTATATATTGCGCCATCCAGAAGGATGAATAAACGTGAGGCTTTAGAACCGTTATTCATTCCGATCATTTGGGATCACTGAGCCCGACATTTACAGATATCTTTGGTACATTCTCAAATACTGTGTTTTCATTCTTAAATTTCAAATAGGTGGTTCCACTCCAGCCGTTAAATGGGCGTCCGTGGCCGAGTGGTTAACGTCTCTGACTTGAAATCACTTGCCCCTCACCGCTGTAGGTTCGATCCCTCAGGGGCCTAGGAATTTTTATGTGAGGAAGCTATCCAGCTGGCTTGCGGAACGTCGGTGGTTCTACCCAGGTGCCCGCCCGTGCACGAAATTTGCCCGGAGGGGCACCTGGGGTCTTCCTCCACCAATGGAAGCTGGAAAGTCGCCATATGACCTTAGCTGTTGGTGCGACTATAAAATCCAATTCAATTCCAATTCCAGCCGTTAAAGGTTCTGAGAATTGTTTAATCACCCTTAGGATATGTTGCTGCCTTTTAATTTAGTCGTTGGAATGGTGAGAAGGTTCCATGTCATCGTCATATGCTTACCATCTTCGGGATGACTAAACTTTCTGTGCTATTGACTTTATAAATAGTGAGTACTGCTCAACCAAGACTGCAATATTCTTTGTATTTATCGTTTTCAACAATTTCCAAATTTCCCATTTCATACATTTTTTAGTTCATATAATTATCAGATCTAAACATCAAAGAAGTCGCTCCGATTCGGACAAAACACTATACTACCAATCGTTTTGTAGATGCAAGAAAACAACGACCGATTAGGCTCGTGAAACTGTAACAGCGTGATTAAAACTGAAGGTTGAATTATGGTTTAAAATAAATAGAGACTTGGTGAAATGTGTGTGCGATCCTGTAACGGACAAACACACAGTTACAATCACTACAATATTAACGGCTCGCTATACAAGAACAACAACACGAAATAAATAATTAAATAACAAAAATGACACATTAGAGATTATTTTATCTGTCAATGGATAGAGACCTATAATCATACATTGGCCATAGTTATTTTAAATAATAAACTCTTCGGACGCATTAGTGAATCACCAACAAAGCCGAAAAGCTATAACGATGTGCAGTAAGCATATAAGTCGCACAGGAATTGCGGCGCTCACAGAAAAAAGTCAACCAAAACAACACACATACAAAACAAACGACAATTAATTACAAGGTAAAAACAAAGTATGCGATACCACAAACACAAAGTGGTTGATAAAGGGATACCGCCTTTGAACGGTCAGTGGTAAAAATACCGTTGTGGACTTAAACCAGGTATTACGGCTCACCAAACCATAATCTTAAGTCTGGCTCTCGAACTTTAAATGAACTTGAGGACACTTACTGTTTATGAAATGAAGCAGATGCTCTGACATTCCGCTTAAAGTGCGAGTAACAGAAATGAACTAAAGTCTTAAAAATGTGCTGAGAACATGTGTTTTTTTATTGCGCACGCCAGTAAAACATTAGGGTAATTGTGCATTGTTTACTGAAAGCAACATGTTGTCCACACATGTAGAAAATGATATGTAGAATAATGTCAATCGAAAGCAAGCCTTAAAACATTATTTCCGGTATAATCCAGTATGGCCGACACAAAAGAAGAAAACTTAATGCAAATTAGAGCAAGCACAACTTCTAGAAATCGTTACAAAACAATTATTCAGTACAATTATATAATGACGGATATGTCCAGTAGACCTTTATATACACTTGTGAGAAGGAGTCAATACAGCTATAATTATACTGACAAATAGTGATATAAAAGAATGCACCAACTCTATTTTCAACAAT
Organism: Cyrtodaria siliqua; assembly: GCA_037043455.1. NCBI lineage: Eukaryota > Metazoa > Mollusca > Bivalvia > Adapedonta > Hiatellidae > Cyrtodaria > Cyrtodaria siliqua. The sequence continues at coordinate 155,556 of JAWPHD010000291.1, forward strand.
ATATCGCATAGATTATTATCAGTTCATGGAGTGCTTCAATTAGTAGGTTTGTATGAGACTGCAATTTGGCACGGGTCAATTTTAACTATATCAATAGGTGATGCGTTATTCGTTAAATATGTTCTGCCATATAAGTATAAAAACCGAATACTCGTCCAAATTTATCCAAGCTGCCAGAAAGCCGACGTGCTATTATGACGGCTGTTTGGTAATTGCAGGGGAAAATTAATGTTTGGGATTATAATTTTGAATTGTAATATAATATTTAAAAAAAATGCATTGAAATGATTTATATATTTTAAACAAAAATCTAGATAAATTGAGGAATTTATAATAATATATAATTGTAAAACATTATACTAGACATATTTCATTTGAAATGTTGTAAATATTAAATGTGATATTAAATATTAATCAAACTATAAATAAAATAAACAAAAGCAGATACAGGTCAAGAATCGTGACTTTCCATTAGCCTTGACGTGTGCTACTCATCATAGTATGTTCGGATGAACATACTCAATAAATATAGATATACAAGAATTATAAAAAGATCGGACACTACAAAACCTGGTTTAAAACCCCAGCGGCCTTTTTTGCCAATGACCGTTCCAAGGCGGTCGCCCTATTTTCAACCCTTTTGTGTTTGGCCTTTTATTCCACTTTAAAATTGTTCTTTGTTTCTGTGCGTGTTTGTGGTTGAATGTCGTCCTTGTATGCTACTTTTCCTGTTCGAGTTTTATATCTATATTATATTGGACAGTGTTGTACAAATACAAACTATGCGTTTGTACCGAATTTTGTAGTTTCCATTCTTTAGAAATACAGAATAAACACATATAACATGAGCTTGACTTATATATGTCACCCATTTAATATAAACCAATTATACCCCTGCCATTATGTATTTAGACTGTGACAAAAGCAAAACAACAGACAGGTATCTGGGGACGTTCAATTAGATCCAATCACTTAGTATCAGCTTTATGCTGTAGTCAGCAGGCGTTTAATGCGTTTAATTAGCTCACTATGTATAAAACATTGACATTATTTCTAGTAGATTTAGAGACTGTTGTACGATTGAACCTACTGCTTTCCGTGTTCTCTATACTTTCTCGTTAATGCCAATAGTATTAGTGTCAAACGAATCTGCAAACAAACATAAGTAGATATGAAATGGAACAGTCAATGTAGCATTCAAGGACCACTTTTAACCAAAAACACGTATTGATTTTCTGATGGTTTTCACATTTAAGATGTACAATCCTAAACTCCAGTCATATATAAGATGTACAATCCTAAACTTCAGTCATATTTAAGATGTACAATCCTAAACTCCAGTCATATTAAGATGTACAATCCTAAACTCCAGTCATATTTAAGATGTACACAGTCATATTTAAGATGTACAATCCTAAAATCCAGTCATATTAAGATGTACAATCCTAAACTCCAGTCATATTAAGATGTACAATATGTACAATCCTAAACTCCAGTCATATTTAAGATGTAAATCCTAAAATCCAGTCATATTTAAGATGTACAATCCTAAACTCCAGTCATATTGAAGATGTACAATCCTAAACTCCAGTCATATTAAGATGTACAATCCTAAACTCCAGTCATATTTAAGATGTACACAGTCATATTTAAGATGTACAAGCCTAAACTCCAGTCATATTAAGATGTACAATCCTAAACTCCAGTCATATTTAAGATATACAATCCTAAACACCAGTTATATTTAAGATGTACAATCCTAAACTCCAGTCATATTTAAGATGTACAATCCTAAACTCCAGTCATATTTAAGATGTACACAGTCATATTTAAGATGAACAATCCTAAACTCCAGTCATATTTAAGATGTACAATCCTAAACTCCAGTCATATTAAGATGTACAATCCTAAACTCCAGTCATATTTAAGATGTACAATCCTAAACTCCAGTCATATTTAAGATGTACAATCCTAAACTCCAGTCATATTTAAGATGTACACAGTCATATTTAAGATGTACAATCCTAAACTCCAGTCATATTTAAGATGAACAATCCTAAACTCCAGTCATATTTAAGATGTACAATCCTAAACTCCAGTCATATTTAAGATGTACAATCCTAAACTCCAGTCATATTTAAGATGAACAATCCTAAACTCCAGTCATATTTAAGATGAACAATCCTAAACTCCAGTCATATTTAAGATGAACAATCCTAAACTCCAGTCATATTTAAGATGTACAATCCTAAACTCCAGTCATATTAAGATGTACAATCCTAAACTCCAGTCATATTAAGATGTACAATATGTACAATCCTAAACTCCAGTCATATTTAAGATGTAAATCCTAAAATCCAGTCATATTTAAGATGTACAATCCTAAACTCCAGTCATATTTAAGATGTACACAGTCATATTTAAGATGTACAATCCTAAACTCCAGTCATATTAAGATGTACAATCCTAAACTCCAGTCATATTTAAGATGTACAATCCTAAACTCCAGTCATATTTAAGATGTACACAGTCATATTTAAGATGTACAATCCTAAACTCCAGTCATATTAAGATGTACAATCCTAAACTCCAGTCATATTTAAGATGTACACAGTCATATTTAAGATGAACAATCCTAAACTCCAGTCAAATTTAAGATGTACAATCCTAAACTCCAGTCATATTTAAGATGTACACAGTCATATTAAGATGTACAATCCTAAACTCCAGTCATATTTAAGATGTACAATCCTAAACTCCAGTCATATTTAAGATGTACACAGTCATATGTAAGATGTACAATCCTAAACTCCAGTCATATTAAGATGTACAGTCCTAAACTCCAGTCATATTTAAGATGTACACAGTCATATTTAAGATGAACAATCCTAAACTCCAGTCATATTTAAGATGTACAATCCTAAACTCCAGTCATATTTAAGATGTACAGTTATATTTAAGATGTACAATCCTAAACTACAGTCATATTTAAGATGTACACAGTCATATTCAAGATGTACAATCCTAAACTCCAGTCATATTAAGATGTACAATCCTACACTCCAGTCATATTTAAGATGTACATAGTCATATTTAAGATGTACAATCCTAAACTCCAGTCATATTTAAGATGTACAATCCTAAACTCCAGTCATATTTAAGATGTACAATCCTAAACTCCAGTCATATTTAAGATGTACAGTTATATTTAAGATGTACAATCCTAAACTACAGTCATATTTAAGATGTACAATCCTAAACTCCAGTCATATTTAAGATGTACACAGTCATATTCAAGATGTACAATCCTAAACTCCAGTCATATTAAGATGTACAATCCTACACTCCAGTCATATTTAAGATGTACATAGTCATATTTAAGATGTACAATCCTAAACTCCAGTCATATTTAAGATGTACAATCCTAAACTCCAGTCATATTTAAGATGTACAATCCTAAACTCCAGTCATATTTAAGATGTACACAGTCATATTCAAGATGTACAATCCTAAACTCCAGTCATTTTAAGATGTACAATCCTACACTTCAGTCATATTTAAGATGTACATAGTCATATTTAAGATGTACAATCCTAAACTCCAGTCATATTTAAGATGTACACTCCTAAACTCCAGTCATATTTAAGATGTACAATCCTAAACTCCAGTCATATTTAAGATGTACAATCCTAAACTCCAGTCATATTTAAGATGTACAATCCTAAACTCCAGTCATATTTAAGATGTACAATCCTAAACTCCAGTCATATTTAAGATGTACAATCCTAAACTCCAGTCATATTTAAGATGTACAATCCTAAACTCCAGTCATATTTAAGATGTACAATCCTAAACTCCAGTCATATTTAAGATGTACAATCCTAAACTCCAGAATCAAAAACCAAATCACACTAAGCGCGGTATGTCAGTATGCCGAAATGACTGTAGCACGGGTTCATTATGCCGAAATGACTTTAGCACGGGATCATTATGCCGAAATGACTTTAGCACGGGATCATTTGCTTTAATGACAAATGCACGAATATATAATATGCATTGTATTGTTATATTAACGACATCATATTGAATTAACTAGAAATATCGGATATTCAAATAATGACCCACGCCTACCCCCAAAATTCCACGTGTGTAACCTTGTCCTTGTGGTCGCTGGTGATCAGAAATATGGCGGAATGTTTGTGTACGACTATAGTAATCAATTAATAAAATGTGAAAGTAATTCGTGAAAGTATTTTGAGAATATGAGCAAAAATATAAATTTAACATTTTACTGAACGCGAAACGCCTAATAATACCCACCGATTAATGCCAAATTTGAAAGTGTGTAATCTCTTCACTTTGTGGTCGCAAGTGATAAGAAATATGACGGAATGTCTTTGTACTACTTTAGTAATGAACAAATAAAATATGAAAGTAATTCCTGTAGCGTATGATCAAAACCAACGGACGAACAAACGGACAACAATTTAACTATTGTATACCACCCTCTACTTTTAAAGGAGGAATACAAATGGAGACCTTTCTAATAATGGATTTCTCTCTTTCATTAAAGAAAACATTTCCTTTACTTAGTTTTTCGTGTGTGCCATGTCATACGATGGATACAGAGTGACTGGTTTACCTAAGGAAAAGTCAGAACAACTTAAACAGTTAATTGTGTTTCATATAAATTGTGTATATAAAAAAGTAGAATATTCAAGACATTACGTATTTTCTTGAGAATGGTAGAATTCAGACTAAAGTTAATTCAAAAGCACTGTTCTCGTTAGAAACTGTTCACTAGAACTGCACAAATCTTGTTTAGCTGTATGGATCACCATACAATATCATGTTCTCATCTGATCATTTACCATGTTTACGCGTTAACTCTGAACCCGCTAAGCACAACTATAACAGCATTTGCGTCCATTGTAAACACAGGTTATCATGCGAGTAACTCGCAGGCTGATTATGCTTTACAATTTCCAGTTGCTGGTCAGTCATTTCCCCAAAACACCCTTTTGTCACATAAATGGAATTTTCTTAATTCAAAGAAAGAACAGTCCATTATATGTAATATTTGTAGCGGTTAAGGGATAGGCCTTAGTGATCATAGTTTACAATGTCCGTCTGCTTATCAGTCACTTTCCCAAAACAAATATTTGTCACGTAAATGAAATGGTCTTAATTCAAAGAAAGAACAGTCGATATATTATATCTATGTATTGTCGAGCGACGACGTGATGTATGGCAAATACCAAAGAATGTTGTTAGCATGTTTAAATACAAAACATGACAACCCCTATATGCATATTTTGATACAAAAATATATAAAGACTAACAGGATATGGTGCTTTATCTAGCATAATGGCAACATTAATAGGGAAATGTTACAATTTATCTTTAGATAAATCATGTATGGTTTATTCATCGTTTTACGACAATTTGGTAATAAATATGACGTTTTGTTGAAAACGTCTGATTCGTAATGAGTTGCTGCAGAGCTTCGTGTCACGTGTCACGCTGACGCAAGAATCTGAATACAGCTTAATCGAGACAATTTGGGAGAATTTAGATGAAAGTGAAATAATTTTCCATTTATTGCATCAAATTTTCTTAATAAAACGGGTAACTAGTTATGCATGGATTCGTCATACGGGCGCCAAAATGAAGTAATGCTTTCTCTCATGTGTGTACACGTTTTCCCATTTGTTCTTCTCTTGAATATCAGGTAATGACTGAATTAAAAACATAATGACTACTACTGATTTTTGTTTGAATTGATTTTCGAAAGTTTATAGTACGGTTTTATATTCATGCTTTATTTAATGGTTTCCGTGATGTATTTTTATTCATCTAATTTATACAATTGGTTTACTCGCATTTAGTGGCGGACGTTAATACAATACTGTGGACAATCAAGAACAGTGGAATAAACAAACGCAGATATACACGTCGAACAGGAAACGTAGCATTCACAGAACACAGTCAACCAATAAAAACACGCTTACAAAACAAACAATTACAAGGCAAAGTAGAAGGTAAGTATGCGACACCACAAATATAAAATGGTTGATATCAGGGGTACCATCTTATCACGGTCAATGGCAGAAAGTCTTCCGTTGGTTTAAACCAGATGTAACAATCTTGGGGTACCATCTTAGCACGGTCAATGGCAGAAAATATCCCGTTGGTTTAAACCAGTTCACGAAACCTCACTCTTCACACTAATGTTTGCAAGATGAAATAACCAATGATGATACTGCTTCGTGATAATTTGAAACAATGGCTACCAGTCCGAGAATACACTGATTACTTATTTACTTGAACCCACGTAGGACATTTTACCATTAAGCCACCGCCGCTGTGTTTGTTGGTTCAAATAGTATTTGACAATAAAATACAGCTCAATGTAACCAAGTACAAAATTAGAACCATTCTGAAGGAGGTTTTCAAATAAATTAAATTGTACAAATGGTCTGAACACTTGACTGAGTTTTAAAGGTGCAGACGGCAATCTTGATTCATAAAGGGACACGCAGAAATAATTTGAATAATTCAAAGGACATTGCCTTAGCGAATTACTATATGTTGATATATAATATATTTAATCCCACATTGCCGCGTATCCCTTTACAATAATACACATTCGTAAAGGGTCACACAGCAATTATTTGAATAATTCAAAGGAAATTGCATTGCGTAATATCAAATGTTGATTATATTGCACCAATAATAAGTTTAATCCCACATTGCTGCCTGGCCCTTTACAATAATACACATTAATAAAGTGGACAAGCCAAAGCAACGTTGCAATGTAAATATAACCGACGTCAGAAATAATGCTTCGGGTTTTCATTTAGAAAACAAAGGAGCAATTTCCGACTTCTAGAAGCTTTTAACAAAGTTCTATAATTGTTCGATAAATCAACAATTGACAGGTGACAAGCACGACGAGAGACGAAAATCATGTTAATATACAACCACTGGTGAGCAGCCAATCCGGTATGCTTATTAACACTCAACTTCTGCATACAGTGGATGACAAATTATTGAACAGGATTTCATTATATACTGAAACAAATGGCTAGCGCTACCATATGCACATCTAGCTTAAAGAAATTGAATATTATTTTATAATGTGTGAAGTATTCGAAAACTTTGGCATGTCATAGGGTGTTCTTTTGTTTTTACTGATAATAAATACTGAAAAGTGGATCCCTTGGGAGCAACAAACACAAACAAGAGATAAAAATAGCAGACTCGTTTTTTTTGAGTCTGTTCATGAGAGGTATTTTTACGTGCAACCTCACGCCTCCTAGCATCGGCTTAAGCGATTTTCTACTTTAAAGCCACATATATTTGGACCAATAAGTATATGATTCAATGTAAGTATTAGAGTTATCTCTCATCTGTGCTAAAACCGTACGTGTCAACCTTACAAATCTACACTGACCGTGCATACGTGAAAGTTACAGGATTCCCATCTTAGTGTCATTTCGTGTCAGCAATTACATTTTTCATTATAATCATCGTTGCATTATTCTATACATTATTCATTTTTACATCTGATATGCATACAATTTTTCTAAGAAGGTGTGAACTTGTAAACAATATCTGGAAATTTGTTTATTTAAAGAGTAGGCGAAACGCTGATATCTGTGTACATTTGGTAAACATATAAATAAATTAAAGTCACATGACGCTTTTGATCAAATGAAACGTCGCCGAAACTTACTTTGAAATTAAACCTGCAAAATCATTTTAAAATAATACATAAGAAATTTATGTAAATGATGGTCTTCGGGGTTGACAGGCGTGAGCCATGTTTGAGTAAAACAAAATAAAATATAATGTATACGCTAATCAGCACAGAACTAGTTTACTTATACTGAAAAACAAGTATTTGTATTCATACGAATCTATATTCTCTCATATACAAAAAGCGACAGAGCTAAAATATCGACGGAAAAGCTAATATTCCCTAATGGAAAATAAGCCATTCACATAAAGGGTCACATTTTATTTCTATTACAGTCACGTGTTTCTTAATGGAACAAAAATGATCGTTGTGTTATTAGCATTAATGCACTTTTCATTTGTTCTACGGCTTTAGTGTTAATAAACTAGCTTTGGAAGCCAAACAAATACATCATATTTTCATTTGAAGCATGTAGTCATGTTGAGGACTTCAATATTCGTAATATTTGTATAACTAAAAAATTACTCAATCAGGGCTACCCTTAACAAATTAATAAATTTCGGGAAAAAAGCTTTTACATTGTATTATCGTAGCCCAGATCTAAAAAAAGCTTTTACATTGTATTATCGTAGCCCAGATCTCCTTTTAAAATGTAAAAGTAATTTAAGAACTCTTCTGCGACAAGGACTATCACAATCAGGCTTCTGTGGTGACGTGATTTACAAACTTCGTAAGATCTTTGGTCATGATTACGTTCATACTATCTTTGATAAACTTGTTAAAAGGTTTATCAAAAGAGGTTATGACCCTATCATTTTGCAACGCACTCCATGCTTGGTGGTGGACCCATTTATAATTCGCCACTGTGCTTTCCTCTTTAATTGTGCGATGACTTGACAGGCTGTGGATCCTATGATGATGTCTACCTAAAGCCCAAAAGGATGATGTTTGTCTGCAATCTTGTCTTGTTGTGCCCTAAATGATTTATTCTCTTGTTGCTACGGCTTCGAGTACCTTCATTGTGGCTTTTTATGCTATTGTGTTTTGTATTTATATATACAGCATCTTTGTGTTTTCTTACATTGCCTATTAATGCTGCCTTATTGGTTAGAGAATAAGCTCAAGGCGGGAATTTCTTTATTTACACTTTCTCGTTTTATTGGGATGACAGTGGGGTAAGTGTGATGTTTGATGTACCCTAGAACCTGATTTAAATCCGGCGGCCCTATTTTACCACTCACTGGTCCAGGCGGTAGCCCTATTGTGATGTCTTATCTTGCCCTTTATTCATCTTTATATATAGTTGTTCTTTGTTTCTTTGTGTGTTTGTGGTTGACTGTTGTCCTTGCGTGCTGCATTTCCTGTTCGGCTTTTATATACACTTTTAACATTCGTAATTGTTACTCCATCAGCGCTACCGTTATCATAAACTTTGAAAAACCTTTGCAAAATGTTATAATCGTATCCATGATCTATTTTTAAAATTTATAAAATAATTTTAGATCTGTTCTGCGACAAGGACCATCAGAACATGACTTCTACTGAAACATGATTTACAAACTTAGACTGACCGTGGTCTTTGAATGCTACATTTCCTGTTCGACTTTTATACCTGCTTTTAAATCATAAATATGAATTTATATTGGGTTTGTGTTGCTATCAGGATATTGTTCAATAGAATGTAGTTAGATCAGACACAAATTTATTAGAGCTCTAAGGCATCATATGAATTAATATTAATGAATTAAAACAAACATAGAGCATCAAATTTACAATACTTACGTTTGCGGACTGACTGTAGGGTCTAGTTAAGTGAAATGCACTTTGAATATAAAAATAATATAAGTTTTAATCGCATAAAGATTAAAACCTTTATGCACTTGGAAAAATATGAAATACCCTTCCAGGTCCTCATTATAATTCATTATAGGGGAGGCGACTCGTGAAAGCATGTTCCGTATATACTCAAGGGAGATCACTGGACGTCCTTCTAAAAACGGTAAGGTAAATAGTTTTCTCAATGGTTATTATATAAGGTCATTTAAATTCGATATAAGATACATTCCAGCCTACCCTCCTTTCTCTTTCTGCTGTTTTTTTTCTGTATATTTACAGTTACGTGTCCTTGAGTGCACTTCATTGCTAAGTTACAGATATGATTACGTGGATGTTCGTTCTCAATAGTAGACATGTAGACTACTCAGAATAGTGCGCGAGCAGTTGCATAACAGTCAGTATCCGTTATCGGGTCCAACGAATTGTCTTACGTTGTTATTACGTCAGCATCCGTCATCGGGGCAGACGATAACGTTATCGGGGCAGACGACAGACGGCATTTGCTAGCGGGATAGGTTTTGCGCCCGTTGACGGAGCAACATAATAATCTGTATTGAACAGTTAGTATAATTGTAAAATAATAAAATTATAAATAATGTCTATAAATATTACCATTATAAAACATTCAAGGACTACAGTCACAGTCACAGAAACAAACAATAATTGAAATAATGAACAGAAAGCACAAGATATGACATCACACACATAAAACAGTTTCCAATAGTGATACCACCTTGGAACGGTCAGTGGCAAAAAAGGCCTTGGGGTGGTTAGTGGGGTTTAACCCAGGTTCTAGGATGCACCAAACCTCACTCTTACCCTATTGTCGTCGCAATGAACGGGACAGTGTAAATAAAGATATCCTCGGCAGGTTGTATTCTCTAATAAACAAGGCACTATTAATAGCCAATGTTATATTAGTTAAAATAAATGATTTATAGATTTCAATATCACTCTTAAACATATTTCTTTAATATTGTACAACTCTAAATAAGAACAAAACACACATAGCATCATATTTCTTATACTGTTAATGAATAGCGTCCATCAAAAACAAGGAATTAATATGACGCCAATTGTCAATAAGTCATCCATTTCAAAAATCAGACCAAAAAGATACATCCGACAAACAATAGCACGTGCAACTGTATTATACTATATCCTATTGTCATTATACTCCGGCATCAACAATAGGGCGGAGATATCGAAGTAGTGGCGTTATGTTAATTATTAAATACTCAGACAAATTGTTAAGCTATTGTTAAACAATTGTTAGACTATTGTTACACTATTGTTAGACTATTGTTAGACTATTTTTAGACTATTTCAAAAACCAGCGTCAACGATACCTGAAAGTATGATATATGTATAAACTGGGGGTTGCCGACCAAAATCATCATCACCTAAAATTTTTGATTTTTGTGAACTAAAATCACCAAAATCACTAAATCATCAAAATCGCAAACTAAAATCACCAAAATTCTGGACCAAAAACCCATAACATGGTCAATACCTGTCAAAAAACCATAACCTACCTGTCCATGGACTAAAATACATAGCCCACCTGCCCATGGCTCCAAATATATTTATTTCTAGACCAAAATATATATATGGCTTCGCCTACCATGGCTTCACCATGGTCCCCCACACTAAGACTAACGATGCTCAACGTATCGTCCTACCAGCATGCGTTACGTCTTACCAGCAGGTCGCCAGCGTTTTATCGTGGTCCCACACATATAACGCCTAGAATGCAGCGAGGCTTCTGGCCCACCGGTGGCTTCGCCCACCAAGGCTTCGCCATGGTCGCCCGTCATGGCTTCGCCATGGTGTAGCTGGTCCTCCCGCTATAATGTGATTAAACCTGAATACGTCTAAATTTTAAGCACTCAGCATTATAATTTAAATTTCCAATAAATTTATCCACTATTCTGACTGAAACTCCACCACAATCAATGTAGAAGTAGAGGGGTAAATTTAAAAAAGGCTTTTTTTAAATTTACGAATACATACTTAGATCAAAGTAATCTTAAGTCATTTTAAAAACTTAAATTAACAATTTTCCGACCTTGAATACAAAGGTGGTGGATCATACTCATACACATTACTGAAACAATTTATCACATACTTTTTAGACTGTTTTTTGTAAGGTTGCCATTGTTTCCTTTCTTCCCTGCTCCACTAGTTCTTTTTTTTTAACTTCGCTAATTTCAAGTGTCTTTTGTTGTTTCAAATTATAGTATCTCTCCAGTTCATCCAAAATCAACTTAAACTCTTGCTCAGATATCTGTGCATCACTCAATGCTTTTGATATTAACTGCTTTATACTATTCAACTTAGACTCTGCCAAAGTTTTTATTTTATGATGTCTTTGAGCTTTTACATTAAGCTTGCGTCTGATGAAATTAATACAAATACCTGTAGCTCCACATAGTATTGCTGCTATTTCTAAAGGTAACAAAACTGGAACAACAAATCCAATCCCAGCCATAATAACACCTGCAGATCTTAAGGTAGTGTCAATTCCATCCGTGATATTAATACCACGTTTATATTTTTTATAAAGAGACTTGCGTGTGTCTCGCTCTGTAATTAACTTTTGTTCAATCTCTGAAATTTTTTGTAATCTATAATTCTGTACGTCCTTTTGACAACGGAGGATATAAACTTGGTGCTGTCGGTTGCTTCATTTTTTTTTTAATAAGTAAAATTAAATTAATTCAATTAATAATGATGCCACCGTATTTACAGCGGTAGCGTTAGCAACCTTGCATACAAAGTTAACAACAGAACCAGCATCAATCTCTAAAGGACTATCAAAGTTATCGTGTTTGCGTGGGGTGGTGTGAAGCGTTATACCATAATCGACAAAAACTATGACAGTTACGTCACCAACTAATCGGTCACTTGCTAAACCTATTCCCATAATCCGACCACGGCGTGTCATTACATACCCCACATTTGTTTCTGCTCCACCGTTACCAAATGAGAGTACTCTATTCATTGCAATTGGACACTTAGCCTCCGCACATAGTGTTATAATCCCATATTTAAGATTATCAACTCGGTTAACAATAGGCGCAACTCGCCTATATAAAGTTTGAACATCATTTATCAAAGCCTCTAAGTCTTCTGTTTTTTTAGGTCCAAAAATACTCATTGTTTTTTTATAAAAATATTTTATTTTTTTTTAAATAATTTCTAAAACACAACTCATGGGCAAGCCGTGATTATCTATCTTGTCGCCATACTCATCTCTGACTTCTATTTTTAATTCAGAAATTGTACCACCCGAAAGACGGTGATATTCAGGATAACAACGTGTATATACAATATATCCATACTGCTTATTTACTACAGGTACAACCCCTATAACAGTGCTTGGCTTACCATTGAAATAATTACCACTTGTATTAATTTGTTCCAGATGAACATAGAGCTGTTTATAAGGAGCTAAATCAATTGGGCAATCTCCCACACGAACACCTTTTATCCATCTTCTGTCCTTGAATCCCAGCATATTTGAAAGACGGGTTGACATTCGTGTCTCTATTGGCGTCTCTAAAACTGCTGTAGCATTTGCGTATAAATGGTTAGGATAATATCTTCATTAAGCAATTTAAACCTTTCTGCCAAGTCTTGAAAGTTATAGAGTCCGCCTGATATATGTTGCGTTTTATCTGGGTTTCTTGTCTTTATGACTTCTTGATCAACATTAAACCAACCGATAGTGTATGTAAAACTTTTTAATCCAACGCGCTTATCTCCATTTCTATTATCAACATACTGTTGTAAGTTAATAGAGTTGTCTATGTTTGAATTTGTATGAAACATTTTTTTTTTAATATATAAATAAAAATGATTTCTAAACAATTTAAATATAACCCGGATGCTCACTATTTAAGTACTTTAAGCAAGAAAGTGATAGATATAATAAATCAAAACATAGTCATTACATCAAACGGTAAAGACTTTAAAGCATCATTTCCCAATGTCTTTGAAAAATACAAACTCCCATACGTCAAATCAGATGCTATAGTCCAACGCTGGGGAACAGATTGGATGTTATTTTGGCAGAACCAGTTGAATTTTACCATTTGGTGCGCGACAACTGGATGTGGTATTGATTTTAACAACCATCTAAAAGCTGATGCCTTGGTGGGTTCGTTATTTCGATTTCATGTCTATTACCAAGTCAGAAGAATATTATTTGAGATGAGTGTAGCAATGCCGCAAGACTCAAATTGGAATGCGTTTAATAACACATATAACCGAAACGCGTACGAAAGAATATGCAAGGAGTTTAACGTTGACTTATATTTAGACTGGAGACAGAAACAAAGCTATAATGATGGTCTAGGAACAATTTATAATTACTGGACACATATTGGTTATCATCCTTTGGAAAATACTGTATACGACAACAAAACGATGAGTTTTACAGTCTATGAGAGTGATAAAACATATCACATTGATTACATTGCCCAAGGATCTGAGGCTGACAACAGCTGGTCTACTTTTATACTAGATTGTTCATCTGGATTTACAAGAGCTGGAGTAGAACGCATCAATGACAGCATAAGACAGCATAAGAACATACTGCTGGGCAATCCTTGGCTCGCAATCACAAACAAAAACAGATATACTTGGAACTGGAACGGCATTTGATGCACAGAAACAATTTCTAGCAAATGTAGAGGACGCAATAAATAGTCCCATCAACTTGCCCAGTCAATTTTCAAGATATGAAAACACCCTAAAATATGCAAGAAGTAAAGTAAATTTTGTCTATGGAAGTGGATTGTACATGTCTCCGGGTGACATGGAATTAAGAATTGGAACAATATAAGACTACAATAATGAAATTGTAATAGCAACCGATGCACAAGCATTAGGATTAAATAATGATGTAAATTTCAAGGCACCACAACAAAGAAAAAATTTCCGGAACATTCTGATAAATCAATACATAAAACTGTGGACCCACCAGAAATACAAAAAATAGCGATTGAACAGGAAGATAATAAAACAACTATAATTGTTGGTACTATAGTAATAGGTCTTGCTGCATTACTTATCTACGAGATTTACTAAACCACTCTTTAGCTGCACATACAACAGCCCAGAAACAAACACAAGCAAAGCCCATAGATTGTTACCAAGCCAATTAATAACATTACCTGTTACAGATAAAAGCCATGATACTATTGCACCAATAACTCCTGGTAAAGCCGCTGCAGCTTTACCAGCTAGGTTGGCAAGAAGTTTACCAAGATTACTTAGTTGTTTTTTTATCCAATCCTTAGCACTTGATGGATCAGGTTTTGGAGTTGGAACAGGTGCAGTCCCTCCTCCCGTTGTAGGAATAATGGCCTCAACTAAAACCCCAATAATCATACCAAAGGCAGTCAAAATACTAACCATAGTAATACCTTGCTCCCTAAACAAGGTTTTGATTCTCTCACCCAATGTTGTGTCTTTTTTAAACACCTTATTTATAGTTTCTTTTATCCTGTTTATTTGACTGCGTAATGCTTCTTTGTTTTCACTCGCCGCTTCAAGTCGTGCACTTTTTTCATCTTCTAAGTTTTTTATTCTGTCACGTAGGCGCTCTTGTTGAAACTCATCCTCCTGCCCGTGGGTGCTCACCTGTTCTATTTTTTGTTTTTCTTTTGCTATATCTTTATCAAGCTCAGTGAGCTTTGAGAGATTATTAGTAAGTTCTCCACGGAAGCTTTGCAATCTCTTATCTAAACCTCGTATCTCTCGCAGTGTTAGATCTTCTGGTTGAACAGCAGTTTTAGAATAAGTTTCATCTATATTACTCTCAATTATAATTACAGCATCTACTGTATTTTGTACATCTTCAGTTGTTGAAAAAGTTTGCAATGGTATATTCTCTGCAGCGATGGTATCTCTTGTTTTTACCAAGGCTGCTATTTCTGCCCTACCCCGAGCAAGTCTTTCACGTGGAACTAAATAACCATACATTTTTAAAGTGTTTTTCACAAAGTCAATACCATGTTTTCTAACTAAAGTGTCCAGCTTATTAAACTTGATTGGTTCGTTTGGATTATTTCCCCTATAATAGGTAAATGGGACGTCATCCTTCCCCAACCGAACTGCATATAACATTGTTCTACCGATTTTGTCCTCAGCCACTCTAAAATCATCTTTATAATCAATTCCGCTGATCTCAGCATTAACTTCAGTAAAAAATTGATCTACTAACCACTTTTTTTGTGTGAGCTGTTCTTTTATTTTATCTTCCCCCTGAAGCTGATTAATATGATTATTTTCATTTACAATTTGTCTCTGGAATTCTAAGCCAGGTTGTATAAATTCTTCATCAAGTAATTCATCTATATAAGCATCTGGATCGAACGTAGGATTGTCAAACTCAGCCATGTTTATTTTTATTTAATTTAAAAAAAATATATATATATATTTAAATATGTCAGCTTACGAAAACAAACTCAACCCTCATAGAAAACTAAGAGAACCTCATGGTGCCAAGGGCATCCGCACAAGTATAGTTATTACTAACAACCCTTCAACGATAGACCAAAACCAGCAACTGCTTGTGAGATTTCCCAATCTAAGTACTAATGATGTGATAGTTCCACGTACTGCTCGTCTTGCCTTTGAAATATAACTTAAAAGCAGAACAGAATAAGTGGCAACGAAGTCATGTCAATAGATGACAGTGATATATATCATTGTTATGTAGATTTATGGAAAAGCCCTAGCGAACGACAAAACATAGCTTACCAAGGTATGGGTAAAGCAAACATGTTAAAACATAGAGTTGGTGCGGGAGATGCTTCCTCAGACACCAAAGATGAAGCTATAGCAGCAGCTTATGGAAATAGATTTTGTATTCCACTGGACTTTGAAATGTTAGAAAGTCATATGCCATTTTATCAAGCGGGGCTTGGTGATAGGTTAGAATATGAATTAACGTTTAACGATTATAACAAAGTTATCAAAAGCAGTGATGCTGATGCATCTTATGTAATAAAAAATATCTGCTTGGAATTTGATATGGTTAGTGATGTTGAATTAGCCAGACAAATAAGACAGCAAACCAATGGTAAGATAGTATTTATGTATGATCGTATCTTGCGACACAGAAAAATAATAGCAAACAAATCTGATACCCTTTGGAATATCAACATTAATGTACCAGCACGGAGCATGAAAGGTATTTTAATGCTGTTTGAAGACCCAGAAAGAACAGACACGGAATCCTTTTACAACCCAAAGATTGAAAAGGTTGAAATGACAATAGAGGGCGTACCAAATCAGTTGTATAGCCAAGGCATGAGGGCATACCAGCATTGGGATGAAATCAACAAATATTTTGCTTTAACATCAAAAAGAAACAAAGAGACTGACATAGTGGCAAAGGACTTATACTTTACCCATGTTTCTCTTGAGATTATCTAACAAAAGCATATGCTTTGTGGCTTGACCTTAGAACATGTGATGACAATTTATTACACGGCAGTGGAAGAAGAATAGAAAACGGCAGTGAAGGCATAACGATACTCATAATTAAAAAAGCAGATGCAGATCAACTTTTAAATATTTATCTATATATAATACAAGATGCGCAAATCAATTCCGAAGATGGAAGATTTAAAGAAGTACGATACTAAATATCATAAATATCCGCACAGTGCCATTATCTGTGGTCAGACAGGCTGCGGCAAAACAGAGTTTGTTCTTGACATACTTGAACAAGAGTATGTTGGAGTTTTTGAACATATAATTATATTGTGTCCAACCATAGAGTGGAACGAGGCTTATAAAAATAGACCCTGGATAGGAGATGTGAGAAACCCGAGGGATAAAAAAATAATAATTGTCAATCCCGTGAGCAACGACAAAGAAATGCTACAAGAACTGTTGCGTTTATTTTTCAAACAATATGCTGGCAAGCCCACATTATACATCATTGATGATTGCTCCGTCACAAAAGAATTTACAAAGCAAAAATATATGTTATCAGAGTCGTCACGCCAAACAATCAGTATGGGTCATTTCACAGAGATATAATTCTGTATTGAAAGATTTGCGGGAGCAAGGAAAATGGTTGTGTATGTTTTACACCAAGGACAGAGATAGTTATGAAAATTGTTTGAGAGAAAATGATGTTATTCCAACGCTGGAAGAGAGAACCAGAATAAGAAAAGCTTTAGCAAAGACTAAATATTCCAAGTTAATTTTGAGGACTGACCAACCCACTGGTTATTGGGTTAAATAGCATTGCTCATAGCAAATGAGTAATGCTAATAGCATTGCTCATAGCAAATGAGTAATGCTTATAGCAATGCTAACAGCAAATTAGTAATGCTTATAGCAATGCTTACAGCAAATTAGTAATGCTAATAGAAAAAAATAGTATTGTTAATAAGAATGCTATTAACAATACTAACCATTGCTAGTTGTGTGGTGAATATCGCAGCTGGTTGTTTCGTATTTTATGTTTATTCCAAAATAAAAAATATCACAGCTGGTTGTTTTATGTTTTATGTTTATTCCAAAATAAAAAATAAAATGACTACTATAAAAATGAATGCGGAAGAACTATTACAAGGTATCATACCGGAAGATTTCACGGAACGTTTCACAGATGAATCAAATCAACAAGAAACAAAAAAAGAAAGATTATCAGCCATAGTGGCTGGCGGTGGTAGTCGTGAATATTTGGGTAAAGACATACAACTCACGACTATAGATAGCATGCCCCCAGATGAAATTAATAAACTTTACTGTAGATATGAAGCAAGACTTGGGGCAAGCATGGCTAAGACTTTAGGCAATTATTTTATTAACTTGTATGTGATGGGAGTATCAAAATATTTTTATATAACCAATCCACCAAAACTGACAGAAGATTTGGAGGAAGACCCATTTATTAAACATGCTTTAACAATTGCGTGTTGTGAGTTGTATTACAAGTATGGAATGTACTTAGCGCCATTTACAGCAATGCTGATAACTGTTCGACATATTGATTTTAATAAAAATAAAAATGTAGATAATTAAAATGAAGAACCAAGTGGAGAACCAAGAGAGTGAAGTTATACCTGTACAAAAAGTAAAAAATCTAAAAAGAATAGAAGCTGGGAAAAAAGGAGCAGCGGCAAGGAAGGCAAAGCGTTTGCTTCAAGATGCACAGGATGCACAAGATGCAGGACAGATAACAAAAGTACCAAGAGGTGAAGAGGAACCAGAAAAAATCAAAATAAATGTATACAAAAATTATATTCCACCGATTTTATTAGTAGGCTTTGCTGGTTTAGGTTTGTATATTTATAACAAGAAATCGGTAGCACCACCTGTAGCTGTGCAACCTGTTTATGTTGCACTAAAAGACCCGTTTGATTTTTTTTAATTTTTTTTTCTTTTCATATTAAAAACAACTGGCAGCAAGTATTGACGTAAAACAAATTGTAAATATGATGTACCACGCTGGAGTGGAAACACTTTTAACTGTTGGATATTCTGAGATTGGCAGAAAACTACTAAAAAGACCAGCCCCTAAAGTGGATTTTAATATGGCAGATGTTGGGATGCTGTCTGTGGATATAATGTTAGCAATGGCTACAAAGGATATGATGATTAAGCAAGGTATTATTCCTGCGGATATTATGAAATAAAACAAAAATATATAAAAAAAATGGCAAGCGCAGTAGCAATGATGATCGGTGGCGCATTAACAAACGCATTGGCATTTAGCGGTTCAAATTATTTCTTTTCAAAAATGGGAAGTCATTCAGATGAGGAAAGACAAAGGCATGACAAAGCCGTAGAACAATTGGAAGCAGCACAAGCGGCGTGGAATAAAAAAAGAACAGAGAGATTAGATTTTATTAACAAGCAACTGTAAAAAGAGCATCATGCAGGGCAGACTTTTGATGATGTGGACCAAGCTATGAAACAGTATTATTACATAACTGGCAAACATTTGCTTTTGGAAGCGGAGTCCAAGTTGAGTGATTTTTATACACCATCTCCGGATCAACAGAATCATTGTCCTCAGCCTCGCTTTCAGACTCGGATACTGTCTTTGCGTGGCTCTTTTTCTCTGTCTTGGCGTGGCTCTTTTTCTTTTTCTTTTTCGGTTCTCCACTTTCCAGAATGACTAAGTCAAATGCATGATACTTGTTATTTTTTTTGTTTTTACATGGTTTCAATCCAAGTGGTCGCACATAATATGGTGGTTCTACACTTGCCTTCTCTATTTTATCTTTGAGATGACCAGGCGCCAATACTTCACCGTTGTCTGATAATGTTAATACCATGGATGGACCATGTTGAGTAGCCACTATTTTTGTATCTGTAATAGCGTATATTTTATTCAATTCCAAGTCGGTCCATTTCTTTGTGCTATTTTCTGATTTTTGCGCTGGCGCTTGAAGCAGTTCATCAAATCGTGCAGTTTCCATTATTTTATATAGTATATATATTTTCTTAACCCATTTTCAAAAATTGTTAATAGTATTGTTATTAGCATTGTTTTCCAAATGTCTGGAATGACTAAGTCATATGCACTATGAATGTCTGGAATGACTAAGTCATATGCACTATGAATGTCATAAAGTTTATTAATTTCATCTGGGGCCATGCTATATATATGATAGCTATTTTTTTTCAATTCAAGTGGTCGAATATAATATGGTGGTTCTCCACTTGCCTCCTCTATTCTATCTTTGAGATGATCAGGCGCCCATACTTCACTGTTATCTGATCATGTCAATTCCATGAATTGATCATGGTAAAAATCCAGTATTTTTGTATTTGTAATAGTGTATATTTTATTTTTTTCCAAGTCTGCCAATGTCTTTGTGCTATTATATTGCTCTAAGAGCAGCTCATTAAATTGTGCAGTTTCCATTTTTTATATATATATTTTCTTAATACATTTAAAATGGAAAAGATTTATTACAGTCCACAAGGATTTTGGAGAGGTTACACAGCAGTTAAAAAATTAGCAAAAGAGGCTGGTGTCAGTAAGAAACAGGCCTTAGAATTTTTAAAGAAACAAGCTGTGTGGCAGAAAATAATTAGACCCAGGTTTGATGTTTCTGTTAAGAATGGAGTGCATCAAGCTGATTTGTTATTTCTGCCGTATGATACTTTTGGCCGCAAGACGTATAAATATGCATTGACTGTGGTTGATATTGCGAGTAGATACAAAGAAGCAGAGCCGCTGACTTCCACGAATAGCAAAGAAGTTGCCAAAGCATTTGAAAATATATACAGTCGGCATCTAAAATATCCAAAGTTATTACAAGTGGATCCAGGCAGAGAATTCATGGGTGCAGTATCGCAGTTGATGGTCAAACATAATGTAAATATCAGACGGGGCAGAACAGAGATACACAGAGATCAAGCTATAGTGGAAAGATTTAACAGAACATTAGCTGAAAGATTGTTTGGTTATCAGTATGCTAAGGAAATGGATTCGCAAAAACGCAACAGAGAGTGGGTAAAGAGATTACCAGAAGTTGTTAAAGCCATAAATGTGGAGACAAAAAAGCCTCCTCGTGTTGAAACAAAAATATTAAAAGGTGATCCTATCTGTATGAATGCTAGTGTAAGACATTTATATCAACCCGGGGAACAAGAAGGTGGAAGACGTAGAGCAACTGATCCAATGTGGAGTGTAGATATTCACAAGATTGATAGTTATATGGTGACGCAAGGTATAAGAGTTTATTATTTAAAAGCACCAGCGCCTCAAAGAGGATTTGTCAAAGAAGAATTACTTATTGTTCCTGCTGATACCAAAATTCATAAGTTTTGATAAAACCCATATGCATCAGTTGTAATTCCATCTTCTCGAAAGTATCTTTTGGTGTAAAATGGTGACAGTGTTACTTTGTTTACTGTTATGCCATATATTTGATGCTTTTTCGATCGTATCATATTCATTTTATGGATGTATTTTTTCTTCTTAAACAATGCATCCTTGTAGTTCTCAAAGTTGATATGTTTTTGGATTACATATTTTTTTACTGCCTTTGCTTTCTTAATAATCTGCTCATCCGCTCTCAAAATAGAATATAGCTTGGGTCTTAATCCAATATACTCAACTATAGGAACACCAGCACATTCATCTTTCATTTTACCTAATACTTTTTTGTTTGTATCATCGTGCATTGGGTGATTTTGAGGATAATCACTTAGATCATACTCATCTTTCATTTCAACCATGTCTTTGTATGCGTCTTCCGTTTTGATGTCTACCAGTAGGCTGTCAGTGTCTGTGTATAATAAAGTACAGCCATCTCCGTACCTTTTCTTCAGGGTATTATAGTACCAGTCATACATCATGTACTTTGATAAATCCAATACTGCCACCCCAACATAAATTGGTTTGTTTAATGTTAATTTCGTTTTGTTTACATGTAATGCCGACAATTCATCTGAAAATGTTATCCGCCTGTTAAAGTTGGGTTTAGCTATTATTCTTCTTATCTTTTTATTTTCAGAGCCGTCAGTTTTGACTAGTTTTATATCAGTTCGCTTGCGTATATTTTCCATTGTTTTGCCAAACACAGAGTTGTTCATAAGTTTGTAAAAATCTCTTTCAAAGGTTGATTTTTCTTTTTTCCTAAGTTCTGTGTTTAGGTTTATGTATGATGATATTTTTCTTTGTCCATAAGATTGGGAACTAGTTGTTCTGTCATAACGTTATGTTCTAACAGATCTGTCTGGTATTCAGATAACTATACCTTTTCCACTGCTAATGTTTCCGGTGCAAGTGGATAATCATTGTGAGATTCATGGAGTTCTTTTGGATATTCCAAATCCACTTCTAGAAAATATCCTTTTCCTTCTTTTGGCTTTGGCAACGTTTCTGTTTCCACCCACTTAAAGTCAGAATATGGAAGTGGCTGACTCATTGACCACCCATAAAGATTATTTGCATCATAATACATTAAAAAGTTGTTTTCCTCGTTAGGGTTATAATCAGCTACGTGTGGATTGTTTGCTTTGGCATATCGTTTTGATACCATACTAATTCCACCACGCATACTTTTTTCTACAAATAAGTGCTGGTCAATGTCCGTCAAAAGTTCTAAATCTATTTTAGAATGTTTAAGTAAAGCATCCCAAGATAATCCAGGTGCTGTGTAGTAATGCAAGGGATCGAGTTTATATGCCTTCATGCATGTTTTTCTAAAAGTTTGGAATACATCAGCCAACAAAGTTACATCCGTTTTTAGATATAAATCATGATCGTCTCCAAGAGTTTTACAGTTAAACTCTTTCCATATTTTTTGAGCATGCTCGTAATCTTCGGGACTTATACTTTCATCTGAGATTAAAACAACACGTAACACAGCAAATAATATTCCTGCAAAGTTTCATTATTGACAGAGTACGCGTTTGTCGCAAACTTAAGATGCAACATTTTGCAAACTCTTTACGTTAAATGCAGTACTGAACTGGCTCAATTTTTCAAAGAGGAACTTCAACATTTATTAATTAAATGCAACTTTATATTTTGGAATATTATGTGAAATTAAGTGTGCAGTATATACAGTGTATAGCAGAAATTCCCGTGTTGCGTTTATTTTTCGCTTATACATGATCATATTTGTGACATGCTTATATGGCCTATTAATGCAGCCTTCTTGACTAGAGAAGATACAGTCCGGCTGTGATTTCTTTATTTATACCCAATGACACCCACAGTTCTTTCAAATCGTCTCCATTTTAGTTTCATCTTACCTAATAACAAATAGATTGGACAATACGAAAATTATCTTAAACTAACGTGGCACAGTGCGAAAAATTCACAAAATATTTCACAACTTTAAACACACATATCATGAATCGTTTTATAGATAAAATTTTCATTCATTTGGTAAATAAAAATACATTAGTTTTGAAAATTAAATATTTTACAACCCAAATAATTTGTTGATGAAGCTTTTCCCATGTAAATTCCTTGTTGAAGGTACAGCAGAAAATTAAGGAATTTCAAATACAGGAATATAAAAAGATCGGACAGGGAAAGTAGCTTCAGTTTGACAATGATCTTTCCTGTCGTGCCCTTAATGGTTTATTCTCTTGTTGCTCTGGCTTCTGCAAAGTCACTGAGTACCTTCATTGTGACTTTCTAGGCTATTGTTCTTTTTGTATTATTTTTACACGAGCATATTTGTGTTTTACTTATATTGACTATTGATGCTGCCTTGTTGGTTAGAGATTAGATAATGGCGGGTATTTCTGTCCTGTTTTAATGAGATGACAGTAGGGTAAGTGTGAGGTTTGGTGCACCCTAGAACCGGTTTAAACCCCCAGTGGCCTACTTTGCCACTGACCTTTCCAAGGCGGTAGCCCTATTGTCAACACATTTTTGTGTTTGTGATGTTGTTTGTATTTAATATTACGTTTGCTTTCTATTTTGTCTGTTTGCGTGTTTGTTTTTGTGTTTTGTGGTTGACAGTCCTCCTTGAATGCTACTTTCCCTGTCCGATCTTTTTATATTTCTTCATATATTGCTATAAAACGTTCGGGGTGTCTTACAATTTAAAACCATTTTTGGATAAAACTTCTTAAAAAAAGAAAAAAAAAGAAAATTTAAAATGCCCTCTAAAAAAATCGCATTATTTTTTTTATTTTGAAAAGTAAGGTATTTTTATTTACCACCAAAAATGTCTGTTTCGCTGATATTCATTTTATTTATTGAAGGATTTGTTGAATTTTATCTTAAAGGTCCAAATAAGTTTTGGCTCAAACAAGCGTCCCAAACAATAGAAGCTTAACTTTCTGATATACAAGGATACTTGTATTATAGGAAGTTAATATGTAAGTAGTTACATTGTATTTGTCAGCGCCATGAAAACATACAATCAAAGTACTGCGTACTGAATGGCGACAACATTTGTAAGCAAATGGTTTTGAGCTGTTCCTATAGTTAAGATTAAAGATTGTATGAATTTTTATGAGTGTTACTGGCGAAATGATTCGAGTTAAATGTTCCTCCCTTTTTTACATCTTTCTCAAGTCCAATAGCCTCAACAAACTATTTAAGCTTCTCAAATATTGTCTGGTTCTCAAATAAAGCTCTCAAATAGTTATCAAATATCTCAAGCTAACTATACAGTATGATACTCTCACGGTCAGATATCCCATATTCTCAGAGAATAAACCATTGAGGGCATGATAAGATATAGGCACCCAAGCCTGAAAACAAAGAAAACGTTTACCTGGAAAGATATACTCCTGATTTTTTAAATATTAACAGATGGGGCTCTTGTACATATGAAACCACTGTATGGACTTCTGGCATACTTTGCATTTCGTAACAGCATCGCGATTTCTACGGTAACCCATTCGTACCAAGCCAATATATAAAAATCGCTGAACAAACATTCAAAGGAAAATAAAGAAATTTGCACACGTCCTTTTAGGCAAATACAGTTCCAGTATTTGAAACCTATATGTGTATATGAAATATCAAACTACAGAATCAAGACCTGATTATGTTACACTTTACTAATTTTAACAAGAGTCATTGACCTTTTTTGAATTTTGTTTTGTCCTGTGCCAGGGATAATGCGAATTTCTTGTGTTCACAATAACTGCAGTAAACGGTTTCCGATTTCCACTAAATGTTGTATGGTGTAAGGCCTTATACCCCTACAAGGCCTTTGACAAGTTCAATACTGAGTAAAACTGACTTGCTTGAAAGAGTTATTACCCTTGGTTATTTGAAAGAATAGGCACATTTTAGCTTGAGTACACACATTACTTTAGTAAACGGATTCCGATCTTCACATTATTTATTGTGAGACTTTATATGAATTTGAACTTTGACAAGATGACAATAAGCAGAATTGACACCTGCCTTACTAAGTTATTGCCCTTGATTATTGCAAAAATGCAAATTTCAGCTTTCGTATACAATACATTAAATAAATTGGTTTTGATTTTCACACAGTTTGGCGTGTAACTTTATATCAAACGGATTTCAGACAGGTTAGACGAGTATCAAGTTATTGCTCTAAATTGTCGAAAAATTCGATCGTCGGATTGTTTCCTACTTTCCTTGAAATATCATCAATTACTGTGTAATATTCTAATTGAACAAAGAGGATATCGTCCTCTGACTAAGGATCGTGATCGTTTTCACGATGATTGTAATAAATAGCATTTGATTTTCCATGCTTTTTGGGGTAATATTATTAAGGTCTCGGTTTTGTTTGACAATGAGAACAATTGAGGAGTGGTTTACAAAGTTATCGCCCTTGATGTTTGCAAATATTTAAATGTCAGACTAAGTACACGGCAACTTCAGTAAACGAGTTCTGATTCTCACTAATATTTAGTTGAAGGGTTTTGGACAATTACACCATGTGGACTTGTCACGTAGTTGTTTTCGAAGCATTTATATTCATATAAGATAATATTTTTTACACATATGGAACTAGTTAAGTATGCCACTACTGTTTATAGACAAATTGTTGGAATCCCAAATGAGAACGAAATGTGCAACTGTTGTTGCAGATTTTTTTTTTCTTATGTTAGAGGTTTCATTTTTAGTCTTTTACCAGATACGCTTAGGCAGATGTAATCGAAGCCTTTTATTATACCTCTTTGTATATGGATGATATTTTGGACAATTACAACACTTTCTTTTCTTTACTACATATACTTTCTTTCCAAATAACTTCACCTCAAAAAGGCTAATATTTCACATAGTTGCTATATCTTCTTTACTCGATTTACATCTCGCGATTGAAACTGAGAAATAATAAGCCAACTCTATGACAAGAGAGATCATTTCAATTTTGACACTGTTAAGGGCACGACTATTCAATATTAAAGACAACCATCGAACGTTAATGCCTTTCAGAATTTAGGTAGACGTCATCATAGGTCCACACTCTTTCCGGCGATCGCACAATCAAGTTGAATTTAACTGAATGTTGTTTAACGGCTCATCAACACAGTACAGGTTATTTAGAGCCGCCCCAGAGAGAGGGGAAGGATACGTAGGAATCCGGGAACCTGCCCTACTCTTATTATCGAAAAGATTCCTATGGTTCTTTAACGTGCTCGGATGATAGACCGATACACGGGACCGCCCGGTTTACGTCCCCATCCGACGGACGAGGCTAAGGAAAAGTGTCTTGCCCAAGAACACACCGACGGAACTCAGTGGCACGACGGAGGATTGAACCCGGGGCCTCCGGTTACAAATCCGCCGCGCTACCGACTGCGCCACGCCAGCCCCCTCAAGTGGAAAGCAAAGCGGTGAACTGTAAATGGGTCAACCACTAAACATGCGGTGCGTTGCAAAATAATAAGGTGACAACCTCTTTTGATAAGCTTTTAACAGTGATCATTACCCAATCTTTAACAGGATCACCATGTGACTCTGTCAACGTCTTAGAAAATAGTCTGCGATTACGTCATAATTTGTCACATGACCATAGCTACAATATCAAAATGGTTATCAGAAATCATCTCCGCGACCTGACACCACTAATGCCATGGGGTGATGCTGAGTGGTAAACAATCGAAGGGAACTCCACTTACTTTGGACATTTTTGATGAATTAAGGTTAGTATTTTTATTTTTTAGGTAGGCTGTTTAGAGCTATGAAATTTTAGAAAGTGATGGTAAGAACAAACGCTATAATGCAACCCTATGGAAAACGCACTGGTAGAGTCCATTTTGATTGTTTTAATGGCGGAGTGATATGCCAAAGAATACATGTTATTCTACCGCAGTATAATGCTGAGCAAACAGTAGTGTTAATTCACTAAAATAAATATTGAATAAGAGCAATAAGCTTATATTTGAAAAGGTTTGCGTGACGTTTACTGCATTCTTTTTCAAGAAAGTAATAACGACCAAAATATATTAATCCAAAAGTTAGCATAAGCTTAAGCACAATATTGTGCTACGTGATCTACAGCGGCAGTAAGACAGGACGTTATGCCTTTGGAGATGTCTGTAGTGGTGTAGGCACTAGAAATAGGAAGAAAGTGTGCTTTATTAGGCTGTTTAATAAATTAGGAATCACGTACATAGTTGGAAGTTTGTTTTGCTTTTCATGTACTCCAGCTTTAATAGTGCTTCATTGAGTTTTATATCCGGACAAACCTTTGCAAAGGTTTATTATCATAACCCTGATTTACTTAAAGTATTGTCAGAACACTTCTGCTACAAGGTCTGTCACAACGTGAATACTGTGGTGACTATATGTACAGACTTTTTTAAGATTATTGGTCATTATCACATTCCTACAAACTGTGTTAAACTTGTTAACAAACATAACAAAATAGGATATGACCCTATCATTATGCAATGCACTGCATGTTTAGATGTTGACCCATTTACAGTTCGCCACAATGCTTTACAATTAATGTTGCGATGACCCGACATATTTTGAACCCTATGATGACTTCTACTCACAGGCATTTATTACGATATATAATATAGAAGGCTAGAGAGAATATAGTTATAGTATATGTATATAGTAAAGGGCATTCTTCTACTCTCTATCTCTATCCTTCTATACTATATATCGTAATGAATGCATGTGCTTCTACCTAAATAGGCCTAATTTTTGAATTAAAATTGTCTTATCGTTATCATTCTTTTTTTGTCCTGGCTTCTGACAAGTATTTGCTCTGTGGCTTTCTGGGAATTTCTGTTCATATATACATGATCATTTTGTGATATACTTGTATTGCCTACTAATTGCTATTCATACTTCCTAGTTTGTAAGGGGTTATAGCCTGGCTGGTCGAATTTTATTGGAATGAAAATAGGGTAAGAGTGAGGTATGGTGCACTCTAGAACCTGGTTTAACCCCAGCAGCCTTTATGTCACTGACCATTCCAAGGAGGTACCCATATTGTCACTGACCATTCCAAGGAGGTACCCTTATTTCAACCGTTTGAGTTTGCCATTTCGCATACTTTGCTCTTTTATCCTTGTGATTGGTGTTTGTTTCAAATACATGTGTTTGGTTGATTGACTGTGTTCTGTGAATGTTATATTTCCTTCTCGACTTTTATACCATAATTTGTTTTTGACTCGAAATAGGATATGGATCACATTTAGTGATACTTATAGTTTTTAACTGTAAACATGATTCTATTACACTATTTAATACATTGCGTCCCATAGATCAAGGCGATACAAACAGTAGGAAAATATTCAAGTTCATGATGTGTTTGAGAAACGTTGACAAACTTCTTAACCTGAAGTTGCCTGTTCAATCAATCAGAACCTAGAATTGAAACTCAAGGTCACAAAAACACCAATGTTTGTTGGACAGTTAATGATCATATGTAACAAAAGTGCAAACTTCAAATAAATCATTTAGATAATATTCAAGATGTTTTGGAGAAACTCTGTCAGACGTCATACCAAACAATGACGTCGCTCAATCGCCTTCCAGCGAAACTAGTCAATAACAAGAGGCCCAAGAGGGCCTGTGGACGCTCTACTGGCTAAAACAGCTCTTATAGATTTAGATAAATATAGCTAGATATAGCTCTCTTCTCCTATAGATTTAACAAAGGAAAATACAATATAGCATTTTTCAACATATCAAGGGCCATAACTCTGTTATTACTAACAATATCTAGCTAGTTTCCGAAATTGTCCCAAGCTTTCATTGATATACCGCGCTTTGCACAACTAGACATTATACGGAGGATTTCGTAGAAATCTAACAAGCCGTTTAAGAGGAGTAGCGCCGACAAGAAATTTAAAATAAAAATGTCAAAGGGCCATAACTCAGTCAAAAATCAGCGAACTGGAACAAAAGCGTGATATGCACAACTAGACAGACACCTTACCGATGCTTCCTGCCAAGTTTCGTCGAAATTCAACAAGGCATTTAGGATGAGTAGCGCCGACAAGAAATTTTAAAGTAAGTGTCAAGTAATTAAAAAGATAATGATTTTTTTTTTAAAAAATTCAAAAAAAAAATAAAATAAATCAAAAAAAAAAAAAAAAAAAAAAATTAAAAAAAAAAAAAAAAAAAAATAGAAACAAAAATCAAAAACTTAAAGAAATGGAAAAAAAAAAAAAAAAAAAAAAAAAAAATTAAAATGGAAAAAAAAAAAATGAAATTGAAAAAAAAAAAAAATAATCAAATTAAAAAGATTTTTTTTTTTTTTTTTTAAAAACTGTTACCTCCGGGGCGCGTCCAAATTTGACACCAGGGTCACCATTTGAACAAACTTGGTAGAGGACCATAAGCTGATGCTACATGTAATACATGAGAGCTCTGTGCCATGTGGTTCCAGAGAAGAAGATTTTTTTCAGTTTTTGCCTATACAAGCCTAAGTAAAACTATGACCCCCAGGGTGGGGCCAAATGTGACCAAACCCCCAGGGTGGGGCCAAATGTGACCAATGGGTCACATTTGGAACAATCTTGGTAGAAGACCATAAGCTTATAGCAAATGCAAAATATTAAACCTTGCAGTTTCAGAGAAGATTTTTTCAGTTTTTCCCTATACATGTTTATGTAAAACATGTGACCCTTGGGGCGGGGTCAAATGTGACCCCAGGGTCACCATTTGAACAAACTTGGTAAAGGACCATAAGCTTATAGCAACAGCAAAATATTAAACCTCTGGCTCTTGCAGTTTCAGAGAAGAAGATTTTTTAAGTTTTTCCCTATACATGTCTATGTAAAACATGTGACCCTTGGGCCGGGGCCAAATGTGACCCCAGAGTCACCATTTGAACAAACTTGGTAAAGGACCATAAGCTTATAGCCACAGCAAAATATTAAACCTCTTGCTCTTGCAGTTTCAGAGAAGAAGATTTTTTAAGTTTTTCCCTATACATGTCTATGTAAAACATGTGACCCTTGGGGCGGGGCCAAATGTGACCCCAGGGTCACCATTTGAACAAACTTAGTAAAGGACCATAAGCTGATACTACATGTAATACATGAGAGCTCTGTGCCATGTGGTTCCTGAGAAGAAGTTTTTTACAGTTTTTCCCTATACAAGCCTATGTAAAACTGTGACCCCGGGGTGGGGCCAAATGTGACCCCTGGGTCATCATTTGAACAAACTTGGTAGAGGACCACAAGCTTATAGCAAATGCAAAATATTAAAACTCTGGCTCTTGCAGTTTCAGAGAAGATTTTTTTAAGTTTTTCCCTATACATGTCTATGTAAAACATGTGACCCTTGGGGCGGGGCCAAATGTGACCCGAGGGTCACCATTTGAACAAACTTGGTAAAGGACCATAAGCTTATAGTAAATGCAAAATATCAAACCTTTGGCTGTTGTAGTTTCCGAGAAGAAGATTTTTTAAAAAAAAGTCCTATATAAGTCTATGTAAAACTGTGACCCCCGGGGCGGGGACAAATTTGACCCCAGGGTCACCATTTGAACAAACTTAGTAGAGGACCATAAGCTGATGCTACATGTAATACATGAGAGCTCTGTGCCTTGAAGTTTCAGAGAAGAAGATTTTTTAAAGTTTTTTCCTATATGTCTATATGAAAAACATGCAAAACCTCAAAATACAAACTTTGGACCCCCGGGACACGGCCATTTTTGACCCCGGGGATTTTATTTGAACAAACTTAATAGTATAGGCGTTGGCGATCATTTTAAAAGAAAAACTGTTGAAATCTGTTCAGCGGTTCTGGAGAAGAAGATTTTTTAAGGTTTTGACTATATATGGTAATGGCAGCCATCTTGGATGTAGCGCTGACCTAATTTTAACAAATCTAAAAAGCATTCATCGAAGGATCATCCATGTGATGTTTGGTCAAAATTAGTTAAGCGGTTTCTGAGGAGAAGTCGTTTGAAGAAAAGTTAACGGACGGACGGACGGACGACGGACGACGGAAGACGGACAACACACCATCCCATAAGCTCTGCTGGCCCTTGGCCAGTAGAGCTAAAAACCCGTTATTTTTCTGATAAATACAATCAAACGTCTGTGACAAAATAGTGAACCAATTTGGAAGTTTAAAATTTGATAAGACAGTAATTTCAGTAACTACTATTCTATTTTCAAGGTAACTTAAAGGTCCATAACTGTATTAAGAAATCTAAAAGCTACCAATGAACGGATTCTAAATATCTGCCAGTATGTTAATGTTATTAAGACTTCACACTAAACGATATGGTTTAAACCCTACACAATAAAAGATAGTTGTTGCAATAACCATAGTTTCTAGGTAAATTAAGGGCCATACCTCTATTCCAAAATGGCAAAACAATTTGATGTATTATAAATATTATTAACATACACTGGTATCCTATTTGTATATACAATTTGCACCCAAATGTTGTTTAATTTTCAACAAAACTTGATTAATTAACATAAACTCAACACAAAAATGTATTTTCGCAGATAATCAGGGGCCATCACTCTATTTAGAAAAGGCAAAGGTACACATTGATCGTAAGGAAGTGATGTCTGTTTGATATAAGGCTTCACAGCAATTTTTGTTAAACTCCAAAATACGATAAAGAAGTTATCAAAACATTGTACCTAAGCTTTACCCAAAATGTGCATTTTGTTAAGTAACTCAGGGGTCATTACTCTATTCTGAAAAGAAGAAAATCGGCCTTACTCGTAAGAAAGTGGCATCCTAATAATGTAACACTTCACAGTAAAGTTGGTTTTAACCGAAAACAATTTACAGAAGTTATTAAAAATGTGCATGAAAGCTTTAGCGAAAAGGTGGAAGCCCGTCCCTCCATTTGCCCGCCATCGTCAATCCTTAAACCGCTTTTGATTTAAAAATAAATAATTGAAAATTGCATTCGGCATAAACAGAATATAATTAGGCGTGCTTATGTCTTATTTATGTACAAAACAAAATCATATCGCTAAAATATAAACTTGTACACATTTTTTCTTTGAATATCAAATATTTTCTTATCACTTATGGGCTTCCGTAGAAAATGCGTTGGTGTTATGAAATGCAAAGAATACCATTAATCCATACAGTGGTTTCGTGTAGAGTACAGTTTCTGTTATTGATATGCAAAAAATCACGAGTATATCTTTCCGGGTAAACCAAAATTGTTTTTTTGCACGATACGAGAAGTTGGGTCCTAGCCTAATAAGACTGGAGAGAAACATCAACCGTCACCGTCCTTTTTGGGCTTTAGGTAGACGTCATCATAGGGTCCACAGCCTGTCCGGTCATCGCACAATTAAAGAGGAAAGCATAATGGAGAACTGTAAATGGGTCAATCACCAAGCATGCAGTGCGTTGAAAAATGATAGGTCATAACCTCTTTTGATAAACCTTTTAACGTTTAAAGTTCTCCAATAGTGCTCAAATTTAAGATTCAAATAAAGTTCTCTCAAATAATTCTCAAGTTGAAGGCTCTCACAAAACATGTCCTCAAATATCAAATATAATTTGGTATTCTCAATGTCAGATGTCACAGAATATGCATATTAATAAAAACAATATCAATTCTGTACTATTATTCAATCAACTTAAAAACTTCACACATTGAGATAGAGAAACCCATCCCTGTCACAACAAATTATAATATTCTGATATATTACGTTATTTCGTCAACAATACAAAGGCATTCCCTGTTTGGCAACACACTTCTGAATAATGATATTATGTGATGCGTCTGTACAAATCATAATACATACATACATTAGTGTCTACTCGCAAGAGTTAAACTCAGTATTCAATGTTGTGAATTGAGCAAAATTAAATGCCATGTTCCCTCTTTCCTTAAGGAAAACAAGCAGAGCCAGACAGAACAATAAGGATAGTCCAAGTTATCTATTAAATTATAAATTGTATTTTAATGAGTTTTATTATAAATAAACAGAACTAGAATATGTAAATTATGGTAGTACAGATTTAAAAACTACATTATTAAATTAATGTTTTATTTTCTTATAAATAAATTATATTAACATAGTTTTAAAATAAATATATTATTACACCGTTCTATCATCATGATCCTCTGCCATGATACTGACGATTTCTAAAAGCGCCACATTTTACTAATCAAAAGCGCCGCATTATAGAATATCCAAAAACCGGAAGTCCAACCAAATGATTGACGCTTCAAATTATAACGCGAATAATGATATAATATGTATGATGATGTGTAAAATAAACAATACAATGTCTGTTTTAATGTTGATTTTATACCACCAAATATTAATTGTCGTCATCGACATCTGGTTTAACATTTTCATTTGAAGCTCAAAGCAGTTTAGTGGGAAACCGTACATCGCAATATCTCGAACATTGTCTTGTACGTACAGATCTGGTCTTGAACAATATGGTAACATCCGCGTGGTAAGCTAAAACGATGTATCTGGTCTATGAGCGATAGCATATGGCTGAAAATGATAACACCGTTTTCGCCAAAAAAGTAAATATATTAAAGATTTCCCCCACACAACGCCATATATCGTTACCTTAAGACTATGTTTGTTTGCTCGCTTTGTTATAAATCATGTACTGCAGACAGACATATAAAGAGTTAGCCAACCAGTTTCTGTGTGATCATCCTATGATATATTTGAGGGTTCATTATAACAGCAACGTGTGTGTTAAATCTAAGATGTGTTTTAGATAGATACTGAAAATTGGCTCCCTTGGAAACAACAAACACAGACGCGAGAAAAAAGTAACAGGCTCGGTTTCATTAGGTTTGTTTATGAGACGTATTATAAGATGCAACACCTCTCACGCCCGCTATGATGAACCCAAAGGATCTGTAAGAAATAACACTGCATACAGGACAAATTGCTCATGATATATTGTAATTAAAGTGTATTTATTGATGACATCCTTACCAGTATGTGTTAATGTCATTTTTATTTATATTGATCAGCACAAGAACATTTGTTACATCTTCTCATTTCCGACTAATCATCCACGTGTATTTTAAATGAGGTTTAAAAGAAATGTTTAAGACACATCTTTAATTATTCACATTAATCGTGTGTTTTACTGGTCTAGCAGATCTCCCTCAGAGCAACAAGAGAACAAACGTGTACGAATATATTTGAGGGTTCATTATAACAGCAACGTGTGTGTTAAATCTAAGATGTGTTTTAGATAGATACTAAAGACAAACATCAAACGCTACCGTCCTATAAGGATTTAGGTAGACGTCATCATATGGTCCACAATCTGTAAATGGGTCAATCACTAAACATGATAGGATCAAAATGTCTTTTGATACATTTTTTAATACATGTAATAAAAATTGTATGAACGTGATTACCCAAAAGGATACCACCATTTTGTTCGTGCCGAACCTGATAAACTATATACGATCAGGCACTAACAAGACATTCTATTTATCATGTTGATCGTTTAAAATCATTTAATGTACCTTTTTTCATTTTCCTTCCCATTTATTTCCGTTAAAAAATACCGAGACGTCATCAAATGTGCACCTGACGGGATAGCAACGTAACTGCCGAGATAAGGTTTTATCTCAGGCAACCTGCTTCTCGGCAGAGTTATGCAGATCGACCAGAAAAAATAAAAATCGTTGTTTTGAAATTGGTTTGACATGTAAATGAAAAACTGAGAATAACCTCGTTCGATAAAGAAAGATAAAAATATTGGACAGGCAAAGCAGCATTCAAGGAAGACAGTCAACCATAAAACACAAAATAAACACGAGAAGACAAACGTAATAAACAATGCAAACGACATCACAAACACAAACGGGTTGACAATAGGGCTACCGCCTTGGAACGGTCAGTGGCAACAAAGGCCACTGGGGGTTTAAACCGCTTCTAGGGTGCACCAAACTTCACACTTACCCTACTTCATCCCATTAAAACAGGACAGTGTAAATAAAGAAATCCCTGCTATGATCTAATCTCTAGCAAACAAGGCAGCATCAATAGGTAATATAAGTAAAACACACATATGCTCGTGTAAATATAATACAAAAAACAATAGCCTAGAAAGCCACAATGAAGGTACTCATTGACTTGGCAAAAGCCAGAGCAACAAGAGAATAAACAATTACGGCACGACAAGAAAGATCATAGACAAACATCAAACGCCACCGTCCCAATGGGCTTTAGGTAGGCGTCATCTTAGGGTGCACAGCCTGTCCGTTCATCATACAATTAAAGAGGAAAGCATAGTGGCGAACTGTAGTCCACCACCAAGCATGCAGTACGTTGCAAAATGATAGGGTCATAACCTCTTCTGGTAAAATCTTTAACAGGTTTAACAAAGATAGTATTAAAGTGATCATGACCAAGAATCTTACAAAGTTTATAAATCACATCACCATAGAAGTCAGGTTGTGATAGTCCTTGTCGCAGAAGAGTCCTTAAATTACTTTTATATTTGGAAAGAAGATCAGGGTCACGATAATAAAATTGTGCAAAGGTTTTACGAAGTTTATGGAAACGGTAACCCCGATTGAGTAGCTATTTAGTTATACTAAGATTACGAATATTAAAGTCCTCAACTCGAGTACAAGCTCTTAAAAAACGAATAAGTTGAGAAGTTGCTCGGGGAACATCCCCACCCAAGTGCGGATAATTAACAATGTCAAAATTAAAATCATCTCTCTTGTCATAGATTTTGCTAATTATTTCACCATTTTCAATCGAGAGATCTAAATCAAGAAAAGCAGCGTTATTATCAGATATATTAGCTTTGTTAAGCTGAAGTTCATAAATCATAATTGTGTTGTATCAAACTTGTATGAATCTGATCAAGATCGAGAATTTGACTATGAACCCATTACGTTGAGCATATTAAAAGAGCCACTCGTGTGAGTGCTTGACATTTAATATGGCGTTTGTCTGAACATATACGTACATATCTTTTTAATGGGAACTTAACAATTATTAATACAATAGACTAATATATATCATTTACAATTGCGATAAAACTGAAAATGAATATAACCACATCACTCTCATTTATTTAAAAATAACATAAAATCAATCAAGATGCTTCTCACAAAACCAATGCACTTGGTTGTGTTTATCATAATGTTTTTCAGAGGACATCTAATATAATTCATGAACCAAACTTTCCGCTATTTAATATATGGCTCCATTTTATTTCAGGTGAGTTGGTTAAAGTAATAGTTTACCAATACTGAACAAACGAAAGAAACGGAATAGTTTGTTTGTATGCTTTATGTGCACATGCCTTAATATCAATGCAAATACATACTCCTTGTCATATTTTAGCACCAAATTTAAAACATGCACTGCAAAATGTATTTACGATATACGATATAAATTTCGAAGTAAATACGGTGGCTTTGGACTGTTGATTGCAGGATTAGGCTTTTTAACGCAGTTTCTCAAGTTCAGTCCGCAATTAACATACTTTCCCTTTAGTAGATAGTTCAATATAGTTGTAATCAGATAGAAACACTTGTCAAGCCTACCAATGAACAATAACATTCCACTGAAAAAAATGGAAATAATATGTGAGATGCGGGTTTTGAAATCCATGCCAAATTAAAATAAAAACAAACGTGATTTTATTTGGTGTTTAACGTCATTTTTCATCTATTTCGGCTAAGTATGATGGTCGATTTGTAGTGGTGGCGGTAGAGCACCCACTTATTGCTGAATAAACCCAATACTGTATACATATCGCCATCGGTAAAAAAATCGATAAACGTGAGGCGTTGTACTAGATATTCAAACGAACAATAAACTGTATTGTCCATCGTTCTGTAGAATCAAGAAAACAACAACCAAAAAGGTTCGTTAAAATTAAAATGTTAAAATTACAGAATATTAATGGTCAAGGTACACTATTTACAAGAATAACACCACCAAATAAACAAGAGCACCGCCAACGGTGCAGACGCTCGTCTTTGGTGAAATTACAATTGATAAACAAGGTTTCCATCAATTACATACAAGCTTTAACCAAGATTTCTAAGTATAAATAGGGCCATCAGTTTGTTATAATAGAAACATGGGCTATACAAGATGCCAAATACATGTGTGAAGTTTCAATCCATTATGTAAAGTACTTTTGGAGATGTCAGCTTACATACAAACTTTAACCAATTTTTTAAAGAATAAAAGAGGCCATAATTTTGTTAAAATAAAAGCAAGAGTTATAGGACTTGGCTCTGTGGTGTTGTCTAATGATGCTGAATGCATGTGTGAAGTTTTAATCCATTATGTAAAGTACTTTGCGAGATATAAATTTACATACAAACTTTAACCAAATTTCTTAAGTATAAAAGAGGCCATACTTTTGTTTAAATAGATGCAAGAGTTATAGAACCTGGCTCTGTTGTGTTGTGTTATGATGCCCAATGCATGTGTGAAGTTTTAATCTGTTATGTTAAGTTCTTTGAGAGATACAAGCTTTGTTTTTTAAGCATGAAAGGGGACATAATTCTGTCAAAATAAAAGCAGGAGTTACGCCACCTAACTCTGTGTTGTCAACTAATGATGCTGAATACATATGTGAAGTTTCAATCCATTATGTAATGTGGTTTGGGAGATACAAGCTAACATACAAACGTTAACCAGGGGTCGCAGACGACGACAACGACAACGAAGACGACGATAAAGTGATGACAATAGCTCTTTTTTTCCTTCGGCAAAGTCGGGATAAAATAGAAATAATAAATAATGACACTTCAACACATATTGGAGCGTTTTTCTTCTGTGTGCCATTT
Source organism: Cyrtodaria siliqua (assembly GCA_037043455.1). NCBI lineage: Eukaryota > Metazoa > Mollusca > Bivalvia > Adapedonta > Hiatellidae > Cyrtodaria > Cyrtodaria siliqua. The sequence goes on from JAWPHD010000291.1 coordinate 193,764, forward strand.
TGGTGGATAGATATTTCCCATAGATTGGACAAATAATAACCACTTATGGCGGATTAGGTGTACAATTGTACAGGTCATTTTCTTGAGCTTGAAATAAACTTAAGGAGACTTAACCATATTGACAATATTTAATTAGAGAAACTGCTTTGCTATTAAAATATTAAACGGAATACCTAAAATAAGCTTAGAACAAACATTGCTGTTCCCCAACATCAGTTTAACTGGTATACGGTGGGTAGATAAATGGGGGGAGTGTGCATTGTGTGATGAAAGCAACATGTAGAAGCTTACCTGTAAAGGAATATCAATCCAGAAGGACAAAATCGCTAGTTCCGGTATGGTATCCAAGATGTCCTCCACAAAATATGAACATCCAATGCAAATTAGAGAAAATGTGAAGTGTCTAGTTATTCATAATAAATGTATACTGTAGTATACGTAGAAAATGGCGGAATAAAGCATTGTCTTAAGAAGTTTAATTAAGTATCAGGTCAAATACAATTCTTTGAAGTACAAATGATAACCGTCGAAATTAAGCTTTCAATATGCATTATAGCTTTAATTGAAATATGAAACAAAGCAATCATTTTATATCCATAAGTATTCGCTAAATTTGTATAGTATTGCTTTGAAATAGATTCCATGTTGAGTCTTTAGGTCAGATACAACTATTGCATTTCCCATAGGCCTCCATTTTAGCCTTTTGGCATACAATCCCTACTCCTGTATCCAAACGGATGAAAAAAAAACTTACTCTTTTTAAGAGACACTCATAAATGACCAGCAAATCGGGGTACTTTGATGCTTTAAGACTCTAATATTTCACTGAAGGTGGGCTCTGCCAAAATGGTAGTAAAGAAATTTTAGTTTTTGCAAATATACCCTCAGTACAACTGTATCCATAAAAATGCAAATGTCAGTCAACATATCCTACATTAACATGTTTTATGATGGAAATATTAGATTTTCATTTTTTTATGGGTCTTTGTTATGATTTGGGTAATATATTCCAATCAGAATCTACCATACAATCTGACTATATGCCCTAATAGACCCTATACTTTGTTCAACTATTCAGAAGCCCCAAATCAATAGTGGTATCTGACCTTTACCAGATACACAGGCATATGCAGTTGAAGCCTTTAATGACTCCTCTCAGTATCTGTATGACATTTTCAACATTGACAATCCTCTCCTTTCTGCTATGTTTAATACTATATGCCCTATAGAAAGAAATATACAAAGATCGGACAGGGATTCAAGGAGGACAGTCAACCACAAAACACAGAAACAAACATGCAAACAGACAAACAAGAAGGCAAAAGCAATAATAAATGCAAACGACATCACACACTGTCACAAAATGTAGATAGTGATGAGGTTAAGACTACATATCAGTATGTTTTAGATCTGAAGGAGAAACTAGAGGAGACTTGTAAGATAGCTCAAAGTCAGTTAGTTAAGGCAAGTACCAAGTATAAACGGTACTATGACCAGAAAGCTAGAGCTAGGACGTTTAAAATAGATGACCAGGTGTTACTGTTACCCCCGACCGACAATAACAAGTTGTTATTACAATGGAAAGGTCCGTTTTACGTTAGAGGGATAGTGAACACTATGGATTACCGTATCGAGATAAACGGAAAGTTAAAGACCTTTCATGCGAATATGCTGAAAGAGTATATCAGTAGAACCGATAATGTGCAACAAGGGGTGTTAACCGTAGTTAATGTTGCAGTTATTGAGGATAGTGAGGAAGACAGTAGTGAGGACACTAGTCCCATGTATTTTCCCACTAGTGTAGGTAGGGAGACAGCAGCCGATGTAGACATATCGGGCATGCTTAGTGTAGCAGAGCAACGAGAGGTAATTCGTTTAGACTCTGAGTGTAGTACTGTTCGGTCCGATAAGTCGAGACCAACAGATGTAGTGCAGTGTAGCTTTAAGCACACTTTAGCAAAGCCGATTAGGGAAACGAGAGACCCTACTCCATTTCGCAAACAGTATACTGGTAATGCGATGGATGCAATGTGTAAAGTTGGAGTTCTTGTAGTGACAGGAAGTAGTGTTATTAGTAACCGTAAAATCGGTGTAATAGATCGTGGGAAGCACAATATTGGGGCAGACTATTTAAGTCGCCGCACATAATGACCGGTTTAATACAATAGTGTATTTCAGTGTATTGTACATATAGTATAGTATAGTATATGTACGACAGGGTAGTGTACAATTGTAGAATAGTGGTGAAATTGTAATCACATATTATAGTTAGGTTATAACTGCAGTGGATGTTTTCCGGAAGACGGTCGTTGTACTGGCTGAAGGTTGCATCCCTCAGTAGTAATAGTTAACATACTCAAGCGATTGAGCGATCAGCTTGTACGTTTTGTCGCTCGTTTGCTCAGAAGAATTAATAGTTTCTTAACGTGTAAATATTAATTATCATTTTGTTGAATTTTAAAAGTGTAGCACTTTCTTTAAGTGGGGAGATGTTGTCACAAAATGTCACGGGTAGAGCGTACTGGTCGTATATAGCCTTGTATCGGGTTACACCCAAAATCTATTGTTCGAGGTGAAACAATTTCACAATATTCATGATCTATTCATGTAACACGTAAAAGCGTGCACATTTTAAGTGGCCGCCAGAGAGGCCGTGTCATAAGTTTAGTTTTGTGCTAATGCATGTAAACGTATAGGTATATTTTCCTTAAACGGCAAAATTGTATAAGGGCCTCGCGTGTAGATTCAATACTGTAGATTTAGCCACGTTTGTCACGGACTGAACGGGGCAAATAATGATTTGGGCGTAATGTTTGCTATAAAACCCATTGTCTTCTAGCTTTCGCCGGGATCATCGAAAGTACTTTGTTGGAACAGAGATTGGACGGCAAATTTCACAGGCAACATGTGGTTAGTAGTTTTATTAAACTTTTATCGTATATTTGTATTCAGTGGGCGGCGCCATCTTGTTTGGCGGTTACGACATCCGGCTAGCATTGATGTTTCTAGAAACATAACTTAGACTAGCATATGAGTTTGAAGTTACTTTATTAGATGTAATTATTGTAATTGATCATTAATTGTAAAACAATATTAATTTGATAACAGTGGATAATAGGTGCATTAGTTAACGTTGGCGTATAACTCAGTGATTGTAATACACGATTGTTAACATTGCGTGCAAACATAACTCAGTGAGTGTAATATATGAGTTATTTGATCATGTTTATATTACATGTATTAGGGGCATTGATTAACAGCGACGTACATAGCGTATACATGGCGTTGTAGAATATGTATACATTGCTACTCATCATTAGTACAGCTTACATATATTGATTGAATAATGATTTGTTTGGGTAATGATAATTATACAAGATTGTTATGTTTGTCAACCGACATCTAAAACGTATGTATAATTACAGCCTAAGCCATCCAGGATCTAAGCCATCCAGGATATAAGCCATCCAGGGTTGGAGTAAGCCATCTAGGTTTGGATATCCAGGAGTGGAGCTAAGCTTCCACGACTAACGTTACAAGCGGTGGAGACGGTCCCCGTACCTGCGCAGCCAGGTTTTACTAACGACAACCCCCGGGACACAAGGTGGGCCCGTTACCAGTCCTCACTGGAGGAATATCATTCACAATCTCAGTGGAGATTAACTATCATTGCATCGCGTCATCAACCCTTACAGAAGGCATTTGATGACAATCATCCATTGAATTCGCGCATCATCATCTTCATGAGCTCTCGCGCATCACAGTTATCGCGCTAGATCAACATTGTTATAGCTTTAACAACACTTTAGTGGCTTAGACATTCAGTATTTATAACAATACTAAGAACGTCTTAAACGTTCAGGAGAACATTCTTTTCATAGTTCATTTGTGTATTCGCTTGTTTTTTTAGATAATTGTATATATATTAAACATATTTTAAAAGTTGCATTAAACTTATGTAAATGCATTCACCGTCATTGATTCTTTCCTGAGTTAGCCCAACCACTAAGGTCATCCTGTGACAACTGGTGTCAGAAGTGGGATTTTTGGGCGACTACGGAGGGAAAGAATCAATAAGTGATCGTTATGATGATATACTAAATCTCTACTTATTATTTTAGAATTGTGTACCACCCTCTGATCCATCAAGGCGACTGTCGACGATCACGGCCACAGCTTGGAAGACAAGTCAAGACACGACAAGGGTAGGGTGAGTCCAAACTGTTGTTTTGTCCGTTCTTTCCTTGGCGCGAGGTCGCAGTGGTCTACACGAGTGGGTCTGAGGCACTTTTGCTCAATAATTTGAGTGTTTGTTTTACCTCCCTTGATATACACATAGTATCCAATTAGGTTGGCGAACAAGACGTTCTACTCATGTTGTGACACTCGAGTATACTTATATTGATGGGAAAAGTAAAGATACATGTACATGTTATACACATTTCTATGATTGTTTAAGGTTTATGTCCAATATCAAATTAAGATATTTTATGTAGTGTATATGTTTTGTGGAAGCTAGATACTATCTATACATAACCGTTAGTAGTTAGCGCTGGTACAAATGTGTATGTAACTTGTCCTATGATGATGCCCAGGTATTTACTGAGGACACAGTGACTTACCATTAGTAGTTAGTTGAGTAGAATTATTAGTGACGTGTGTATTGTAATTATTGTAGTGTGTAGTTCACAATGTCTATAACCATGACGTCCATAAAGGATCTTACGGAAATGGGTAAGGAGTTAGGGTATGCTGGAGAGGAGCTTAGAACCTTTGTTAAAGACGAACAGGCTAGGGAAAGGGAATTTAGACTTAAGGAAAGAGAATTAGAGAAAGATAGGCTAGAATTTGAAAGTAGGTTAGCTAAAGAGAAGCGAGATGAAGAAAGTAGACTAGCCACAGAGAAGCTAGAATTAGAAAGTAGATTAGCTAAAGAGAAGCTAGATGCTGATAAAGAGAAGCTAGAATTAGAAGGCAGGTTAGCTAAAGAGACGCGAGATGATGAAAGCAGAATAGTAAGGGAGAAGCAAGAGTTAGAACATGAGAGGTTCGAAACAGATGGTAGACTAGCTAAGGCTAAGATGATAATGGAAAGGGAGAAAAAAGAGTTTGATCATAAGTTAGCTTTAGAGTTGGAAGCAGCTAAGACACATAGTAAGGAAAGTAAAACTGAAGGGAAAGATAGTTATTCTGGGAAGTTAAAAGGTTCGAAGTTACCATACTTTGATGCTGACAAAGATAACATGGACAGTTACTTGTTACGGTTCGAACGTTAATCTGAGTTACAGGAATGGACCAAAGATAAGTGGGCAGTTCATTTAAGTGCGTTATTGAGAGGCAAGGCCTTAGATGTATTTTCTAGATTACCTAGTTTAGATGCTCTTGACTATGACAAGTTAAAGGATGCGCTTTTAAAGAGATTTGAGTTAACTGAAGAAGGTTTTAGAAAGCGGTTTAGAGCTTGTCTGCCTGAGAAAGGCGAGTCATTTATTCAGTTTATTAGTAGATCTAGAAATTACTTAGATAGGTGGTTAGAGTTAGGGAAAGTAGCGCAGACTTATCAGGGCCTCATAGATTTCTTGTTGCGGGACCAGCTATTCAATGTTTGTAGTAGAGATCTGTTCTTATTTCTGAAAGAAAGAAAATTAGCTAGTGTAGGAGAAATGGCAACACAAGCAGATCAGTTTGCCGAGGCTAGAGGCGGAGCTCATAATGTAGTGTCGAAAGACAGAACTTTTAGAGATAGGCAAGGGGACGATCATAAACAGAAAGGCCAGAGTGGAAACTATAGAGGTGGTGGTAGTTCGATGGGTGCTAGAGGAGGTAGCAATAGTGGTAACATAGGTAGACCTTTTATTCGTTGTCGTCACTGTAATGGGAATCATGCTTCACATGAGTGTAGGAAAGCGGTGAAAGTGTCCGCTGTCGTAGACAATTTTAGTGAAAATAGTAGAGTGGACAACAATGTAGGGAGTCAGAACCAAGGTTTTAACAACCCATGGAATTTCGGTAGAGGTAGAGGTGGTCAAAACCGAGGTAGAGGTAGAGGCAGAGGTAGTAATAGTCCGGTTATTAAAACCGAGAGTAGTAGCTGTTGTGTTAAAGCGGATGGTGTAATGACGAAGATCGGAACATGTCTCTTTCCGTATGCAAATCTTCCAACGGCAGATGGTAGAGTGAATGGCACGGACGTAATTGTAATGAGGGATACAGGTTGTACAGGTGTGGTAGTTAGGCGTAGTTTAGTTACGGATGACCAGTTGGTAGGTAAACAGTCACCGTGTATGTTGTTAAATAAATCGGTAGAGCACGTGCCAATAGCGAGAATAGATGTAGATACACCTTTCTTTAAAGGGACTACAGAGGCACTATGTATGGATGACCCGATGTACGATTTAACGATAGGGAACATAGATGGTTCAGCACTTCCGGTAATGTCCGATTTTAGAAGTAGCATAAGTAATGCCGTAGAGACTAGAGCGCAGGTTCAGAAGCAAGCTCAGGCTTATAGAAAATTAAAGGTTCCTGCAGCCGTAGGTGACATATCTAAAGCGGAGTTTATAGAAGCACAAACTCAAGACGAGTCATTAGGTCCTTGTAAGGTGAAGGCCAAGGATGGTGTAGTGAAGAAGTGTAAAGGGTCCGGTAGTTGTAAGTTTGTACATAAGAATAGGTTATTGTACAGAGAATTTGAAGATAGTGGTAGTAGACAGTTTCACCAATTAGTGGTACCTACCCAGTATAGAACGACAGTGCTTAAGGTAGCTCATGAGTCGATTATGGGAGGTCATTTAGGCGTAAAGAAAACGTCAGATAGAGTATTGGCAGAATTTTATTGGCCAGGCGTTAGTGGAGATGTAACTAGGTATTGTAGGTCCTGCGATGTATGCCAAAGGACAGTACCAAAAGGTCGAGTGACCAAAGTACATTTAGGTCAGATGCCACTGATAGATACACCATTTAAGCGGGTAGCCGTAGACATAGTTGGACCAATTTTTCCAGTGTCGGATAGGAAAAATAGGTACATTTTAACCATGGTAGACTATGCAACTAGGTATCCGGAGGCAGTAGCATTGCCCTCAATTGAAACTGAGAGAGTAGCTGAGGCATTAGTTGATATGTTCAGTAGGCTAGGTGTACCAGAGGAAATGCTGACTGATTGTGGGTCACAGTTTACGTCAGAACTTATGGCTGAAGTAAGCAGGTTATTGTCTTTGCGTCAAATCATGACAACACCATATCACCCTATGTGTAACGGGTTAGTCGAACGATTTAACGGGACGTTAAAGCAAATGTTACGGCGTATGTGTACCGAGAGACCCAAAGATTGGGACAAGTATCTCAATGCTTTATTGTTTGCATTTAGAGAGGTTCCACAAGAGAGTTTAGGATTTTCTCCGTTTGAGTTATTGTACGGTAGGTCAGTTAGAGGTCCCATGAGGATTCTTAGAGAGATGTGGGCAGGTGAAGTAGATAGTGATGAGGTTAAGACTACATATCAGTATGTTTTAGATCTGAAGGAGAAACTAGAGGAGACTTGTAAGATAGCTCAAAGTCAGTTAGTTAAGGCAAGTACCAAGTATAAACGGTACTATGACCAGAAAGCTAGAGCTAGGACGTTTAAAATAGATGACCAGGTGTTACTGTTACTCCCGACCGACAATAACAATTTGTTATTACAATGGAAAGGTCCGTTTTACGTTAGAGGGATAGTGAACACTATGGATTACCGTATCGAGATAAACGGAAAGTTAAAGACCTTTCATGCGAATATGCTGAAAGAGTATATCAGTAGAACCGATAATGTGCAACAAGGGGTGTTAACCGTAGTTAATGTTGCAGTTATTGAGGATAGTGAGGAAGACAGTAGTGAGGACACTAGTCCCATGTATTTTCCCACTAGTGTAGGTAGGGAGACAGCAGCCGATGTAGACATATCGGGCATGCTTAGTGTAGCAGAGCAACGAGAGGTAATTCGTTTAGACTCTGAGTGTAGTACTGTTCGGTCCGATAAGTCGAGACCAACAGATGTAGTGCAGTGTAGCTTTAAGCACACTTTAGCAAAGCCGATTAGGGAAACGAGAGACCCTACTCCATTTCGCAAACAGTATACTGGTAATGCGATGGATGCAATGTGTAAAGTTGGAGTTCTTGTAGTGACAGGAAGTAGTGTTATTAGTAACCGTAAAATCGGTGTAATAGATCGTGGGAAGCACAATATTGGGGCAGACTATTTAAGTCGCCGCACATAATGACCGGTTTAATACAATAGTGTATTTCAGTGTATTGTACATATAGTATAGTATAGTATATGTACGACAGGGTAGTGTACAATTGTAGAATAGTGGTGAAATTGTAATCACATATTATAGTTAGGTTATAACTGCAGTGGATGTTTTCCGGAAGACGGTCGTTGTACTGGCTGAAGGTTGCATCCCTCAGTAGTAATAGTTAACATACTCAAGCGATTGAGCGATCAGCTTGTACGTTTTGTCGCTCGTTTGCTCAGAAGAATTAATAGTTTCTTAACGTGTAAATATTAATTATCATTTTGTTGAATTTTAAAAGTGTAGCACTTTCTTTAAGTGGGGAGATGTTGTCACAAAATGTCACGGGTAGAGCGTACTGGTCGTATATAGCTCTTGTATCGGTTACACCCAAAATCTATTGTTCGAGGTGAAACAATTTCACAATATTCATGATCTATTCATGTAACACGTAAAAGCGTGCACATTTTAAGTGGCCGCCAGAGAGGCCGTGTCATAAGTTTAGTTTTGTGCTAATGCATGTAAACGTATAGGTATATTTTCCTTAAACGGCAAAATTGTATAAGGGCCTCGCGTGTAGATTCAATACTGTAGATTTAGCCACGTTTGTCACGGACTGAACGGGGCAAATAATGATTTGGGCGTAATGTTTGCTATAAAACCCATTGTCTTCTAGCTTTCGCCGGGATCATCGAAAGTACTTTGTTGGAACAGAGATTGGACGGCAAATTTCACAGGCAACATGTGGTTAGTAGTTTTATTAAACTTTTATCGTATATTTGTATTCAGTGGGCGGCGCCATCTTGTTTGGCGGTTACGACATCCGGCTAGCATTGATGTTTCTCAAACATAACTTTAGACTAGCATATGAGTTTGAAGTTACTTTATTAGATGTAATTATTGTAATTGATCATTAATTGTAAAACAATATTAATTTGATAACAGTGGATAATAGGTGCATTAGTTAACGTTGGCGTATAACTCAGTGATTGTAATACACGATTGTTAACATTGCGTGCAAACATAACTCAGTGAGTGTAATATATGAGTTATTTGATCATGTTTATATTACATGTATTAGGGGCATTGATTAACAGCGACGTACATAGCGTATACATGGCGTTGTAGAATATGTATACATTGCTACTCATCATTAGTACAGCTTACATATATTGATTGAATAATGATTTGTTTGGGTAATGATAATTATACAAGATTGTTATGTTTGTCAACCGACATCTAAAACGTATGTATAATTACAGCCTAAGCCATCCAGGATCTAAGCCATCCAGGATATAAGCCATCCAGGGTTGGAGTAAGCCATCTAGGTTTGGATATCCAGGAGTGGAGCTAAGCTTCCACGACTAACGTTACAAGCGGTGGAGACGGTCCCCGTACCTGCGCAGCCAGGTTTTACTAACGACAACCCCCGGGACACAAGGTGGGCCCGTTACCAGTCCTCACTGGAGGAATATCATTCACAATCTCAGTGGAGATTAACTATCATTGCATCGCGTCATCAACCCTTACAGAAGGCATTTGATGACAATCATCCATTGAATTCGCGCATCATCATCTTCATGAGCTCTCGCGCATCACAGTTATCGCGCTAGATCAACATTGTTATAGCTTTAACAACACTTTAGTGGCTTAGACATTCAGTATTTATAACAATACTAAGAACGTCTTAAACGTTCAGGAGAACATTCTTTTCATAGTTCATTTGTGTATTCGCTTGTTTTTTTAGATAATTGTATATATATTAAACATATTTTAAAAGTTGCATTAAACTTATGTAAATGCATTCACCGTCATTGATTCTTTCCTGAGTTAGCCCAACCACTAAGGTCATCCTGTGACACACACACAAAAGGGTTAGAAGTTCAATCTATTACAAGAGAGATGGTTTTAGTTTTGCTATTGTAAATTATCCCCACTTAGATGGGGAAGTTCCCCGAGCTACTTCTTATTGGGTCTATGTTTCTCAACTTATTCGTTTTTCTAGAGCCTGTAGTCGTGTTGAAGACTTTAATATTCATAATATGTGCATAACTAAGAAGCTAATCCTGCAGGACTACCGTTACCATAAACTTCGAAAATCGTTTGCAACATTTTATTATCGTAACCATGATCTTCTTTTAAAATATATGCTAATTTAAGAACTCTTCTGCTACAAAGACTATCACTTCTTTTTTAAACTTGTTCAAACGTTTTTCGAAAGAGGTTATGGCCCTATCATTTTGCATCGCACTGCAGGTTTAGTGGCTAAAAGTTCGCATTTACAGTTTTCTACTATGCTTTCCTGTTTTATTGTGCGATAACTGGACAGATTTTGGACCCGATGATGGCGTCTACCTAAATCCTAAACGGACGGTAGGGTTTGCTGTTTGCTTTAATTACAAAGTATAAAAGGCAAGATATGATATCAAAACCATAAAATGGTTGGCAATGGGGCTACCGCTTTGGAACGGTCAGTTTCCGCCAGGTTATATTCTCTAACAAATAAGGCAGCAGTAGTAGGCAATATAAGTATAAAAATAAGTATAAAAGTCGCTTACACAGAACACAGTAAATCCCAAAACACGCAAAATGAAAAACATGAATGGCAATGTTAATAAATAATACAGGCATATGACGTCACAAACAGGATTACAATAGGGCTACCGCCTTGGTAGATCATGAGATTAGATCATGGCGGGGATTCTTTATTTACACTGTCCTGTTTTAATGGGATGACAGTATGGTAAGTGTGAGTTTGCTGCACCCTAGAACCGGTTTTTAGCCCCCAGTGACCTAGTATGCCACTGACCGTTCCAAGGCGGTAGCCCTATTGTCAAGCATGTTGTGTTTGTTATGTCGTTGGCATTTAATATTACTTTTCTTGTATGTCCCTGTCCGATCTGTTTATATTTCTGGAACGGTCAGTGGCAAAAACGGCCGTTGGGGGTTTAAACCAGGTTCTAGGGTGCACCAAACCTCACACTTACCCTACTGTCATCCCAATAAAACGGGACTGTGTCAATAAAGAATTCCCCGCCATGAACTATTGTCTAACCAACAAGGCAGCATTAATATGCAATATAAGTAAAACACAAAGATGCTCATGTATATATAAATACAAAAAAATACAATTGCCTAGAAAGTCACAAAGTAAGTACTCGGTGAATTGGCAGAAACCAGAGCAACAAGAGAATAAACCATTGAGGACACGACAAGACAAGATAGCAGACAAACATCAAACGTCATCGTCCTTTAGGTCGACGTCATCATAGGGTCCACATGCTGTCGGGTCATCGCACAATTAAAGAGGAAAGCATTGAATTTGTGGCGAACTGTAAATGGGTCCACCACCAAGCATGCAGTGCGTTGCAAAATGATAGGGTCATAACCGCTGTTGATAAACCTAATAGTGTCGTAGGAATCTAAACACATATACTTGTATCGCATCTCTGATATTGTTGTCGCCTTACACATTATCTACTGTTACCATATATTGGACAGCGTTGTCGACTTACACAATATCTACTGTTACCATATATTGGACAGCGTTGTCGACATACACAATATCTACTGTTACCATATATTGGACAGCGTTGTTGACTTACACAATATCTACTGTTACAATATATTGGACAGCGTTGGATTCAATATATTGGCTTCTACCAAGTCACTGAGTACCTTCATTGTGGCTTTCTAGGCTATTGCTTTTTTTTTGGTATTATATTTTCACGAGTATATTTGTGTTTTACTTATATTACCTATTGATGCTGCCTCGTTTATTAGAGATTAGATCATGGCGAGGAATTCTTTATTTACACACTGTTCTGTTTTAATGGGATGACAGTAGTGTAAGTGTGAGGTTTGTAGCACCGGTTTAAACCCCCAGTGGCCTACTTTGCCACTGACCGTTCCAAGGCGGTAGCCCTATTGTCAACCCTTTTGTGTTGGTGATGTCGTTTGCATTTATTTTTACTTTTGCCTTCTTGTTTGTCTGTTTGCGTGTTTGTTTCTGTGTTTTGTGGTTGACTGTCCTCCTTGAATGCTACTTTCCCTGTCCGATCTTTTTATATTTCTTTACACAATATCTACTGTTAACATATATAGGACAGCGTTGTCGACTTACACAATATCTACTGTTACCATGTATTGGACTGCGTTGTCGACTTACGCGCTATGTACTGGACAGCGCTGTCGACTTACGCAATATCTACTGTTACCATATATAGGACAGCGTTGTCGACTTACACAATATCTACTTTTACCATGTATTGGACAGCGTTGTCGACTTACGCACTATCTACTGTTACCATGTATTGGACAGCGTTGTCGACTTACACAATATCTACTGTTACAATATATTGGACAGCGTTGTCGACTTACACAATATCTACTGTTATTGCATACCTTACTATAAATAGTAACAAATTAATGAAGGGAAACATCGTGTACCCTCTTACTCTAGGCCAATACCAATTGGCACCGAGCCAATAACCTATTTTTGGGGCACTGTGCCAAAAAAACGTTATTGGCAAACTGTCAATAACTTGTTTTCGGCCCGCGAATGCGTATTTTCTTTATTAAAACGGTAACCTTTGAGCTATCAAAAAAACACCGCCCAGTCAAACTTCGTGGCAATAGATGAAGATCGTTAGTCTCTATCATCCAGGCAAACTCCAGCTGACTACAAGCACAGCCTGTATACAAAACTCAAAAGACGATGTATTATGGGCTACTACATTCGCAAGAGATGTTTTATTCAGTAAAATGAAATATCTTAAACAAGAGGGGCAAACAAAGATGGAGCAGATCCATTTACAGACGAAGAACTGAACAAGCTTCGAAATCAATCTCTTTTTGGCGATGGTAATATATTTACATTTAGATCTACTGTGATATTGATAAGTTTACATTGACAATCTTCATCCACCATACGATTTTAAACATACTGTGATGTTGTTTTCTATCTAGAGACTGCAATGAACCTCTGAAATAAATTCACATAAACTCGCGACATTTAGATAACATTTAGATCTATGTGCCACACAATGTATTCTAAAAAAATAAATTTCCAACCTTTAAACTTTTTTTATTCACTGAGAAGTATATGTCCATGTGTGTAGTTTCTTTTAACAGCACAAAGGTAAACAGAAAACATGACAAAGTCAAAGACAAACAACGTCACTTGATCCAGTTATGACGATTTTATTTTTTGTCACGAGTTGACGTAATTCAATTTAAATCAGTGGCGGATTCAAGAGGGGGGATGGGAGCGCACCATGACATGTATACTATATCTATGAATATACTGTTCAATATGAATGATTTGCTTTAAAATCTATTAATTTATTATTATTTTTAGAAAACCCGATGGCTCTTATATACGCGATGCGGCTGAACAATTCATGAATACCATCCAGTTTGGTCTACGTGGTAGACAAAAACACCAAACGATCATATGGGAGATTAAGAGCGGAGATTGTAGAGCTACTGTACTTAAGGACCACATCTGAATGTTGTATTTACGAAGAGGGCAACCAAGACGAGGAACGGAGCTGAGAGTGAACTTTTAATTATTTAAAACCCCTGATGGATTATTATGTGAATCGGAACAGAATACACTCTGAATATATACTCGCCGTCATAAGAAAGTATCCACTTCTAAATATTGATATACAAATACCATGAGAGCCAATACTCACAATGTTTCGTATTATTATATTAGATACAACATTTACAAACATGTTTTAATATGAAATATGAACATTCAATAAAGAATAAAATGTTTAAATCGATACTCGCAGTCATAAGAAAGTATCCACTCTATACTCGCCGTCATAAGAATGTATCCACTTCTAAATATTGATATACAAATACCATGAGAACCAATAATCACAATTTTTCCTATTATTATATTAGATACAACATTTACAAACATGTTTTAATATAAAATATGAACATTCAATAAAGAATAAAATGTTTAAATCGATTCTAAAGCGCAACAGGCGGAAAACAAAAGTCACAGACATAATAACGTTACAGCTGGTCCCATAAGTGCTCTATCGGACTAAGGTCCGGTGAAAAAGCAAGCCAGGGTAGCACATTGACGTTTTTGGCCACCAAGAAGTCGGTGGTCAATCTTGCTGACTGTGGCCTGGCGATATCCTGTTGGTACAGTGTAACGTTAGGGTGGTTAGCAAGGAACGGCAAAACAATTGGTTGGAGTATCTCGTCCACGTAACGTTATTAGGTCTGTGACTTTTGTTTTCCGCCTGTTGTGCTTTAGAATCGATTTAAACATTTTATTCTTTATTGAATGTTCATATTTCATATTAAAACATGTTTGTAAATGTTGTATCTAATATAATAATACGAAAAATTGTGTTTATTGGTTCTCATGGTATTTGAATATCAATATTTAGAAGTGGATACTTTCTTATGACGGCGAGTATATGTTTACAAAACTTACATTTGAAATGCTGCTGTTAGATCTAATAATTCAACAAAATATATCTTGTGACATTTATGTTATAGTCTAGATTAAATTATGCATATTCCTATAATATATAAGGGGGAAAAAAACATGTGTAGAAAAAATATTTATTAAAATATATTCCTATTGTCTTTTTGTTTCATCGTGGAATGTATGCAATAAAAAAATCATTAAACGGCAATGGTGTGCCGAAACTGGATATTGGCGCACCTAGTGAGATATTGGCACTCGGGCTAAAGACCTCGTGCCAATATCTCACTAGGTGCGCCAATATCCAGTTTGGGCTCACCATTGCCGTTTAATAACGTCTTATTACTATATATTGAACAGCGTTGTCGACTTACACAATATCTAGTGTTACCCTATATTGAAAGCGTTGGCGACTTACACAATATCTACTGTTACCATATATTGGACAGCGTTGTCGACTTACACAATATCTACTGTTTCCATATATTGGACAGCGTTGTCGACTTACACAATATCTACTGTTACCATATATTGGACAGCGTTGTCGACTTACACAATATCTACTGTTACCATATATTGGACAGCGTTGTCGACTTACACAATATCTACTGTTTCCATATATTGGACAGCGTTGTCGACTTACACAATATCTACTGTTACCGTATATTGGACAGCGTTGTCGACTTACACAATATATACTGTTACCATATATTGGACAGCGTTGTCGACTTACACAATATCTACTGTTTCCATATACTGGACAGCGTTGTCGACTTACACAATATCTCCTGTTACCATATTTTTGACATTGTTGTACACCTACAAAATATGTACTTGCAGCGTATTTTGTAGTATCCATTCTTCAGAAATACAGAATAAACAACAATAACATGAGCTTGATCTATGTAACCTATATATCATAAACCAATTATACCCCACACATTACATATTCCAAAAACGAAGCGACAGAGTTGCATCTAGGGACATGAAATAAGATCCAATCACTTAGTATCAGTTTTATTTTCTAATATGAGTTCACTATGTATACATACTGAAAAGTGGATCCATTGGAAGCAGCAAACACAAACAAGAGATACGCGCAAGCGGTTTTATTGGGTCTGTTCATGAAAGGTAATGTAAAGTGTACTGAACCTCTCGCGCCTTCTAGCACCGGCTTAAACGATATTCAACTTTAAAGCCACAAAGATTGCGCTCGAAGATCCCAAAGAATCAGTAAGTAAAACACCACTGATTGTAGTCGGGTAAAGCCACTATTTCTAGTAGTTTTAGCGACTGTTGTACGATTGAACCTACTGCTTTTCGAGCTCTCTATAATTTCTGTTAATACCAATACTATTATTGTCAACCTGCAAACAAGCACAAGTAGATATAAAACTGGAACAGTCAATGTAGCATTCAAGGACAACACTCAACCAATCGATGCACTTTTTCTTAAAGTTTTTATATTTAAGATGTACAATCTTAAACTCCAGAATTAAAGATGAATGGCCACCCTTTTTGAAGTATTATCAATTATAAAATTTAATTCTTAAACATCATATGAAGACTTCTTGATAGTCACGGAGAAAAACATATATTTAAAACCGCTACTAAGTTTTATGTAAAAATAAGTATTATTTGACGATACTACTTTTACCACTGCGTGACTGCACGGGGAAATGAGGTAAATCTGAATTGTATAGCTGCACATCTATTGCCAGATAATTGATAAATACATTTACCTGTGGATTAAATTACCTGTTCAAAGTTTTCTACGTCATCAAATAAAATCTTGTTCTAGCTTTTCACAGATATTCCAATGTGTGAATTGTAAATATATAGTGTTGTGTATTGATTTCGATTAAAATAAACATAAACATGTTCATGAAACAAAACATGGCCGGGGAACTTTAAACGCCAAATTACCTGAAGCGCGGTATGGTCAGTGTGCCGAAATGACTTAAGCACGAATATATAATATGCATTGTATTGTTATATGAACGACACAATATTGAACTAACTAGAAATATCAGATTTTCAAATAATGCCCTACGCCTAACGCGAAATTCCACGTTTGTAACCTTGACCTTGTGGTCGCAGGTGATCAGAAATAAGACTGTTTGTGTACGACTATAGTAATTAGATAATAAAATGTGAAAGTAATTCGTGAACGCATTTTGAGAATATCAGCAGTTTATAACTTAACCATTTTACTGTAAGCAGGTAACCGCAAGTGTGTGACTTTTACCTAGTGGATCGAAGTGATAAGGAATACGACGAAATGTCTTTTTATGACCTTAGTAATCAACAAATAAAATATGAAAGTATTTGTGAAAGCATTTTGAGCATATGAGCACAACCGACGGTTTTTTACATCGTTTTCAACACATTAAGGATATATATGACGGTCGATTTCTTTGTGGTGAAGGCAGACCAACCAATGTTCCTGGGTAGAACCAGTACTGTACACCTCCCGCCATCCATAAGAATCGGCACTTCTTCACTTACAAGTCGTGTGGGATTCGAACCAGCAGCGGTGAGCGTAAATCCGACGGACTGACAGACAAACAAACGGACGGATACGGCCAACATAGTATAGACAACACCAATTTTGGCGGGGGTGTATAAATGGAGACCATGGGAAATTAAATTCGTGTTTTCTAAGTCGTTTTTTAATAGCAATTGTTAATACATTTCTATTCTTTATAAACTGAAACAATATTGTCCTGCTGATATGTTCCTGCGATGTGTACAGAGTGGCTGGTTTACCTAAAAAAATCAAAACAACCTAAACAGTTCATCATGATTTATATGCAATATGTAAATAATAAAGTAAAATATTCGAGACATTTAGTCTTCAGTTGCTTGAGAATGTTAAGATCAAAGTTAATTCAGAAGTACTGTTCTCGTTAGCAACTGTTCACTAGAACTGCACCCCCTGTTAAATATTGTTTAGCCTGATGGGTCACCACACAATCCCATTTTTATGACTGATTGTCTGTCACTTGTACGTGTCTGAATGACGAGGTGAACGACGACGTAATAGCCAGCACATTCCCTTGACATGAAACATTAGCTGTGGTAAATAGAAAATTATATTGATAGCGTGTTTAAATATAAATGTATATTTTTGATATGAAACTATATAAAGACTAGCAGAATATGGTGGTTTGACTAGCATAATGGAACCATTAATAAGGAAATGTTACAATCTGTCCTTCGTTAAATCATGTAAGTTTAGTTCATCGTTTTACGACAATTTGGTATCACAAATGAGAAATGTCTGATTTATAATGAGTTGATGCAGTTTAAGCCGTTTAGACCGTCGTGTCACGCAGACGTGAGCATTACAGCTTAATAGAAACAATTCCAGAGAATTTCGATGAAAATGAAATATTTTTCCATTTATTGCAGCAAAGTTGCTTAATAAAACATGTAAAACGGGTAACTATTTATGCATGGACTCGTTATAATGGCGACAAAGACTATGCATCCGCCTTCTCAATGGTGTACACTTCGTGTACTGTAAATCCTTTTCCTATTTGTTCTTCTCCTAAATATCGGGTAGTAATGGAATAATGAAGATTTTTTTTTTTTAAATAATGTAAAAACAAATAAAAAACATTTTTGATTTATTTCAGAAGTTTATAGTATGGTTTCATAGTTATGCTTGTTTGCTTGGAATGGTTTCCGGCATGCATACTAGACACATGTTTAGTGTTTAGTCATTTAACTTATACTTTGGGGTTACACTGATTTAGTGCAGATGTTAATACAATACATGTTTAGACTATCAAACGAAATAAACTTAAATGCAATGGGAGTTTACGTGCTGTTAACACATGATATTAGGTTATAGTGGGACATTTATCTCTTGGTTAGATGAGATTAAGGATGGCATTTCCAATCAGACGTGTCTCCTTCAGGAAACGAACCCTCGCCGGTAATGAATTGAATAGCAAATAACCTATTAGTATAGTGCATATAATGTGACAGTATTTTGTTTTCGTCTAAATGAATTTTGAATTTGAATTTAAATTTACTGTATGTGTTCAGTATTTATTGTGTTTTCATTTATATAACTAACGTAGTGAATGAATGGTCCATTGGGTCGATTGTATGCTCTCAAAGCCACTTGCAACACATATGTTATTGTATATACAAATTTCACTTAATTAAACGACTTACTTACTTACTTACTTACTTACTTACTTACACACTTACTTACTTATTTACTTACTTACTTACTTACTCACTTACTCACTTACTTCTTACTTACTTACTTACTTACTTACTTACTTACACACTTACTTACTTTCTTACTTATTTACTTACTTACTTACTTACTTACTCACTTACTTACTTACTTACTTACTTATTTACTTACACACTTACTTACTTACTTACTTACTTACTTACTTACTTACTTACTTACTTACTTACTCACTTACTCACTTACTTCTTACTTACTTACTTACTTACTTACTTACTTACTTACACACTTACTTCTTACTTACCTACTTACTTACTTACTTACTTACACACTTACTTACTTTCTTACTTATTTACTTACTTACTTACTTACTCACTTACTTACTTACTTACTTACTTATTTACTTACATACTTACTTACTTACTTACTTACTTACTTCCTCACTTACTTCTTACTTACTTACTTACTTACTTACTAACTTACTTACTTACTTACTTACTTACTTACTTACTTATTTACTTACACACTTACTTACTTACTTACTTACTTACTTACTTCTTACTTACTTACTCACTTACTTCTTACTTACTTACTTACTAACTAACGTACTTACTTACTTACTATCTCACTTTCTTCTTACTAATTACTGACTTACTTCTTACTTACTTACTTACTTACTTACTCACTTCTTACTTACTTACTTACTTACTTACTCACTTACTTCTAACTTACTTACTTACTTACTTACTCATTTACTCACTTACTTCTTACTTACTTACTTACTTTATTACTCACTTACTTCTTACTTACTTACTTACTTACTTACTCACTTACTTCTTAATTACTCACTTATTTCTTACTTACTTACTTACTTACCTACTTCTTACTTACTTACTTACTTACTTACTTACTCACTTTTTACTTACTTACTTACTTACTTACTCACTTACTTCTAACTTACTTACTTACTTACTTACTCATTTACTAACTTACTTCTTATTTACTTACTTACTTTATTACTCACTTACTTCTTACTTACTTACTTACTTACTTACTCACTTACTTCTTAATTACTCACTTATTTCTTACTTACTTACTTACTTACTTCTTACTTACTTACTTACTTAATTTGCTTTCTTGCTTGCTTACTTATACCCTTTACTTTACTTACTCATTTACTCTGCTTTACTTTACTTTACTTTACTTACTTACTTACTTATTTACTTCACTCACTCACTCACTCACTCACTCACTCACTCACCCACCCACCCACCCACCCACCCACTCACTCACTCACTCACTCACTTACTTTCATACGTACCTTTAAAGTCACACAGTTTGGGTTATATGATTCCCAGAGAGAAGTAAGCAGTGGGAACGCCAGGAACTAATTATTCAGCTTTTTTGATCATTTTGATACTCCGCGACAGGGATTTTTTTTTTAGTGTTTGCCGGACTATTTCATTAAAAAAATCACAGAACGCCGCCATTTTCTTTTTGTAAAAACGTCGATTCAGACCGCAGTTATCAATTTTACGCGTACCTAGTTTACAGGAGTGAACACTTTTTGTAACATGTCAGTTTTGGATTACGTCATCAATACGTAGAATGTGTTTACACGTTGGTAAACGTTGAATCCACTGAGTTTTGATAGCGATATCTGATGCAGGGTGTTCACACTGGGATAAACAATTGGAAATATACACAGGTTAACGTAATGAAGGAAACAGTTGACTGTCTTAGAACTCTGCAGGCAAATAACACGTGAGTTCAAATGTGTACATGTACAACTCTTTTTTGGGTTTGTTTATGCAGTGTTTTCTTGAAATTTGCCAAGCACATCGATGGTGTTAATGTTGACAGACTCTGTAAATAGTAAACATAACTGGATCAGCCGTGACAGTTGTTGATTTCATTGAATTATTCATATGATTCCTCTCTCAGAATCATTCTTGTTTGTATAACAAGACCTGCAGCCATAGACATGAAGCCCTTCCAGGGGTGGTCCATGTTCCGTTGTTCCCTGACAAAACGACCCGGTGATCCCCAAAACGTTTTGCTTTGTTCCCCAAAAATATGTTCCCTTGTTCCCCAAAACCGCTGGGAGACCCCCAGCCCTGAACCCTGTGAAGGGGTACAACTTATGATATGCCTGTAATGGCCAGTGTCAAACCCCACATATGCTGCATGGCCATGGGACACAGCAATTCCTAAACCACATCCCTGCCACCCCCTTCTCTATATTTACCCACAGGCAGCTGACGCATACCCTCCCCATGGACTTTTTACCCTTCTTTGAAGCGGCCTGTAAAAGGCCCATTCCCCACTCTCATTTCTTCTAAAAGCATGCAGACTTCCCCATTTTTTCAACTTACCTAGGACATTTCATTCCCCATTTATGTATTCCACCCCCAATTAAGAGCAAAAGCCCCTTCCCAAAAACTGGTAAAAAGGCCCTGCTGCTCCCACCACTATCCCCAACCCCCTTCCCCTCTCTTCTACGTCCCTCCCGCATATTTTCTCTACAAACCCTACTTAAAATGTGTTCAATGAAATGCTAAATACTGCAACACTTGGTTTTCAACTAAAAACAAAATATACACTACATCCCAGTTCTATTTTATGTGACTGACTCCGCTAAAGTGATCTGTGTACCATGAACAGGGCTTTTTTACCTTATGTAACAGAGACACCTCTAAAAGGCCTCTTTCCCAACTGAGAACTTGACTGTTTTTTCCCCAATTGTGGCAGAAATATTTGCCATTCAGAAAGCAGCAGTGTCTCAGAATTACATAGATCTATCTAATTATTATTGAATTTCAGCGAAATGTTCAGATCCAAATGAAATTTGGCAATTGCGTTTATACACTGTGTCATTATTATTTTTTCATAGGGAGACATCAGTCTCACAGATATAATGCCTGCATCCACCATTATCTGATCTGCAATGCGACTCTTGGTTGGATGAAGTGAGGCTTGAGGAACTTACAAAAACAAGATGGATTTCATAGAGGTTTGTAAGCAGAACTTATTTGTATGGTGGGGAAGCATTTCACATCAATGCCAAACAAATAATAAAATAATAGTAATTAGATAAATCTAGTTAAAACACCTGGAAACCTTACCTTGAAAGGTGGAACTGAGAGACAGTATTAACACATGAAAAGGATCTTAAACAATACATACGTTCTCAGTGTTAAAAAAACAAACATTTGGTAATCTTTTTCAGTAAATTTTATATTGACTAAGACCCAATTAAATATACAGGTCTGTGTTTACTGTATTAAACCAGACCAACTCCCTTAATACACTGCTGACTCCTCTTTTTATTGGGAATAAAATAAAAATCAGTTATTCTGAGGTAAAAAAATAATATAATCTGTTTTAATATGTTTAAGCCTGCAGCCAGTCAGATTTTTCTTTATTTAATGTTCTTGTGGTCTAAATATAATTCATGGAGTAAAAAAATGATAACAAGTAAATATTTGATACCAAATAAATATACTGGCCCACTTTTATTGACAATGATATGTAAACACAGGTTTAATTTTTATTTTATTTGGCCTGTATAGGTTCAATATAAAATACATATTTTGTATATTATTAAAACTGATCAGGTTTTAGTATTTCATGTACAGCAGATATTTAAGTTGTAATACTCAGTGTTTGCATTTTCTTTATTTTTCAGACAAGATGCTGCCATTTTCACAACACAAGGTTACGGTATACAACTGTAATGGATCCAAGTATTTAACAATAAATTGAATGGATTATCTTGAACTACATCTACAGTTCTTATTGACACTCAAGTTTTTCACAAGGATCTGTGCATGCTGGTTTCCTCCCACATATGTGCATGCTGGTTTCCATCCACATGCATTTAGCGCTGTCATCCATGCCAATGAGAGTGATGTGAAAAGTAGTTTTGCTTATTTAATACTCAATAAAAAAAACACTCATCATTCCATTTGAGACGTTGTCGTTGAAGTACACAGTTTTATTGAACTGACTGTTACGTGTACATATAACGGAGAATACATGTTGATGCTGAACTATGTTCAAAACCTGTGACACAACTTAAAAAAACCAGCATACTGTAGGGTTGTAACTTGTTTTATTAACATATTAATTATGGACCTTAAAGGGACACACAGCAATCTTGATTTGTTGAAAAGCTAACAACTCGCAGCGTCCCATTAGTTTTTCTACATAATTCACATTTTTGCAAACATTAATATTAATACTAGAATAGTGCAAGGCTAATAGTTATTATTATATTACTAAACTGTTGATAATATTGCACCAATAACTTATACATTTCATTCACAGCCATTACCAGTATGTATTATATGTTTGACATGCCTATTAAACAAATGATCACTTTTTCAGTTGAATGACATGATTTCATTAAACCTGAGTATATCCAACATTTAAACTACACTTGACCTCCCTATAATATATATATCTGTGCCAGTGGGCATGGCAGACGCTTAGGGATCACTGTCAGCTCTGTCAGCTCTCATGTAAGGTCCTCTATTACCTATGTTCATGAAACACACATTTTCGTCTTACTCAATGAAAATATGTATAAAGTTCTTCCTTAGCAATTATTCAATGCTATTGACATGTCCAATAACTATGAATTTTTTTTTGGCAAAGTTGTGGTTAGAGCATTATATTATGCACATTGAATATGAAAATGAAACGCATTACGTATTTGAATAGACGCCTATACGTCTCACACCACAATTAATTTTCCATAGGGTCCCATTGTAATGTTTTTGTTCGTGGCATAGTGATAAAAAAGATTTTGCAACATGTATTTATGCTTAAATTCTTCATTGATCCAATATCTGCATGTTATTAACTTTTAATAAATATTTACCAGATTGAACTTTTTTTAATTTCATGTTTGCCACACCTATCAAAATGTAGACAAAAATACAACCCCGTGGAGATTAGACCCATGATGTGTAAAATGAGGCAGAATTAGCTAGAAATCGTATATCAACATGCATTTTTCTGTGATCTCTTCCTAAAATGCTGTAGATTTAGAACCTGGTAAAGATAAATCAATGTATCCTGTAAAATGTAGAAAAGCGAACTTGTTTTTTTTATCTACCTCCTTCATCTGTAGGGCAGGAGTATTCAAGGGAGATAATAGTGTTGTGAGTCCTGAAGGTGATTTTTTTTTCTAATGATCACCTCAATAATAATTGAACATGTATACAAATCAATTACACGCTGCAAAGTGCTAAAATTTTGATTCCATGTTTATTGCTTTTCAAATTATTCAAGTTTTAGTGACCTAGGGTATTGGTCGAAATTCAGGCCGAGTACCTTTAATATTTTGAAAATCTACAGTAGTGATAAGGATTTTGCATTTTCCTGGTCATTTGTGCTCAGCTATGTCTGAAACTTTCAGACAGGAGTATTCAAGGGAGATAATAGTGTTGTGAGTCCTATAGTCTTCCAGACCGCCTTCAATCCATTTAAAATAAATCAGGAATGATAAATGTCCTTGCTGACAAAACCACATGACAGACTTGTGTGTTATAATACATGATGCTGTTTTTCATGCTTTTCTCATTTTGGCGACCATCTTAAAATGTTAAGTCCGTTAGAAAATTAAAAATAGAAGAAGCTGCACAGTAGCCGATTTATAAGTTAAATATAGTCAGGACAAACAAAAAAAATAGGTGTGTTTCCTATTGCATGCTCTAAAAAAATAGGGTCGGTAGGTAGGCATTTTTCTTTTCTTTTTTTTTGGAGCAAGATATTGTGAGATTCTACATGTATTTATATCATAAACCCCATACAAGTTGATGATACAGCTGAAAGTTTCTCTGTGATGTCAGTTTACCTCGATATATTGTGATAAATCATTGTTCAGAACAAATATATATATTTTTTTTCATAAAAAGTTTTAGGGTCGGCCCCTTAAAAATAGGGTCGGTCGGGCCACCGGAAACACAGGTATTTTTTTTTGGCCTAATATATATAAGTAAATATATAATGTTAATAGCTCTTATTTATCCCATGTTGAGACGACACACAAGCTAGACCACGAGACAATATACGTTTTAATTGAATTGAATGTTGTTTAACGGCTCATCAACACAGTATAGGTTATTTAGAGCTGCCCCAGAGAGAGGAGAAGGAATACATAGAAATCTGGGAACCTGCCCTACTCTTGTTATCGAATAGATTCCTGGTTCTTTAACGTGCTCGGAGGATAAACCGATACACGGGACCGCACGGTTTACGTCACCATCCGACGGACAAGACAAGGGAAAGTGTCTTGGTCATCGCTAACCCGGCCGAATCCGTTTTTTATTGAGAAAAAAAAATTCTACAAAAGGATACTAAGTTTAGGGTTATTACCCTCGCGAGCCTATCTACCCTATAGACTGCAGGGTGCAGGGTTCTGTCCATCCCTTACTGATTGGTACTAATATAGTTTCATAAAAGATGGTAGGTGTCATTGGCGTAGCTCTGCGTAAGCACGGTACGCCCGACCCTACGCCTAACTCGGAAATCGAAAATGTAAAAAGTCCAAAAATGCAATAACAATGGAGGAGGTATTGAGGGTGTGGGGGTTTGTGTGTGTGTGTGTTGGTACATGTGTGTACTTACCTTTAACTACCGTTTTATAACTCTGAAATATACGTCAGAACGCGCATTGTAACATCAAAAAAACATAATACGGGTAGCATGACCCCGAACCCCACTAGGATAAGTTAAACAGAGTGAGGGTGGGAGGGACCCCGAACCCCACTAAGATGAGTTAAAGTGTGTGTGGTGGCGGTGGGGCGTGGGGGGGGGGGGGGTGCAGCAGGGTACACATACATGTAAGTGGTCGATTGCCAATCATGTGATCTTGGTATCTCAGATGTAAAGGCGCTGGCACGGTTTAATACACAGATTGTTTCAAAGATGCTATTTCACAGACTTTCAAATAAGAGGCCTCGGTTACACAGTCGAAAAGGCGTTGAACCTAAGGAGCTGGAGCCCTGGTGATGGTATGTCTAATGGGACTATTCACCCATCTTACTTCCCTCTGCGGTCGATGTTCAAATCAATAAAGCCCTAGTTTATATTATATTTGCGTCGACAATCCGAATGGCCTTTAAAATACATTTAAAATCATAGTTCGCATTCTAGATTAATTCTGTCCATTTAAAAAAAATGTGCTGGGTGGGGGTGGGGCGGGGGTGGATGGGTCGAAAGGATAATAGCCAATGATACTTTTTTTAAAGGGCTCTTCGACCAAAATAAATAAATAAAAACACACGTCCTTTCGAAATTTTAAAAAATTGTCCGCGTACACCTTTTCACCCTGTGATTATACTAGTACAAGCATTGTGACGTCACAATTCTGTGTTGGAATGTGGTCTTCGGGGAAACACGGTATTTATTTTTTTGCAATATTTTCAATAACAATCGAATTTAAAATATGTCATGTTAGCATAAATATTTTGTCTCTTATCGACTGTCTGTTCACTACAATATATCAGGTAATTTAAGAATTTATCACACACACAGCTGACCGATGTAGTGCATGCTGTATTCCATGCCGTGTAACAAAACTACACAAAAACAACGTTCGAAACGCTTGCGTAAAACAGTGACCTAACGTTTTTTTGGGTAGAAAAAAGTACTTTTTTCAAATTCGCTTGAAAATTCACATACTGCCAGAGGAAGGATTAAACTCATCGTTCATGTTCTTGTCTTTTTTCTCGCTGTTAAAATCTTCATACAAATCGAGATACAAAATAAAATAATTTAAGTCGATCGATAAACAGCTGACATTTTGCTCTTTCGCTTGTTTGTTGACTGAAATAATTTTCACAATAACACAACATAGACCTAAATTTATTTTTAAAAGTAGGCCATGAAAATGATGGTTATTTTATAAGGAAATGGCTTGTATAAATTCTGTTTTAATTGTAGTGATAAAAATATGATTCTGAAAGTTTTTTGTATGAAGCACACGGTTGAAGAGAGTCTCACTTTTCTGTGTGTAATTTTATGAACGGTCATGAAACGTTTTTTTGGGTTGAAAAAAGTACTTTTTCCAAATTTTGATGAAATTTTACAGGCCTGTAGTGGAAGACTTTTTCTTGACTTTAATGCTTTCGTCTTTTTTCTCGCTATAAGAACAAACTGTAATTATCAATTTGATTAAAAGCTAAAATTTCACATAAATTTTCGAAACGATCGGTAATTTGTAAAAGCCTAGAAATCGTATTTTTAATAAAAAAGAATCGACAAAACACGTAAAAACTTAAAATTCATTCTGTAACAAACGAATTGATGCATTTGTTTATGTGTGTCATCATTGTACATTGTCAGTTGAATACAGTTTACATCACTGGTGTCATTTTGACCGCCATCCTGAAATCTGCTCAAAACGCAGTTTGTTTACGTTTTTTGCGCGTGACGTTTTTAAGTAAATATCCCTCCGCGGCGGCTTGGCGCTCCCACTGAAGTGTGCTGATTTATATCATGTGAATACTACCACTGCCACGTTGCGCAAAACGAAAGCTTCCGTGATTATCACATACAATCGATTTTAAAAATACAAATATATCTCTATTGCTCAGCTCATAACTATATTAGCAAGCCATTGTGTAGATTGTAGGGTTGTAGGTTCCCTGTTTGCCTTATAAACAAGCAAACTACAACAAAGTCACGTGATATACAATAATCAGGACTGGATTTTGAAAACAACAGAGCTACATGTACTCGTATGATAACAATTGAACTCCTTTGCTGACTCTATATAAGAGTACATGTACGTATACTGAGCAAAATTAATTTAGCAGATAAAATACGGTCTCATTTCAATGAAAAGTGAGGTAATTTTAAAAATGTTTTTTGATTTTAAGTTGTTTGTCACCTGCTAGCCAGAGTGAAGTTATTTATGCATTTAATATAGAGCAATCATTAAAACATAACACCTCGGACTAATTGCAATAGAAAATGTTTACATATTTTCTAAAACTATGTATAAATAGATGATCAAAAACAAAAATTAGACAAAAATCCTTTAGTATAAACGCATTTAAAAGTCAATCAAAATTCGGATAAATTTTGCTATCCGGTTACTAGTTTTTTCCGATTTGATTATTTCGTAGCCGATCCATATACATTCGCAAATTGTACATATATTGATAATGGTTTATACCTACATTGCCTTTTCCTGTCTTAACGATATTATGACGTCTTCTGAGGTAGAAGTTATATTAAGTAAAACTATATTTTGTACCAAAATAAGCAGTTTTATTGATAAATCGCGTTTCGTCCCCAGCTTCGTACCTTGTTTCGCAACAATGTCGCTCATGTTTAAATGTCGGCGTAATTCATGATCAATATAATTAATCATATATCATGCCATACTAATATATCAATTTATTGAGATCAGACGATTTATTTTCTGTGACACTATTAAGGCTCTGGGGCGATATGAAAGAGTAATTGTTGCCAAAAGAAATACAAGAGAAAACCCTCAAAATGTGTTCAGTTGCATATATAATGTTAATGTGCATTACACAAACGCATGACTTATTATTTATGAAATATTTCAGCTGGTAAATGAATGATGACATGTGTATTTTTGTTTTTAACGCATCAATATTAATTCATATGGTGTTCATGTTGCTAGCAGCTGTACACACGATTAAATAAAAGTGTTGTTAAATCCCAACAAAATAATTTAGTATATGACTTAACACAAATAATTTCCCGACCAAAATATTTAATAATATTAATTAAATCGATTAATTAATGTTGCCTAGTTATATATAGTTTAAAGGGAGTACATCATGATTTTTCTAGAAATATCTTAAATTATAAAATGTTCCAATTCATGATAAAACACTTATATCCATCAACATATGATGTTGGAACCATATTGTTAAGGTTTAAACTTCGAATACACCATATAGCTAGAACGGAATCGGGCATAAAATGCTGAAATTAACCCTGGTGCGTAACCTAGGATAGCACGTATTGCTGTACAGAATGAATTTCCTTGTAACTAAGGGGTCATTTTTACGATCATTCATTATGTTAAGGCGCTTTAAAATAACAAATATCATTATTTGTCAATTTTAAGTCGGACCCCTAGACCCCTTTGAAAATCCTGATGTACTCCCTTTAATGCATATGTACAATGCATATGCACAACTGAAAATACATTACGACGATTTTACTCGTATTTGGATTGACACCCATTAATCCTCCAGACCGCCTCCAGTCCCTTTAATCTTAGAATAATATAAGAAACGGCGCTCTTTATGCTTATAATAATGAATATATGTGAATGTCAGCACAATATAGGTTATGTAGAGCTCTACTATCCCAGAAAGAGGGAACGGATAGACATCGTTACTCAACCATGCTGTCCACTGGGTCAGGCCAATATAAACAGTATTGAAAGCAGTCGTTGAACTCAACTTCGAAATAAAGGTTGTGAGGGGATACATATTTTCAGCAGGAAATACTTGTGCAACCAGGCCAGTATCTGCACAAAGCGTGTAGGATGTCATACATAAGTACACACTTATTTATACTATGAAAATAATGCTCGAGACATATGGTCATTTGACAAGAGGTGGGATTTGACGAGAAAATATTAAAACAACCATCATTGCATTCAACGATCGGTCATAGTCCAATGTTCGACATACAAACCCAGCCCTGCTTTTAACATTCAAACCAAGTCTTGAATTTAACATTTGAACTTGGCCCAGCGTCAAAAATTCGAACCCATCCCTGCGTTTGACATTCGAACTCAGCGCTGCGTTCAGCATTTGAACATTCGTTCAACATTCGTATCCAGCCATGTGTTCAACATTCGAAGCCAGCTTTGGAAACGAAACATTCGGACTTAGCTCTGCTATGTTGAATGCAGAGTATTGGTAAAATTAAAAGCTAAGTTGAAAAACAAGTTGATTATGAATAAACTAGAATCATTCGATTATGCTACAATGCGTTGTTTTTATTGGTTCTATCGTCATCGGCACCCTTGAGCTTAGTCAAAACACGTTCCTTAATACTCGTCCATGGGCGGGGACGTAAACTGGACGGTCCCGTCTGTCCGAGTCTATCCTTCGGAAATGTTAAAGTGACAAATGGCAATCTTGAAGTGTTTATCAAGCACTGAAATTAGCGTCTCGAACCATGTATCCAGTACCATTTTGACTTTAAACCTGCTTGCATATAA
Source organism: Cyrtodaria siliqua (assembly GCA_037043455.1). NCBI lineage: Eukaryota > Metazoa > Mollusca > Bivalvia > Adapedonta > Hiatellidae > Cyrtodaria > Cyrtodaria siliqua. The sequence goes on from JAWPHD010000291.1 coordinate 223,934, forward strand.
TTAAATAAAAGTTATAGTTTTACTTTTTTCGTCTTTTTCTACCATAGGTTTAAATATATTATTGGTGCAATATAATCAACATTTAACAATATGCTAAAACAATTTGCTTTCTACTATTTTCATAATTAATATTAGTGATTGAACAAATGCAAGAAATGTAGAAAAACTAACGGGACGCCGTGCATTTTAAAAAAAATCAAGATTGCCATGTGTCCCTTTAAGCCATATGAATCTATTCGTTACTAAGAGACACACATTTGGAGAGCTAATGCAAACTTAAATCCATAGAAAGTGGGATGGAGCATCTCAAAAGGAAAAAATCTCAAAGGAAGTGCAATCCAAACTGACAAGCAACCAGCACCTGATAGTCTCAGTCTCTTAAAGATAATTCGATGTAATTCAATATAAATGCAAGATCGATTACAGAACCGTTCGTTGCACGTTTAAAACAAACAATTTATTGCTCTTTTTACATGAAATTGTCGGAACCTTGCCAGTACATTAACACCTTTTTTTAGTGAAATTATGTCAATATGATTCGTTTCATACAACATTAAAGGAGCTTGTCTTGGTCTACTTGTATGAGTATTCTCCAAACATTGACAATGTGTTTGACATGAGGCGAAAATGATCAGGCAGACGTTTGTGTGGCGCTTAGATCGTTGTTAAACTACTCGAAGCATAACTCGAAGTTTGTTTTATTAATGTATATGAAGCGATAAAATTACGAAACTAATCATTAAATAGTTTTAACTACTTCATACATATAAATGTATCACACAATATCTGATACAAAATGTAGGCGCGCTCAATTCACCGATACGTACTCTACTGTAAACGTCTAATGTCCAGCAGCCTTTTTTAATATTGCCCAATTTCCATGCACTGTAATTTGCTGTATATGTGTATACCAATTATTGCCTCCAGCAAGCATAAACGAAACAACCAGAAAATAGTTCAGATTGTGATACAAGTATGATAGTTTGCACAGTGCTTGCAAATATTATATTCAGATGAAAAATAACCTGAGCCCATTCAGTTTCGATCATTTTCAAGATAGGCGCCAAATATCCAAGATGGTAGCCAAAATACTTTAAATATAAGATACAGCTGTATATTAAACTAGTACTTTCTCTCATTCACTATATGTTGGCATCGACTGTAAAACCAACAATCAATTTTGTAAATATTTCGGCATGATTATGCATCTATTCAAAATAAAAATATGAGTGTACCCAGCCCACCACACACTATATATTCAATCTATGCTTTATATTCTATAGTGGTTATCAGAGGTTCGGGTATCCGTGGTAGGAAATCATACACAAACATGGACAGTTTGATATTAACCCCTAACCTGCATAATTAAACATAAATCTTGCCCCTAGTGATGGGAATAATTGTGCATTTGTTTAATAACCCCTAATATGCCCGTCCCCACCTCCTCCCCCGCCCTAGGACCGTAACACAGGTGCATACCTGACTGAGACCATTCACATCCTGTTTGATAGCCACATCGATATGCATGCTGTATTAATGTAGCTTCTTGGTGGAATTGAGCAATTTCAGGAGTTGTTTTGTATAATGGCTTCATTTACCATCCGTGTACTGCTTGATTTATTATACATAACACATTTCTCTCAAAGCATCATAATTTGATTCATTATTAACGTAAGGCATGTTGCTGAGGTTTACAACGTTTTCTGTTGGAGTTTCAAGTATATGTTCCAAGTTTGCCATGCATACTTTCACCTTTTCCGTGAAAAGTTGCAACGGTTTAGCAACATTTGAAAGCATGCAATAAAGAAAATGCTCCTTTGGATATAACTGGAGCACTGCAACACTATGTCACCAGGGCATTAATAATTAACAAGTCCAGACTTTAAAATACACGTTTTAATAATCTTTAAAACTACCCCATTTTACTCTCTGATCGTATAGTGGTTATATTAATTCTATCAGATGTTACTCATCAAATCTCTACATCCTTAGACTATATCTAACAACCTCTTAGAACTCTCTTCTGCTACTAAAACATACCAATATATACCTGCATTCACGTGCTATTATATTATTGGATTTCGACACATTTATTCAATTTGTCTAACACTATACCCCGCCTACTACTACATACCTGAGTAAGCTAATATAATATCTGCTATTAAAGAGAGCTATCACAAATTGTAGAATATTAGGTAAATTACTATTAACTGCGATATACTTCTACTACTTGTTATTAAATTAATAGTATTACTTAGTAAAGGGTATGGTATTCATAGTCATTTTAAATTCTTCCTTCTTCCATAGGCAATCCAAAGCTGATCTATGCAAAAGTTCTTAGGGCGCTTTGATGACAAACATGTTAGTGCCATAGCCGGACATTATACTTTCTCTACAACCGTTCTTGAATTTACGTTTTCCACGTATACTTAGTTTTGTGTCAGCCCCTACGTGGTAAACAGGTGCACGTTTATCTTTCTCAATAGACACATGAACTTTTCTTTTCTGCTGTTACAACAACTGGCTTTGTTAAACATGTCTACGACTGATTTTGCGGTTAGAAAAACAGTTGAGTTTTATTTTGAGATAATCGTAAACTGTTTTGACAGTCAGCCGGCACTTTGCCAAGTTTGGTTGCATTTGTCCTAATACCTGAACCCCTGGTATCCCTTGTACTAGTTAACTTTTCAAAGTATAACTCCAGTATTTGTTAATTGCGACGTAGATCTTGTTTTATTTCGACAGTACGACTCAAACGTTGGTCTCAATATATCTTGAATTTTCCTTTAAGGTGGAATCTACTGATTATCATGCGCGAAAAACAATCTCTCCGAAATCGCACTGCTCTGTTTGACATGAACTAAAAAATCGAAAAGAGAGATTTAGTGGAGTAAATAACCAGAAAATAGTTCAGATTGTGATACAAGTATGATATTTTGCACAGTGCTTGCAAATATTATATTCACATGGAAATTAACCTGAGCCCATTCAGTTTCGATCGGCAAATATAGTCGGCAAATATCCAAGATGGTGGCCAAAATACTGTAAATATAAGATACAACTGTATATTAAACTAGTACTTTCTCTCATTCACTATATGTTGGCATCGACTGTAAAACCAACAATCATGTTTGCAAATATTACGGCATAACTATGCATTTATTCAAAATAAAAGTATGAGTGTACGCAACACACCACACACTATATATTCAATCTATGTTTTATATTCTATAGTGGTTATCAGAGGTTCGCGTATTCATATAATTGCGGTTATATACGTATTAAAATGTACTTCATGATATCGGGATATACTTATTAGCGGAACACACTTCCTTACTCTTTGCTATTGACAAGTAAGTCAATACCGCACCCACAAAAATCCCATAGAAATACGAAAATAATACCAATATTGACTTATTTTAGACGTAATATGTATGGTTGATACAATCATATGAATTTGAATGTAAACATTCTGCCGAACATGTTCTTTTTCATGCGAAAGAAACCTTTAATGTTTGGTCTATTCTGATCATTCATTGTAATCACAGATATAATACAATTTATTATATATATAATTTATAATTCGATTATAGTTTGACTAAGAAACTGTATATAAACAACGATACTTTGATACGGTAGATTTTTTTCAACTTTGGGCCTTTTTGGCGGTCATTTTGAAAATGCGTGACCATTTTGAAATAAGGTGAAAATGAAGTGGCTTAGATTCTTAGCATGATCAGGACTCCCTAGAGGATCTTTCTGCCAACTTTCATGCTTGTATCACATTTTGACCTACTTTGCCAAATATCTCAGTTATTTCCTCCGCTAAACGTATCTAGGTTCTCTCCAAACTGCACGTATGCTAATACTTTGTCAATACTTTATTAACATCAGTGATAAAAATAAATGGGAATAATGCTTTTCACAATAGTGGGCTTAGAAATAAGATACCCCGGGAATCGTACTAGTTTGTGTCAGTCAAAGTTAGAGTTCTCAGGTATATTTAAATAGTCATACTTTAAATACTTTGTAACACATGTACACCATTTCTTAACCTACTGAAGACATGGTATATGTAACTTACATATTTTGAGAATTGAAACTCTACAGACACAATATAATAAATACTGACGAAGGTGATCCTTTGGGAGCAACAAACACAATTAAGAGAATAAAGCAGCAGACTCGGTTTTATCGTCTGTTCATAAAAAGTAATGAAAGAAGCAACACCTCTCACGCCCCCTAGCACCGGCTTAAGCGGTATTCTACTTCAAAGCCACCTGTACTGGCCTCGCTTGTCCCAAGGACCAGTAAAAATAACGCTACTGATTCGTAGCACGGGGAGACTTTTTACAGCCGCCACACTGCACTAAACGAACGCTAGTGTGAATGTTCATAAATACTGATAAAGGTGATCCTTTGGGAGCAACAAACACAATTAAGAGAATCAAGCAGCAGACTCGGTTTTATTAAGTGTGTTCATGAGAAGTAATGAAAGAAGCAACACCTCTCACGTCCCTAGCACCGGCTTAAGCGGTATTCTACATCAAAGCCACCTATATTGGGCTCGCTTGTCCCAAAGGACCAGTAAAAATAACACTATTTAAACCGCTTTAACCAGCCAAGCCAAACCACAAAACTGGAGCGTCGCATTAAGGATTCCCAATTCATAATTCATTTTATGCGTATTCAATCACGAGTATTTTAAAAACCGTTAAATAAACCTATATCTTTAATCGGCACATATACATTATTATATGATCTGACCTGAACTCATGGCTAGAATTTTGATAAACGGTTTTGTATTGCAAATTTGCTGTTATTTGGAGTGTTACGTTCTTTAAAGTTTGCATTAAAATTACCGACATATAAACGGTGTACAGATTTGCGCCTTATTGACGGCAGTAATAGATGCCGACATACAAGCCGACGAGTACTAGAAGGATTACATATAAATATGAATATGTTTTTCAAATTGTGAAAATGCATAAGACGTAGTTTTATCTTTGATACATCTTTTTTCCATTGTGATTTAGTTGGGTGGGGTAATTCAACATGCATTTTTGTCAGAAAATATATGTTTACATGACGTTCATGTACAGCCTGTGTTCAGAATTGCACTTATTATGATACATGAATGTATTTAAAGTGACTATCTGGTTTCTAATATATATTGCCAGTATAAGTAAACTTTAAACTAGAAGGCTTATACGAAAAGTGCACAATTTCAAATGCAAAATTTTAAGTGAAGAAGTTGTCTAATTGTGTCTAATTTTCAACATGTTAAAGCTAAATGCCTAGGTTTTCATATGCAGTTAAACATGTTCCGTTGCAATTAGTCAATTTTCAATTTTATTTTTATCGCACAAATATTACATCTCCGTATCTATATGACATGATCAATATTGATAATCTGTTCTTTGCTCATATAGTCACTAATATCTATCCACCAGAGCTCACGTTGAATAAAGCCAACAGCTCGGATACTGAAACAGCATTCCTCGATCTTCATCTCTCAATTTCTAATGAGTTTATACATACTAAAATCTATGATAATAGAGATGACTCCAACTTTAACATCGTTAACTATCCACCTGGATTGGGATGTACCTCGTGCTACATCGAACGGGATTTATATATACAAGCTCATGCCTTTTGCTAGAGCTTGTAACGATGTTATAGACTTCAATGATCGAAATTAAGTTATTACAAGTAAACTTCAGCAAGGTTTTCGTTATCACAAACTACGTAGATCTTTCTCAAATGTCTACCGCCGAAATGAAAACCTACTGGAGAAGTACAACATCAACATTAAAACACTTCTGCGACTAGGAATGTCACAATCCTTATTTTATGGAGACGTGGTCTATAAACTTCGAAATTTAAAGGGATCTGGCGGGTTTCCGTACCACTTTACAAATTAATAAGTAATTCAGAAAATGATACGACCCTTCAGGTCTCACACCACAATTAATTTCACATAGGGTTACTGTATAGCTGTTTCCAACACATGACCTTCAAAACGTGCCAGCAGACCTTGTTGTTGATTTAATATCTTCAGGACTGCTAAGATCTGTAAAATAAAACAAAAAAATACAAACATTAGCCAGGTTGGTTTTTTTCCTCGCTCATATTTATGCAACCTCTATGAAAAATACCAAATTCATACACTATCTAGCTGACTTTGTGGTGCTTCGGTCAAATGCTTATGAATTTTGAATGCAACTTCATATCAACGTGGGATTTTCTGTATCATCAGTCTTTTACACTGCAGATGTATGCTGAAGCAAAGAAAAACCTCTTTGTCAAATTAAAAATTGCCTAAAATAGAGAAAAAGTTATTAATTATTTTCTGTTTTCCTTTTGTCTCTAGGTCCGTGAGCTTTCAAGGGAGATAATAGAGGTGTGAGACCTGAAGAGCCAAAATAAATTAAGCAATATCATTTACAACAATACATACAATAGCTCTATGCAATACCTATAACATAAGACCAAAAGGAAGCTTCCATCAAATGCAGAAGTGAAATAATTGAAATTTGTGGAGTCAGTGTATCGCTGTTATTACACAAGTGCTCGCTGCAAAATAAAAGTACATAAAGAGATTATACCCCACATAGTATTTTTGTAATAACTCCACCATTTTTGCTTGAATCTTCATGAAATTTTCACCATAATCCCATTAGGTCACCTGCTATAATACAGTATGATTAAAATAATATTATTCTATGAGCTGGTACCATAAATGATAAACCAGTGTAACCTAAATAAGAAAAAAAAAATCGGTTTCCATGGTAACGAGATTAAATTCTAAAAACAAGACCACAATGACCTAAAATCTCTACTGATAGGTATCTGATAGCTAGATCAGCATTTCTGTGAAGTTTCTTGAAAATCTGTCATGTAGTTTCAGAGGAGTAGTCGCTACAAGCTTATAACTCTATGTAAACAAAGATGGCCGCGGCAGCCATGTTTAACGTTGAATGAAAATGATTTTCGACAATGACCAACCTCATGTCATGATCGTTTTAGAACAATTCCCATATCAATATCACTTCTTGTTTTCAGGAAGTAGTCGCTACAATTTATTTATTTTTAATCTATTTTTAGCCGTGGTGGCCATCTTGAATTTCCGCCCGGCCTAAAATATTTTGCTTGGATCAACTAGACATCAGGAGCAACATTCCTGTGAAGTTTCATTTCATGAAAATTCGTCAAGTAGTTTCAGAGGAGTAGTCGCGTAGTTTTTATTATTTAACTCTATGCAAACAAAGATGGCAGCTGGCAGCCATGTTTAATGTCGAATCAAAATAATTTTCGACATGTCAGAAAAAGTCCCATATCTCATTTACAGTTTTCAAAAAAAAAAGTAGTCGCTACAAACTTGTTTTTTAAAAATCTATTTTTAGCTTTGGCGGCCATCTTGGATTTCACATCAACATGAATTGCTAGGATCAACTAGACATCATGGGCAACATTTCTGTAAAGTTTCATGAAAATCCATCTTGTAGTTTCAGAGGAGTAGTCGTTACAAAAAAAAGTTTACGGACGGACAGACAGACGGACGGACGGATCAGTAGAGCTAAAAATATTTAATTTCACTAAAAAGATGATATTCAACAGTTACCGGAAATAAGAATGCTGATAACTTTAATTAAATAATTAATATAACCACAACAGACGCTATATTTCACATGTGGAGTAAACCATTGAACCCGTTAACATTTTAGATACCTAAAAAAAAATAAAAAATTGAGATATCAGATATTTGATATCCAGATATCAAGACCATTTTTTTTACAATGAAAGGTCATTTATGAATATGTAAAACATAACAGTCATGTCACTTTCTTCATTAAACACTTACAAATATTTTAATGATATCCGATACATTTTAGATATCAACTAGATATCAATTAGATATCAAATAAAGAAAAATCAATGCCAGATACCCGAAAGAGAACTGGAATGATTCAAAACATATAATACCGTGTAAAGATATCATTCTTATCAATGTGTGAAATATCTCCATGGTTTAGATGCGGAGAAACCTGCTCGAAACTTTCTTTTGCGTGCTCCGGTAAGCCCCCATTAAACTGGAAGATGGACTTTATTCCAGGAAATGCAAAATATTTTGACATGTCGATTGAGGACAGAAAACTGTTAAGAGAGGCGATATTATCGTTGAGGCTTGGAGATGACTGTTTAAAGAAGACTAGGTTCCAGAGCACACCAAACAAAAATGAAGCAATCAATCGAGCCTTTAATACATCCAATCCCAAAGACACGACTTACCCACGAAATGCCAAAGCTCGTAAGTTTAGCGCAGGTCTTCGAGTAAATGAGGGTCGCGCTGACTCCAACATGGCGAAGATGGTGGCACTGGGAGTTCCACTTCCAGCTCGAACCAAGGCATTCAGAGCTCTGAAACGTCTGAAAAATAAAAGTGAGTATGACAGAAACCGCCAAAGGACACAGAAGTACAAATCAGCAAGGTAAATGAAACGTGTCGCGAACTTTAACAAGTACGATGAACAGCATGAATCTGCAACATATAAGAAAGGCATGTTAGACGAGCTTCAACCTTCCCCACCCACCTCACCACCTCCTCTTGCAAATGGTAAGTAACAACCTGTTAGAAGAAGAACATACTGTTTTAGAATCATTCCATGCCTCTGGGGAACATCTGCAACACAAAAAAAATCATATCCTACGCCAAAGCATAAAATTAGCAAACACATATAACTCAAGGTGGGTGGGGTAAAAACAAATCAGTGATAAAGTCTGTCTGTCATCCCCACTATGAAATAAAGCTAACCTTAAAATACACAATGTTGGTACTGGCCATGACCACTGCAAACATGGCTAAGTTTGCATTTCTTGCGACTGGTGTTGATAGCTGGTGGTTCCAACGAAAGATGATCAGACCTGATGCACAATGAGTTATGGCAGAGGTGGGAAACGTCTATTACTCCCGATTCACGGGGTGAAAAAAACTGATGCGTGCAAATATACATTAGTCTGTGAGCATGCATGCTGGTAGACTCCCCACCTGGCAAAACTATTTGCTGTCTGCCATATTTCGGACTTCCAAAGTCGGTCTGTTTCACACCAAATTGGGACTCGTCCCAAAACATGCATCCGAGATAGTTGTTTGCATGGCCATAGTCAATCTTGGCTTGCAAAATCATCAAATATTTATTAAAAAAATCTAAATTATCCTCAGCTGCCATTGCAAATGATGCTGACACAAAAAGAGTTCTAAAAAAATGCCAAATCAGGGTCCCTTACCTGCATCACGATGCAAACTCTGTTGACTGGTGACAAATTCCATGTGCTGCTTCAGGTCTCACACCACAATTAATTTCACATAGGGTTACTGTATAGCTGTTTCCAACACATGACCTTTAAAACGTGCCAGCAGACCTTGTTGTTGATTTAATATCTTCAGGACTGCTAAGATCTGTAAAATAAAACAAAAAAATACAAACATTAGCCAGGTTGGTTTTTTTCCTCGCTCATATTTATGCAACCTCTATGAAAAATACCAAATTCATACACTATCTAGCTGACTTTGTGGTGCTTCGGTCAAAAGCTTATGAATTTTGAATGCAACTTCATATCAACGTGGGATTTTCTGTATCATCAGTCTTTTACACTGCAGATGTATGCTGAAGCAAAGAAAAACCTCTTTGTCAAATTAAAAATTGCCTAAAATAGAGAAAAAGTTTGAATTATTTTCTGTTTTCCTTTTGTCTCTAGGTCCGTGAGCTTTCAAGGGAGATAAAAGAGGTGTGAGACCTTTAGTATTACAACGCACTGCATGTTAAGTGATTGACCCCTCTACAGTCAGTCACTACGCTTCATTTTCCCCTTGTGCGATGACTGGACAACCTCTCGGGACTGTATGATTGCACCTACTGAAACTCCGACCAAGGTAGGTAGGTGCATGAGTTTTCGTACCTCGGGTTTTCTGGTTGTACCCTAGATTGGTTTTCTCTTTGGCTGGAACTGCTGTGGTTGTTCAGTACAATTCTGGATATATCCTGAGATGTTTCTTATTTATTTTTTTTATATAGCTTTACAACAACATCTTAGTGTTTCTTATGTTAGTTTCTCTGGATGTGGACTTTATTGTTAGAGAATTTCGTTTGATGGGATGTAGTTTTGATTGCACTGTCTTGTCTATTTGACAGACAGACAGGATAATAGCGAGGATTGTGTACACATACAAATCAATCCAAGCTAACCTGTAGGCCTTATTGCCTACTGACCGTTCCTAAGTTGGTAACCATGAATTCACCACCCTCTCTGTTTTATGTTGTCTTTTTCATTGTGTAATTATTTAAATATTGCTCCTATTTTGTAGTACAGTGCGGACCTACGATGCTATTGCGTTTGGACGCTGTGGTTTTTATAGGACCCTATATCTCATTTTCAATACATGTGATGTGTAATGTCGTGAGGGGCCGTATAATAATCACAAGACACAATGTTTGTTTACTATCTTTACTCTCTAACGGTCATAGGCATTATATTCTATTACAATCATACACACATGCATACTGGCAGGCTTATCAGTAGTGGGATGTGCTATGCTAATAATATGTTACAGTCAATGGATACTACATCTCTCATTTATTTTAAAATGAATGATAAGTTCAAATGGTAGACGAGACACATATTTAATCCTGATCACACACATCAATGCTCTTTGTGCAAATGTCCCAATTGTCTGGGAAAGTTTTATCAATCGCAGTGTGATATGTTTATTGTTCATCAAGACTAAAGTTCTAAGTGTCTGCGTGAACTGTGTTTGACATGATACTGGTCAGTCTCAGTTCTCTATGATAACATCAGTGGTTAAAGTTAATGGATCGTTTCTACAAATTCATACAACTAGTAGGCATTAACTTCCTCCCAAATTTAAACAAAGCAGTTTCGTGCGTGACAACCTGAAGCTTGGCAACGGTCATTTAACATCCCTGTGTATAATTTAAACAACTAATGTGTCTGGTTGTCTGCGAGAATAATGTTTCACATTTTTCGCATTTTTCGTTCCACCTAAAATAATGCAAAGTCGCACGATTGATACATACATTATTGTGCCTTTTAAACTTATTATACATTATTCAATAATAATCCAAAACTTAAGGCATTATTATGGCCTTTAAAGATTTACACAATAGCTCACACAAAATCGTCGTATTTTTCGTGGTTTAATTCTACTACGTTGTAGAACTTGGCGGCTTCCAGTCGGCGTTTTGTTTGATTCAATGTTATTGTTGTCTTTGTTGCTACTTTTATCGGGTACCTTAATTGCCCTAAAATGGGAAACATCTCGAGTAACAATTCTGTCTTTGTACCTAAGAGAAACCTTTGATCCTTTCTTTTCAACGATTTGACCGGGTTGTGGGTCAAATGTACTTGTGAGCTTGTTTTTTTTTTGTTGTTTCACCAGGACTGAATCACCAGGATGCTTTACTGAGGGTGACGATTTATGTTTTGAGTCCACATATTGTTTATTTTTCTGCTTCATTATAGAGTCTCTGTCTCGAACATATTTGTCGTCCGCCTTGACAATGAATTCTGGAAATTTAGTTTTGATTTTTCTATTAAACATTAGCTCTTCCGGTGACAAACCTGTCGTTGAATGGGGAGTGGCACGATAGTTTCTTAAAAACAGTTCTTGTTTTGTGCCCAATCCTTCTACTCTTTCCGTTTGCAAAGTTTTCTTCAGACTCTTCATGAAATTTTCAACAATTCCATTCGATTACGGGTGAAGCGGAGTTGTCTTCCTGTGTTTAAATCCCAAATAGTTGGCAAATTGTTTGAACTCGTTTCCATTAAAGGGTGGCCCATTATCTGATCTACATACGGAAACTATTCCAAACATAGAAAATAAAATTATGTTGTCTAGTCGAGGGATGACAGTTTTTGATGAAATTAGATAATCATCGATTACGACCATCATATATTCACCGGATGGAATTGGACCGAAATAATCTACAGATATTTCATCCAATGGTTTTGTTGGTAGAGCGCGAACCTTCAGTGGTTCTGTGTTTGTCTTCGGAGAAACAGCTTGACATGGTATGCAGTGTTTGCATTTTTCTTCTACAAGATTGTCAATATATGGGAACCATACTTTCTTAAAAGCCGTTTTTTTTTTACCACACCTTGATGTCCCTCATGAGCAAGGTCAATTACCTTTTGTTGTAAATGTTGAGGTATACGCAATCTTGTACTACGTAACAATACTTTTCCATCGTTTATCTCCATTACTATTAATTCTTCTGATAATCGAGTTATACTGTTTATCTGATTTGCACGCATGTTTATCCCAAACAACCATTTGCACTGCTTGCATGATTTGCCTCAGGAATTCGTCTTGTGCTGTAGCTAAAACAACATCCTGAATGGTCAGTGACTTGGGTACAACGTTATTAGCTACAAACAGTACATATTGTTCTGCAATGTTATCTTTGTCGGGTTAACTCAGGAGTGTCTGCTCATATAATCTGCAATATTTGTTTCTCCTGAACGATATTTAACCTTGAAATCGAATCCGACTAATCTTAATCGCCATCTTTCTAGTCGTAGGTGTTGATTCTCTTTTGGGTGATTGAATATTGCTTCATAAGGAACTCGGCAGCACCAATTCGTATACTCCAGTTAATTCTACTGAGGACGATGTTGTTTCCGCACATATCACTCGGTGCACTACTTTCAAGGCTGGTGTAAACGATAAGCAAAATAAACTGCCTACTATGTACTGGATTCCTAAATTACATAAAAATCCATATAAGGCTCACTTTATTTCGAATTCTAGTGCCTGCACCACAACAAATATCTCCAAACTTTTAACTTCTTATCTTACTGCCGTTTAAGATCACGTTAAACTACCACATCACCTTATTAAAGACAAGCTAATTTCTCTTATTCAAAAACATTCGCTAGAGAAAATACTACATTTTTGGCATGTAATAATATTAAAGCGTCTTTTACTAACGACAGTTTAGACAATTATACTATGTGGACTTGCTATGAAGTTTGTGAAGCACTCATCTTCCTATTAGATAATATTTTCGTCAGATATGGAACCACCGTTTATAGACAAATTGTTGGTATCCCTATGGGTACGAATTGAGCACTACTTGTCGCAGATTTGTTTTTTATTTTGCTATGAAAAAGATTTCATGTTGAGTCTTTCACCAGATACCCAGGCAGATGTTATTGAAGCTTTTAATGACACCTCTCGGTATGTGGATGACATATTGAACATTGACATCCCTGCTATGGTTAATAATATTTATCCTAAAGAACTTCAGCTTAATAAAGCTAATATATCTGATAATAACGCTTCTTTTCTTAGATCTCTCGATTGAAAATGGTGAAATAATTAGCAAAATCTATGACAAGAGAGATGATTTTAATTTTGACATTGTTAATTGTATTGTATATAGTATGAAAGTGATCATGACCAAGAATCTTACGAAGTTGATAAATCGCATCACCATAGAAGTCAGGTTGTGATAGTCCTTGTCGCAGAAGAGTCCTTCAATTACTTTTATATCTGGAATGTTTTTTGCATCATGATCAGCTTATTTTTTTCCGTGAACTATTATGTCATCAGATATGTTGAGTACCCAATTCAATCCCTCTAGAACTTGTCGGATTTCGTTGTTGAATATTTCTGAGGCTGCAGATACACCAAAGTTAGGACGCTTGTACCTACGCAATCCAACATGTCGTGATGTATCTAGGTTCATCGCTTAGTTCTAGCTGATGAAATCCATTGTTTAAATCCATTTTAGAAAATACTGTGGCACCGTTTCCCTTTGATTTGTAGCTGTTTGAATTGTCCATATGCAAAGGATTTCATACTAAATTTTAATATTTCAGGCTTTCTCTTCATTTTTGAAAAGTCCTTTTTACTGAGAATATTTACTGAGCTGCCCGAATCAACTAGAATATTTAATTTATTTCCATTAATTGTCACATCCGATTTTGGTGGTTTTCTTTTTGTCTTCTAATCTTACTGTCAATTCCGAACGTATAATATTCGTTGTCATCACTGTCGCCACTTTCTTGCACTTGTTTTACTTTGCTGTTTGCATTGTAAGCGTTTTCTGCAAACAGAAAGAAAATGATTCTGTTTATGGCAATAGTTGCAGCTTTTACCTAAAGCTGGGCATCTTGATGTATGTGGGAAGTTATCTCCACAATTTTTACATTTTATTTCGCGATTTTGACTTGACTGCGATTTCTGCTTAAACTGACCTGGTGACGATTTTCTTGACCCAAATTTGGGATTGCTTTTGGGTCCATTATGTTTAATGGCGTCCACTTCGATTTCTGGTTTTCTGGTCGGATGCTTTTGTTCCTTTTGCTTGTGTATTTACCATTTCCATTGTCCTGGCCATCAATAATAAGTTAGTCAGAATTAAATGTTCTTCCAGTGCTTTTCGTCTGAGCTTTGTAGAGAAAAATCACTGTATAATCTGTGTCTTTATTATTATTCCTTGTCATTAAACTGGCAGTATTCCGATTTCTGACGTAACCGTGTCGCAAACTGATCCGTCGTTTTTGATTCGTGCTGTGTCATTTTCCTGAATTCGCATACTTCATATTCACGATTTACCCTCGGTTTGGAGTATTCTTCTAATGCTTGTTTTGTTAGTTCATACGCGCTTTCGTCTCCTGTGTTTGGCAAAGTTGCGTGTATGTCAAACACTTCATCTCCAGAGTAATGTAATATTTCTCTTTTTTACATCTACGTTTAATGCCACAAATAGATGTTCTAATTTTGTAATGTATTTTGTCCATCTTATTCCAAAGGAGCTTTCGTCACTATGGATGTCGAAGTGTGGAAATCCTGGCAAAGAAGATGCCATTTTAACCAGTCCCCTTTACAAGAAAACGATTAAAATCCGCTCTTCGTACATAATCCAAATTCATAATCCGAAAAAATATTTCATCCTCGTCGCCAATGTAATGTCGTGAGAGGCAGTATAATAATCACAAGACACAGTGTTTGTTTACTATCTTTACTCTCTAACGGTCATAGGCATTCTATTCTATTACAATCATACACACATGCATACTGGCCGGCTTATCAGTAGTGGGAAGTGCTATGCTAATTATATGTTACAGTCAATGGATACTACAGGATGTAATTCTGGTATTTCGCTTAAAAAAAAAAAAAATAACACAATATTTTGAAAATCAAATCCTTATCTAGCATTTCTAATATCTTCAAACAATGATGTCAATGTTCATATGTTTAATCAATGTCCTTAAAAGGTCGTGCCAAACTTGTTTTTCAGTATATGTGTGTAAGCTGGTCCAGCTGAAAAAAGCTGGGCGAAGCTGGGAGATTTTAAGTTTTAGGCCTGAGCAATTGAGAACCGCATCTGCAGTACCTAAAGGTAGCTACGCCACTAGAAACATATTTGTTTTTAGGAAACGTAAAGATCTAGGCCTACTGAGAATACCTTTGGGTGGAGTAGATTTCAAATTTGAAAATGTGTGATTTGGCTGATTGGTTCAACTGAAATTAATTTAATTTGACTTACTGGGGCATGTGAAATAAAATGGACGGTCAGTAAAGACTGACATTGACATAAGTTTGCAATTATAAGGATTGTTTTTCATTTTTTGCGATGTTATCGAAGTATAACACATCAACGCGGTTTTATACAATTTGTGACCCATCATTGAAATGTTATACTTCGATAACGTCGCAAAAAATGAAACACAATCCTTAAATGGCGTACATCTGTCAACCCCGAAAAACGAGATTAATTGACCAATCATTGACGACATTTTATGTTCTGCTTGCGAAAGGAACTGCATGTTTGTTTTGTAATTTTTGATTAAGGTATTATTTTGAAATGATCTTGCACATTTTATTTGAAGTAAGTGTTGGCGAATTTTAATTCAATCAGACACTTAAAGTGACATCGTTTTATGGAATTATTCCGTTATATTCACGTTTACCAAATGTACACAAGAGACCTGCCGTCAGCGTTTAACCTATTTATGCAGAATGGCGAAAGGCAAACATTTTATAGAAAAGATGTATGCATATCGGAAGTATGCATATTTACATATATATAAATTAATGCAATTGATATAATAATAGGTTATTGCTGAGACGAAATGACACCTTCGAAATGCACATATGTTTGTTTATTAAACAGTGTCATTTAGTACAACAAAAGTCGCAGATGATTTAAAATTGAAGAAACTTGCCCGTCGAACGTTTACATTATGTGTTTATTAAACATTTTAAAATGATTACTTGAGAAAGTCGGCCTCTTCAAAGTTGATGCTACTCTATTTGTACAGGAAATTCGAAACAGGACTTTGCCTTAAATAAAAGAAAATGCTAGCTTGTGTGCATTTATATTGTTACTTCCTTTCTTTCTCAAATTACAAGATGAGAAAATGAATAACGAGGTCTACCAATTTCACCTTTTGTCATACAAAAATGAGCTATAAAGCACATCACTCAAACACAATGACAATGCCATACAGAAAAGCATTATTATACACTATCTGCATTGAGTTTATGAATATTTAGTTCTGCTCAACCCGGGGCTAGGGTGCGTGAACCGTAGCAAGCATAATTCACTATAGATAGGATTTGTGAGTATTGTATATATCACGTGGCCAATCATGTATAAATATGATGTGTGTGCATTGTATACATCACGTGGCCTATCATGTATAAGAATGATGTGTGAGTATTGTATATATCACGTGGCCTATCATGTATAAATATGATGTGTGAGCATTGTATATATCACGTGGTCTATCATGTATACATATGATGTGTGAGTATTGTATATATCACGTGGCCTATCATGTATACGTATGATGTGTGAGTATTGTATATATCATGTGGCCTATCATGTATACGTATGATGTGTGAGTATTGTATATATCACGTGGCCTATCAGGTATACGTATGATGTGTGAGTATTGTATATAGCACGTGGCCTATTATGTATACGTATGATGTTTGAGTATTGTATATATCACGTGGCCTATCAGGTATAAGTTTGATGTGTGAGTATTGTATATATCATGTGGCCTATCATGTGTACGTATGATGTGTGTGTAGTGTATATATCACGTGGCCTATCATGTATACATATGATGTGTGAGTATTGTATATATCACGTGGCCTATCATGTATACGTATGATGTGTGAGTATTGTATATATCATGTGGCCTATCATGTATACGTATGATGTGTGAGTATTGTATATATCATGTGGCCTATCATGTATACGTATCATGTGTGAGTATTGTATATATCACGTGGCCTATCATGTATACGTATCATGTGTGAGTATTGTATATATCACGTGGCCTATCATGTATACGTATGATGTGTGAGTATTGTATATATCATGTGGCCTATCATGTATACACATGATGTGTGAGTATTGTATATATCACGTGGCCTATCATGTATACTTATGAAGTGTGAGTATTGTATATATCATGTGGCCTAGCATGTATACGTATGATGTGTGAGTATTGTATATATCATGTGGCCTAGCATGTATACGTATGATGTGTGAGTATTGTATATATCACGTGGCCTATCATGTATACGTATGATGTGTGAGTATTGTATATATCATGTGGCCTAGCATGTATACGTATGATGTGTGAGTATTGTATATATCTCGTGGCATATCATGTATACGTATGATGTGTGAGTACTGTATATATCACGTGGCCTATCATATATACATATGATTTGTGAGCATTGTATATATAACGTGGCCTATCATGTATACGTATGATGTGTGTGTATTGTATATATCACGTGGCCTATCATGTATACATATGACGTGTGAGCATTGTATATATAACGTGGCCTATCATGTATACGTATGATGTGTGTGTATTGTATATATCACGTGGCCTATCATGTATACGTATCATGTGTGAGTATTATATATATCACGTGGCCTATCATGTATACGTAAGATGTGTGAGTATTGTATATATAATGTGGCCTATCATGTATACGTATGATGTGTGAGTATTGTATATATCACGTGGCCTATCATGTATACGTATCATGTGTGAGTATTGTATATATCACGTGGCCTATCATGTATACGTATGATGTGTGAGACTTGTATATATCATGTGGCCTATCATGTATACTCATGATGTGTGAGTATTGTATATATCACGTGGCCTATCATGTATACTTATGAAGTGTGAGTATTGTATATATCATGTGGCCTAGCATGTAAACGTATGATTTGTGAGTATTGTATATATAATGTGGCCTAGCATGTATACGTATGATGTGTGAGTATTGTATATATGACGTGGCATATCATGTATACGTATGATGTGTGAGCATTGTATATATCACGTGGCCTATCATGTATACGTATGATGTGTGAGTATTGTATATATCACGTGGCCTATCATGTATACTTATGATGTGTGAGTATTGTATATATCATGTGGCCTAGCAAGTATACGTATGATGTGTGAGTATTGTATATATGACGTGGCCTTCATGTATACGTATGATGTGTGAGCATTGTATATATCACGTGGCCTATCATGTATAGGTATGATGTGTGAGTATTGTATTTATGATTTAGCCTATCATGTATACATATGATGTGTGAGTATTGTATATATCACGTGGCCTATAAGGTATACGTATGATGTGTGAGTATTGTATATATCACGTGGCCTATCATGTATACGTATGATGTGTGAGTATTGTATATATCACGTGGCCTATCATGTATACGTATTATGTGTGAGTAGTGTATACATCACGTGGCCTATCATGTATACGAATGATGTGTGAGTATTGTATATAGCATGTGGCCTATCATGTATACGTATTCTGTGTGAGTATTGTATATATCATGTGGCCTACGATGTATACGTATGATGTGTGAGTATTGTATATATCACGTGGCCTATCATGTATACGTACGATGTGTGAGCATTGTATATAGCACGTGGCCTATTGTGTATAAGTATGATGTGTGAGCATTGTATATATCACGTGGCCTATCATGTAATTATGATGTGTGAGCATTGTATATAGCACGTGGCCTGTCATGTATACGTATGATGTTTGAGTTTTGTATATATCATGTGGCCTGTCATGTATACGTACGATGTGTGAGTATTGTATATAGCATGTGGCCTGTCATGTATACGTACGATGTGAGAGTATTGTATATATCATGTGTCGTATCATGTATACGTATGATGTGTGAGTATTGTATACATCATGTGGCCTATCATATATACGTATGATGTTTGAGTATTGTATATATCTAGCGGCCAATCATGTATATACATACGTATGATGTGTGAGTATTGTATATATCATGTGGCCTATCATGTATACGTATGATGTGTGAGTATTGTATATATCACGTGGCCTATCATGTATACGTACGATGTGTGAGTATTGTATATATCACGTGGCCAATCATGTATATATATACGTATGATGTGTGAATATTGTATATATCATGTGGCCTATCATGTATACGTTATATATGTGAGTATTGTCTACATCACGTGGCCTATCATGTACACTTACGATGTGTGAGTATTGTATATATAACGGACTATCATGTATACGTATGGTGTGTGAGTATTGTATATATCATGTGGCCTATCATGTATACGTATGATGTGTGATTATTGTATATATAACGGACTATCATGTATACGTATGATGTGTGAGTATTGTATATATCACGTGGCCTATCATGTATACTTATGATGTGTGAGTATTGTATATATCACGTGGCCTATCATGTATACGAATGATGTGTGAGTATTGTATATATCATGTGGCCTATCATGTTTACGTATGATGTTTAACTATTGTATATAGCATGTGGCCTATCATGTATACGTATGATGTGTGAGTATTGTATATATCACGTCGCCTATCATGTATACGTATCATGTGTGAGTAGTGTATACATCACTTGGCCTATCATGTATACGAATGATGTGTGAGTATTGTATATAGCATGTGGCCTATCATGTATACGTATGCTGTGTGAGTATTGTATATATCATGTGGCCTACGATGTATACGTATGATGTGTGAGTATTGTATATATCACGTGGCCTATCATGTATACGTACGATGTGTGAGCATTGTATATAGCACGTGGCCTATTGTGCATAAGTATGATGTGTGAGCATTGTATATATCACGTGGCCTATCATGTATACGTATGATGTGTGAGCATTGTATATAGCACGTGGCCTGTCATGTATACGTATGATGTTTGAGTTTTGTATATATCATGTGGCCTGTCATGTATACGTACGATGTGTGAGTATTGTATATAGCATGTGGCCTGTCATGTATACGTACGATGTGAGAGTATTGTATATATCATGTGTCCTATCATGTATACGTATGATGTGTGAGTATTGTATACATCATGTGGCCTATCATGTATACGTATGATGTTTGAGTATTGTAGATATCACGCGGCCAATCATGTATATATATACGTATGATGTGTGAGTATTGTATATATCATGAGGCCTATCATGTATACGTATGATGTGTGAGTATTGTATATATCACGTGGCCTATCATGTATACGTACGATGTGTGAGTATTGTATATATCACGTGGCCAATCATGAATATATATACGTATGATGTGTGAATATTGTATATATCATGTGGCCTATCATGTATACGTATTATATGTGAGTATTGTCTACATCACGTGGCCTATCATGTATACTTACGATGTGTGAGTATTGTATATATAACGGACTATCATGTATACGTATGGTGTGTGAGTATTGTATATATCATGTGGCCTATCATGTATACGTATGATGTGCGATTATTGTATATATAACGGACTATCATGTATACGTATGATGTGTGAGTATTGTATATATCACGTGGCCTATCATGTATACGTATGATGTGTGAGTATTGTATATATCACGTGGCCTATCATGTATACGTATGATGTGTGAGTATTGTATATATCATGTGGCCTATCATGTTTACGTATGATGTGTAACTATTGTATATATCATGTGGCCTATCATGTATACGTATGATGTGTGAGTATTGTATATATCACGTGGCCTATCATGTATACGTATCATGTGTAAGTATTGTATATGTCACGTGGCCTATCATGTATAAGTATGATGTGTGAGTATTGTATATATCACGTGGCCTATCATGTATATGTATGATGTTTGAGTATTGTATATATCAAGTTGCCTATCATGTATAAGTATGATGCGTGAGTATTGTATATATCACGTGGCCTATCATGTATACGTATGATGTGTGAGTATTGTATATCACGTGGCCTATCATGTATACATATGATGTGTGAGTATTGTATATATCACGTGGCCTATCATGTATACATATGATGTGTGAGTATTGTATATATCACGTGGCCTAGCATGTATACGTATGATGCGTGAGTAGTGTATATATCATGTGTCCTATCATGTATACGTATGATGTTTGAGTATTGTATATATCACGTGGCCTATCATGTATACGCATGGTGTGTGTGTATTGTATATATCACGTGACCTATCATGTATACGTATGATGTGTGAGTATTGTACATATCATGTGACCTATCATGTATACGTATGATGTGTGAATATTGTATATATCATGTGGCCTGTCATGTATACATATGACGTGTGTGTATTGTATATATCACGTGGCCTATGATGTATATATATGATGTTTGAGTATTGTATATAGCACGTGGCCTATCATGTATACGTATGATGTGTGAGCATTGCATATATCATGTGGCATATCATGTATACATATTATGGGTGAGTATCGGATTTCTGGTGATCCATTCTAATCCCATTAAAATTCAACATTACTATATAATTAGCTCTGGAACATACGCTAGTGTTTTTGTTTTATTTTGCGAAACCATTGCCGTTTATTGACCATTGCCAATGAATTTATTTTGCAATCGTCCGTTTACTTTTTCCAGTGGTAAGAACAATTGTACAATTCATTTATTCTTGTTCTCCGATTCAACAACAGACTAGAAAGAACACGGCAATCTAAACAAAACCACAAAAAAAAAAAATATATAATAAAATATATTGTGCTTTGCCACGATATACGATCTCCTAAAACTAATATCTCTCTGTCGTATAACTCAAATACCGAAAACTAAAACTGATCTATCCTATTGTTTTTAATTCTATACATGAGATCCGTCGATACAAGTGGTAGAGCCAATAATTGTTATTGTCCTTGAGAGAGCGATTAATGAGGTCAACCTTTTCTATGGTTAATGTCAAAACAGTGGATCCGATTTAGGAAGAGCAATTATGTGTTTTTGTTTTGGTCGGATGCGTTAAGTGAATATAACACCACCTTCGCGACCTTTCTACAACAAATGCATTAATTCAAAACACATATTTGCTTAACTGTAGATCATTTACGTTTTTATTTAAATTAAAATATTAAATTTAAATCCTCTAGCTCTGCAACTGGAGTCATCACCACTCTCGAAATACAGATTCAGTAAATTAAGCGTAAAGTAATTCACAAGTAATTGTTCAAATATCATTTTCTAGAGCATGCTCTCGTCGATTCGGTTATAAATCTTGAAACTTGATTGGGGCCCAAACCGAGCCATTAACAATATTAAAAATAGCGATAGTTATCCCACTAAAACAATACACAAGTGAGACAATGTATTGCATTATTAAAATCAATCCATTTGTAAAAAAAAAATGAAGTTGAAGACAAGGAATGTTAAAAACATTATCCTAAAAGCAGGACCAAGTTGTTTTTCAGAATATTCCATAGCTATACATTATCAGTATATAGCCGTCCCGCTATTCGATGCACTGTACATTAAGTGAGAGTCAACAAATGTATGGAGAAGCAACTAAGTAAATATGGTGGCGGTGGACTGTTTATCGGAGCGATAACCTTTTAAATACAGATATAAAAATCGAACAGGAAAAGTAGCATTAAAGGACGAGAGTCAACTATAAACTCAAACAGAAACAAAGTACAACTGTATATAAAAATGCATAAAAGGCAAAATAGGACATCACAAACACACACGGGTTGACAATAGGGCTACCGCCTTGAAACGGTCAGTGGCAAAAAAGGCCGCTGGGGGTTTAAACCAGGTTCTAGGGTGCACCAAACCTCACACTTACCATACTGTCATCCAAATAAAACGGGACAGTGTAAATAAAAAATCCCCACCATGAATTATTCTCTAACCAACAAGGCAGCATTAATAAGCAATATAAGTAAAACACAAATATTCTCGTGTATATATAAATACAAAAAATAAAATAGCCTAGAAAGCCGCAAAAAAGGTACTCAATGACTTGGCAGAAGCCAGAGCAACAAGAGAATAAACCGTTGAGGGCACTTGTTTAAGTTCAAGTCGCAGTTAAGGTACTTACCCAAGGTAAGCACTATTGCCAACCCTTTTGTGTTTGTGATGTCTTATCTTGCCTTTTGTTCATCTTTAAGGTCGTTCTTTGTTTCTGTGTCTTTGTGGTTGACTGTCGTCCTTGAATGCTACTTTTCCTGTTCGATGTTTATATCTACTTTTAGTTGATTTTGTTTAACTATTTTAATATGTTTAACACATTTCAAGCGTACCAATGAATACTTGCATTCTACTAACACTTTGGACATGTGAGCGGCTGGTTTGAGATTTCATGTCTAAATAGGAAATACGTGATTTGTTTCTTTGTTTGGTGTCAAAAGTATTTTTTCTACACAGGTTTTACTATGTATGACGATCGATTGTCATTGGTGCAGACTGATAACCACTTTATTACCGGGTAGAACCAGTACTGTATATATTGCGCCATCCGGAAGGATGAATAAACGTGAGGCTTTAGAACCGTTATTCATTCCGATCATTTGGGATCACTGAGCCCGACATTTACAGATATCTTTGGTACCTTCTCAAATACTGTGTTTTCATTCTTGAATTTCAAATAGGTGGTTCCACTCCAGCCGTTAAAGGTTCTGAAAATTGTTTAATCACCCTTAGGATATATTGCTGCCTTTTAATTTAGTCGTTGGAATGGTGAGAAGGTTCCATGTCATCGTCATATGCTTACCATCTTCGGGATGACTAAACTTTCTGTGCTATTGACTTTATAAATATTGAGTACTGCTCAACCAAGACTGCAATATTCTTTGTATTTATCGTTTTCAACAATTTCCAAATTTCCCATTTCATACATTTTTTAGTTCATATAATTATCAGATCTAAACATCAAAGAAGTCGCTCCGATTCGGACAAAACACTATACTACCAATCGTTTTGTAGATGCAAGAAAACAACGACCGATTAGGCTCGTGAAACTGTAACAGCGTGATTAAAACTGAAGGTTGAATTATGGTTTAAAATAAATAGAGACTTGGTGAAATGTGTGTGCGATCCTGTAACGGACAAACACACAGTTACAATCACTACAATATTAACGGCTCGCTATACAAGAACAACAACACCAAATAAATAATTAAATAACAAAAATGACACATTAGAGATTATTTTATCTGTCAATGGATAGAGACCTATAATCATACATTGGCCATAGTTATGTTAAATAATAAACTCTTCGGACGCATTAGTGAATCACCAACAAAGCCGAAAAGCTATAACAATGTGCAGTAAGCATATAAGTCACACAGGAATTGCAGCGCTCACAGAAAACAGTCAACCAAAACAACACACATACAAAACAAACGACAATTAATTACAAGGTAAAAACAAAGTATGCGATACTACAAACACAAAGTGGTTGATAAAGGGATACCGCCTTTGAACGGTCAGTGGTAAAAATACCGTTGTGGTCTTAAACCAGGTATTACGGCTCACCAAACCATAATCTAAAGTCTGGCTCTCGAACTTTAAATGAACTTGAGGACACTTACTGTTTATGAAATGAAGCAGATGCTCTGACATTCCGCTTAAAGTGCGAGTAACAGAAATGAACTAAAGTCTTAAAAATGTGCTGAGAACATGTGTTTTTTTATTGCGCACGCCAGTATAACATTAGGGTAATTGTGCATTGTTTACTGAAAACAACATGTTGTCCACACATGTAGAAAATGATATGTAGAATAATGTCAATCGAAAGCAAGCCTTAAAACATTATTTCCGGTATAATCCAGTATGGCCGACACAAAAGAAGAAAACTTAATGCAAATTAGAGCAAGCACAACTTCTAGAAATCGTTACAAAAAAATTATTCAGTACAATTATATAATGACGGATATGTCCAGTAGACCTTTATATACACTTGTGAGAAGGAGTAAATACAGCTATAATTATACTGACAAATAGTGATATAAAAGAATACACCAACTCTATTTTCAACAATATATCGCATAGATTATTATCAGTTCATGGAGTGCGTCAATTAGTAGGTTTGTATGAGACCGCAATTTGGCACGGGTCAATTTTAACTATATCAATAGGTGATGTGTTATTCGTTAAATATGTTCTGCCATATAAGTATAAAAACAGAATACTCGTCCAAATTTATTCAAGCTGCCAGAAAGCCGAACATGCTATTATGACGGTCGTTTGGTAATTGCAGGGGAAAATGAATGTTTTCGATTATAATTTTGAATTGTAATATAATATTTAAAAAAAAATGCATTGAAATTATTTATATATTTTAAACAAAAATCTAGTTAAACTGAGGAATTTATAATAATATATAATTGTAAAACATTATACTAGACATATTTCATTTGAAATGTTGTAAATATTAAATGTGATATTAAATATTAATCAAACAATAAATAAAATAAACAAAAGTAGATACAGGTCAAGAATCGTGACTTTCCATTAGCCTTGACGTGTTCTACTCATCATAGTATGTCTGTATGAACATACTCAATAAATATAGATATACAAGAAATATAAAAAAATCGGACACTACAAAATTCGGTACAAACGCATAGTTTGTATTTATACAACACTGTCCAATATAATATAGATAAAAAACTCGAACAGGAAAAGTAGCATACAAGGACGACATTCAACCACAAACACGCACAGAAACAAAGAACAATTTTAAAGAGGAATAAAAGGCCAAATAAGACATCACAAACACAAAAGGGTTGAACATAGGGCGACCGCCTTGGAACGGTCAGTGGCAAAAAAGGCCGCTGGGGCTTTAAACCAGGTTCTAGTGTGCACCAAACCTCACACTTACCCTACTGTCATCCCAATAAAACGGGACAGAGTTAATAAAGAAATCCCCGCCATGAACTATTCTCCAACAAACAAGGCAGCATTAATAGGCAATATAAGTAAAACACAAAGATGCTCGTGTATATATAAATGCAAAAATAAAATAGCCTAGAAAGCCAAAAGAAGGTACTCAATAACTTGGCGCCAGAGCAACAACAGAACAAACCACTGAGGCCACGACAAAACATGATTGCAGACAAACATCAAACGTCACCGTTTTGGGCTTTAGGGAGACGTCATCATAGGGTCCACAGCCTAAAAGTAGAGATTGTGTAAATAAATTCTGAAAAGGTTATCCCTTGGAAGCAAGTCTTAAACAAGCAAGCAAACAAGTCTACAACACTATTTTTCCAATATACAGTACACGTACTTAAGATATATTCCTAAGCTCATCCTTAACACACTAATAATTGATGTGTTTTATTTGAATGCGTGTTTTTGGTTAACTGTATTCCGTGAATGCTACATTTCCTGTTCAACATGAATATACTTGTTAAGGGCGATCCTTTGGAAGCAACATACACAACCAAGAAAAATAAAGTAGCAGACTCGGTTTTGTGTTTGTGATGTCTTATTTGGCCTTTTATTCATCTTTAAATTTGTTCTCTGTTTCTGTGTCTGTTTTTGGTTGACTGCCGTCCTTGAATGCTGCTTTTCCTGTTCGATTTATTGGGATGACAGTAGGGTAAGTGTGCGGTTTGGTGCACACTAGAACCTGATTTAAAACCCCAGCGGCCTTTTTTGCCACTGACCGTTCCAAGGCGGTAGCCCTATTGTCAACCCTTTTGTATTTGTGATGTCTTATTTGGCCTTTTATTCCTCTTTAAAATTGTTCTTTGTTTTTGTGCGTGATTGTGGTTGACTGTCGTCCTTGTATGCTGCTTTTCCTGTTCGAGTTTTATATCTATATTATATTGGACAGTGTTGTACAAATACAAACTATGCGTTTGTACCGAATTTTGTAGTTTCCATTCTTTAGAAATACAGAATAAACACATATAACATGAGCTTGACTTATATATGTCACCCATTTAATATAAACCAATTATACCCCTGCCATTATGTATTCAGACTGTGACAAAAGCAAAACAACAGACCGGTATCTGGGGACGTTCAATTAGATCCAATCACTTAGTATCAGCTTTATGCTGTAGTCAGCAGGCGTTTAATGCGTTTAATTAGCTCACTATGTATAAAACATTGACATTATTTCTAGTAGATTTAGAGACTGTTGTACGATTGAACCTACTGCTTTCCGTGTTCTCTATAATTTCTCGTTAATGCCAATAGTATTAGTGTCAAACGAATCTGCAAACAAACATAAGTAAATATGAAATGGAACAGTCAATGTAGCATTCAAGGACCACTTTTAACCAAAAACACGTATTGATACAAGTGTTCTGATGGTTTTCACATTTAAGATGTACAATCCTAAACTCCAGTCATATTTAAGATGTACAATCATAAACTCCAGTCATATTAAAGATGTACACAGTCATATTTAAGATGTACAATCATAAACTCCAGTCATATTAAAGATGTACACAGTCATATTTAAGATGTACAATCCTAAACTCCAGTCATATTAAAGATGTACACAGTCATATTTAAGATGTACAATCATAAACTCCAGTCATATTTAAGATGTACAATCATAAACTCCAGTCATATTTAAGATGTACAATCATAAACTCCAGTCATATTTAAGATGTACAATCCTAAACTCCAGTCATATTAAGATGTACAATCATAAACTCCAGTCATATTAAAGATGTACACAGTCATATTTAAGATGTACAATCCTAAACTCCAGTCATATTAAAGATGTACACAGTCATATTTAAGATGTACAATCATAAACTCCAGTCATATTTAAGATGTACAATCATAAACTCCAGTCATATTTAAGATGTACACAGTCATATTTAAGATGTACAATCATAAACTCCAGTCATATTTAAGATGTACAATCATAAACTCCAGTCATATTTAAGATGTACAATCATAAACTCCAGTCATATTTAAGATGTACAATCATAAACTCCAGTCATATTAAAGATGTACACAGTCATATTTAAGATGTACAATCCTAAACTCCAGTCATATTAAAGATGTACACAGTCATATTTAAGATGTACAATCATAAACTCCAGTCATATTTAAGATGTACAATCATAAACTCCAGTCATATTTAAGATGTACACAGTCATATTTAAGATGTACAATCCTAAACTCCAGTCATATTTAAGATGTACACAGTCATATTTAAGATGTACAATCATAAACTCCAGTCATATTAAGATGTACAACAGTCATATTTAAGATGTACAATCATAAACTCCAGTCATATTAAAGATGTACACAGTCATATTTAAGATGTACAATCATAAACTCCAGTCATATTTAAGATGTACAATCATAAACTCCAGTCATATTTAAGATGTACACAGTCATATTTAAGATGTACAATCCTAAACTCCAGTCATATTTAAGATGTACACAGTCATATTTAAGATGTACAATCCTAAACTCCAGTCATATTTAAGATGTACAATCATAAACTCCAGTCATATTAAAGATGTACACAGTCATATTTAAGATGTACAATCCTAAACTCCAGTCATATTAAGATGTACAATCATAAACTCCAGTCATATTTAAGATGTACACAGTCATATTTAAGATGTACAATCATAAACTCCAGTCATATTTAAGATGTACAATCCTAAACTCCAGTCATATTAAAGATGTACACAGTCATATTTAAGATGTACAATCATAAACTCCAGTCATATTAAGATGTACAATCATAAACTCCAGTCATATTTAAGATGTACACAGTCATATTTAAGATGTACAATCCTAAACTCCAGTCATATTAAAGATGTACACAGTCATATTTAAGATGTACAATCATAAACTCCAGTCATATTAAGATGTACAATCATAAACTCCAGTCATATTAAGATGTACAATCATAAACTCCAGTCATATTTAAGATGTACAATCCTAAACTCCAGTCATATTAAAGATGTACAATCATAAACTCCAGTCATATTTAAGATGTACAATCATAAACTCCAGTCATATTAAGATGTACAATCATAAACTCCAGTCATATTTAAGATGTACACATTCATATTTAAGATGTACAATCCTAAACTCCAGTCATATTAAAGATGTACACAGTCATATTTAAGATGTACAATCATAAACTCCAGTCATATTAAGATGTACAATCATAAACTCCAGTCATATTTAAGATGTACACAGTCATATTTAAGATGTACAATCATAAACTCCAGTCATATTAAGATGTACAATCATAAACTCCAGTCATATTAAAGATGTACACAGTCATATTTAAGATGTACAATCATAAACTCCAGTCATATTAAGATGTACAATCATAAACTCCAGTCATATTAAGATGTACAATCCTAAACTCCAGTCAAATTTAAGATGTACAATCCTAAACTCCAGTCAAATTTAAGATGTACAATCCTAAACTCCAGTCATATTTAAGATGTACAATCCTAAATTCCAGTCACATTTAAGATGTACAATCCTAAACTCCAGTCATATTTAAGATGTACAATCCTAAACTCCAGTCATATTCAAGATGTACAATTCTAAACTCCAGTCATATTAAGATGTACAATCCTACACTCCAGTCATATTTAAGATGTACATAGTCATATTTAAGATGTACAATCCTAAACTCCAGTCATATTTAAGATGTACCAAATCACACTAAGCGCGGTATGTCAGTATGCCGAAATGCCTTTAGCACGGGATCATTATGCCGAAATGACTTTAGCACGGGATCATTTGCTTTAATGACAAATGCACGAATATATAATATGCATTGTATTGTTATATTAACGACATCATATTGAATTAACTAGATATATCGGATATTCAAATAATGACCCACGCCTAACCCCAAAATTCCACGTGTGTAACCTTGTCCTTGTGGTCGCTGGTGATCAGAAATATGGCGGAATGTTTGTGTACGACTATAGTAATCAATTAATAAAATGTGAAAGTAATTCGTGAAAGCATTTTGAGAATATGAGCAAAAATATAAATTTAACATTTTACTGAACGCGAAACGCCTAATAATACCCACCGATTAATGCCAAATTTGAAAGTGTGTAACCTCTTCACTTTGTGGTCGCAAGTGATAAGAAATATGATGGAATGTCTGTGTACTACCTTAGTAATGAACAAATACAATATGAAAGTAATTCTTGTAGCGTATGATCAAAACCAACGGACGAACAAACGGACAACAATTTAACTATTGTTTACCACCCACTACTTTTAAAGGAGGAATAGAAATGGAGACCTTTCTTATAATGGATTTCTCTCTTTCATTAAAGAAAACATTTCCTTTACTTAGTTTTTCGTGTGTGCCATGTCATACGATGGATACAGAGTGACTGGTTTACCTAAGGAAAAGTCAGAACAACTTAAACAGTTAATTGTGTTTCATATAAATTGTGTATATAAAAAAGTAGAATATTCAAGACATTATGTATTTCCTTGAGAATGATAGAATTCAGACTAAAGTTAATTCAAAAGCACTGTTCTCGTTAGAAACTGTTCACTAGAACTGCACAAATCTTGTTTAGCTGTATGGATCACCATACAATATCATGTTCTCATCTGATCATTTACCATGTTTACGCGTTAACTCTGAACCCGCTAAGCACAACTATAACAGCATTTGCGTCCATTGTAAACCCAGGTTATCATGCGAGTAACTCGCAGGCTGATTATGCTTTACAATTTCCAGTTGCTGGTCAGTCATTTCCCCAAAACACCCTTTTGTCACATAAATGGAATTTTCTTAATTCAAAGAAAGAACAGTCCATTATATGTTATAT
The DNA here is from genome assembly GCA_037043455.1 of Cyrtodaria siliqua. Lineage (NCBI taxonomy): Eukaryota > Metazoa > Mollusca > Bivalvia > Adapedonta > Hiatellidae > Cyrtodaria > Cyrtodaria siliqua. Next base: position 255,143 of record JAWPHD010000291.1, read on the forward strand.
TTGTAGCGGTTAAGGGATAGGCCATAGTGATCATGGTTTACAATGTCCGTCTACTTATCAGTCACTTTCCCAAAACAAATATTTGTCACGTAAATGAAATGGTCTTAATTCAAGGAAAGAACAGTCCATATATTATATCTATGTATTGTCGAGCGACGACGTGATGTATGGCAAATACCAAAGAATGTTGTTAGCATGTTTAAATACAAAACATGACAACCCCTATATGCATATTTTGATACAAAAATATATAAAGACTAACAGGATATGATGCTTTATCTAGCATAATGGCAACATTAATAGGGAAATGTTACAATTTATTTTTAGATAAATCATGTATGGTTTATTCATCGTTCTACGACAATTTGGTAATAAATATGACGTTTTGTTGAAAACGTCTGATTCGTAATGAGTTGCTGCAGAGCTTCGTGTCACGTGTCACGCTGACGCAAGCATCTGAATACAGCTTAATCGAGACAATTTGGGAGAATTTAGATGAAAGTGAAATAATTTTCAAATTTATTGCATCAAATTTTCTTAATAAAACGGGTAACTAGTTATGCATGGATTCGTCATACGGGCGCCAAAATGAAGTAATGCTTTCTCTCATGTGTGTACACGTTTTCCCATTTGTTCTTCTCTTGAATATCAGGTAATGACTGAATTAAAAACATAATGACTACTACTGATTTTTGTTAGAATTGATTTTCGAAAGTTTATAGTTTGGTTTTATATTCATGCTTTATTTAATGGTTTCCGTGATGTATTTTTATTCATCTAATTTATACAATTGGTTTACTCGCATTTAGTGGCGGACGTTAATACAATACTGTGGACAATCAAGAACAGTGGAATAAACAAACGCAGATATACACTTCGAACAGGAAATTTAGCATTCACAGAACACAGTCAACCAATAAAAACACGCTTACGAAACAAACAATAACGGCAAAGTAGAAGGTAAGTATGGACACCACAAATATAAAATGGTTGATATCAGGGGTACCATCTTAGAACGGTCAATGGCAGAAAGTCTTCCGTTGGTTTAAACCATATGTAACAATATTGGGGTACCATCTTAGCACGGTCAATGGCAGAAAGTATCCCGTTGGTTTTAACCAGTTCATGAAACCTCACTCTTCACACTAATGTTTGCAAGATGAAATAACCAATGATGATACTGCTTCACGATAATTTGAAACAATGGCTACCAGTCCGAGAATACACTGATTACTTATTTACTTGAACCCACGTAGGACATTTTACCATTAAGCCACCGCCGCAATAAAATAGTATTTGACAGTAAAACACAGCTCAATGTAACCAAGTACAAAATTAGAACCATTCTGAAGGATGTTTTTAAATAAATTAAATTGTACAAATGGTCTGAACACTTGACTGAGTTTTAAAGGTGCAGACGGCAATCTTGATTCATAAAGGGACACGCAGAAATAATTTGAATAATTCAAAGGACATTGCCTTAGCGAATTACTATATGTTGATATATAATATATTTAATCCCACATTGCCGCGTATCCCTTTACAATAATACACATTCGTAAAGGGTCACACAGCAATTATTTGAATAATTCAAAGGAAATTGCATTGCGTAATATCAAATGTTGATTATATTGCACCAATAATAAGTTTAATCCCACATTGCTGCCTGGCCCTTTACAATAATACACATTAATAAAGTGGACAAGCCAAAGCAACGTTGCAATGTAAATATAACCGACGTCAGAAATAATGCTTCGGGTTTTCATTTAGAAAACAAAGGAGCAATTTCCGACTTCTAGAAGCTTTTAACAAAGTTCTATAATTGTTCGATAAATCAACAATTGACAGGTGACAAGCACGACGAGAGACGAAAATCATGTTAATATACAACCACTGGTGAGCAGCCAATCCGGTATGCTTATTAACACTCAACTTCTGCATACAGTGGATAAAAAAATTATTGAACAGGATTTCATTATATACTGAAACAAATGGCTAGCGCTACCATATGCACATCTAGCTTAAAGAAATTGAATATTATTTTATAATGTGTGAAGTATTCGAAAACTTTGGCATGTCATAGGGTGTTCTTTTGTTTTTACTGATAATAAATACTGAAAAGTGGATCCCTTGGGAGCAACAAACACAAACAAGAGATAAAAATATCAGACTCGGTTTTATTGAGTCTGTTCATGAGAGGTATTTTTACGTGCAACCTCACGCCTCCTAGCATCGGCTTAAGCGATTTTCTACTTTAAAGCCACATATATTTGGACCAATAAGTATATGATTCAATGTAAGTATTAGAGTTATCTCTCATCTGTGCTAAAACCGTATGTGTCAACCTTACAAATCTACACTGACCGTGCATACGTGAAAGAACTTGTAAACAATATCTGGCAATTTGTTTATTTAAAGAGTAGGCGAAACGCTGATATCTGTGTACATTTGGTAAACATATAAATAAATTAAAGTCACATGACGCTTTTGATCAAATGAAACGTCGCCGAAACTTACTTTGAAATTAAACCTGCAAAATCATTTTAAAATAATACATAAGAAATTTATGTAAATGATGGTCTTCGGGGTTGACAGGCGTGAGCCATGTTTGAGTAAAACAAAATAAAATATAATGTATACGCTAATCAGCACAGAACTAGTTTACTTATACTGAAAAACAAGTATTTGTATTCATACGAATCTATATTCTCTCATATACAAAAAGCGACAGAGCTAAAATATCGACGGAAAAGCTAATATTCCCTAATGGAAAATAAGCCATTCACATAAAGGGTCACATTTTATTTCTATTACAGTCACGTGTTTCTTAATGGAACAAAAATGATCGTTGTGTTATTAGCATTAATGCACTTTTCATTTGTTCTACGGCTCTAGTGTTAATAAACTAGCTTTGGAAGCCAAACAAATACATCATATTTTCATTTGAAGCATGTAGTCATGTTGAGGACTTCAATATTCGTAATATTTGTATAACTAAAAAATTACTCCATCAGGGCTACCCTTAACAAATTAATAAATTTCGGGAAAAAAGCTTTTACATTGTATTATCGTAGCCCAGATCTACTTTTAAAATGTAAAAGTAATTTAAGAACTCTTCTGCGACAAGGACTATCACAATCAGGCTTCTGTGGTGACGTGATTTACAAACTTCGTAAGATCTTTGGTCATGATTACGTTCATACTATCTTTGATAAACTTGTTAAAAGGTTTATCAAAAGAGGTTATGACCCTATCATTTTGCAACGCACTCCATGCTTGGTGGTGGACCCATTTATAATTCGCCACTGTGCTTTCCTCTTTAATTGTGCGATGACTGGACAGGCTGTGGATCCTATGATGATGTCTACCTAAAGCCCAAAAGGATGATGTTTGTCTGCAATCTTGTCTTGTTGTGCCCTAAATGATTTATTCTCTTGTTGCTACGGCTTCGAGTACCTTCATTGTGGCTTTTTATGCTATTGTGTTTTGTATTTATATATACAGCATCTTTGTGTTTTACTTACATTGCCTATTAATGCTGCCTTATTGGTTAGTGAATAAGCTCATGGCGGGGATTTCTTTATTTACACTTTCTCGTTTTATTGGGATGACAGTGGGGTAAGTGTGATGTTTGATGTACCCTAGAACCTGATTTAAATCCGGCGGCCCTATTTTACCACTCACTGGTCCAGGCGGTAGCCCTATTGTGATGTCTTATCTTGCCCTTTATTCATCTTTATATGTAGTTGTTCTTTGTTTCTTTGTGTGTTTGTGGTTGACTGTTGTCCTTGCGTGCTGCATTTCCTGTTCGGCTTTTATATACACTTTTAACATTCGTAATTGTTACTCCATCAGCGCTACCGTTATCATAAACTTTGAAAAACCTTTGCAAAATGTTATAATCGTATCCATGATCTATTTTTAAAATTTATAAAATAATTTTAGATCTGTTCTGCGACAAGGACCATCAGAACATGACTTCTACTGAAACATGATTTACAAACTTAGACTGACCGTGGTCTTTGAATGCTACATTTCCTGTTCGACTTTTATACCTGCTTTTAAATCATAAATATGAATTTATATTGCGTTTGTGTTGCTATCAGAATATTGTTCAATAGAATGTAGTTAGATCAGACACAAATTTATTAGAGCTCTAAGGCATCATATGAATTAATATTAATGAATTAAAACAAACATAGAGCATCAAATTTACAATACTTACGTTTGCGGACTGACTGTAGGGTCTAGTTAAGTGAAATGCACTTTGAATATAAAAATAATATAAGTTTTAATCGCATAAAGATTAAAACCTTCATGCACTTGGAAAATATGAAATACCCTTCCAGGTCCTCATTATAATTCATTATAGGGGAGGCGACTCGTGAGAGCATGTTCCGTATATACTGAAGGGAGATCACCGGACGTCCTTCTAAAAACGGTAAGGTAAATAGTTTTCTAAATGGTTATATAGGTCATTTAAACTCGATATAAGATAAATTCCACTCTACCCTGCTTTCTCTTTCTGATGTGTTTTGTTTGTATATTTACAGTTACGTGTCCTTGAGTGAACGTCATTGCTGAGTTACAGATATGATTACGTGGATGTTCGTTCTCAATAGTAGACACGTAGACTACTCAGAATAGTGTGCGAGCGTAACAGTCAGTATCCGTTATCGGGTCCAATGAGTTATTACGTCAGCATCCGTCATCGGGGCAGACGATAACGTTATCGGGGCAGACGACAGACGGCATTTGCTAGCAGGATAGGTTTTGCGCCCGTTGACGGAGCAACATAATCACCTGTATTTAACAGTTTGCTTAATTGTAAAATAATAAAATTATAAATAATGTCTATAAGTATTACCATTATAAAACATTCAAGGACCACAGTCAGCCAAAACGCGCACAGAAACAAACAATAATTGAAATAATGAACAGAAGGCACAAGATATGACATCACACACATAAAACAGTTTCCAATAGTGATACCGCCTTTGAACGGTCAGTTTCAAAAAGGCCTTGGGTGGTTATCGGGGTTTGAACCAGGTTCTAGGATGCACCAAACCTCACTCTTACCCTATTGTCGTCGCAATAAACGGGACAGTGTAAATACAGATATCCTCGCCAGGTTATATTCTCTAATAAACAAGGCACCATTAATAGCCAATGTTACATTAGTTAAAATAAATTATTTATATATTTCAATATCAGCCTTAAACATATTTCTTTACTATTTTACAACTCTAAATAAGAACAAAACACACATAACATCCTATTGTTTATACTGTTAATGAATTGCGTCTATCAAAGACAAGGAATTAATATGATGCCATTGTCAATCATTGATCCATTTCAACCAATCAAACCAATAAGATACCTCCGACAAACATTAGCACGTGCAACTGTATTATAATAAAACCTATTGTCAATATACTCCGACATCAACAATAGCACGTGCAACTGTGTTATAATATAACCTAATGTCAATATACTCCGACATCAACAATAGCACGTGCAACTGTGCTATAATAAATATAACCTTTTGTCAATATTCTCCGACATCAACAATATTTTGAATGTTGTTTAACGGCTCATCATCACAGTATAGGTTATTTAGAGCCGCCCCAGAGAGAGGGGAAGGATACATAGGAATCCGGGAACCTGCCCTACTCTTATTATCGAATAGATTCCTATGGTTCTTAACGTGCTCGGAGGATAGACCGATACACGGGACCGCCCGGTTTACGTCCCCATCCGACGGACGAGGCTAAGGAAAAGTATCATGCCCAAGAACACACCGACGGAACTCAGTGGCACCATCACCAATAGCACGTGCAACTGTGTTATAATATAACCTATTGTCAATATACTCCGACATCAACAATAGCACGGAGATATCGAAGTAGTGGCGTTATGTTAATTATTAAATACTCAGAAAAAAATTGTTAGGCTATTGTTAGACTATTGTTACACTATTGTTACACTATTGTTACACTATTTTTAGACTATTTTATATACCAGCGTTCGATAGCCTGCAATCGATTCCTGAAAGTATGTCTTCTTTTCTTATATAATCACGTCGGTCATACAAATTCAGGAAAGAACTAAACATGAAAAAACATGCTGTTGTCCTGTCCATATTTGTTAACAAGTTTCAAGAATGATCCTAGCAATTCCCAGCGATGAAAGGTCTAGAACCACTTGTTGAGTCATCCCACTTACTGAATGGAATATATGGTAATGCTTTTTAATAATAAAAAGTGAAGCAATGGTAATAATTGTAAATGTAAAAAAAAAAGAAATACAAATGAGTTAACGGTAATATGCCACAGTAATTGCTAATTTCAAAGATTAAAACGCTTTATGTATATTAGAAAAATGTATTTAAACACTTTTTGAAGAAATAACTCTATGAATTAGCGATTTTAAATATAAAATCAGTTGTACATGTGGCAAGGGGAGGGAAAATGCATATGAGATTATTTTCAGTATCCAAATAATTTGGAAACTGAATACCGAGGGAGGGTTGCTTTACTAGTAAAACAACTCTAATAACAGTGACTGATTAAAGATATGTTGACGTAAACTCATTGAAGCTACGGGTGGATAATTAGCCGGAAATGAGATGTTGCAAAGAATGTTCTTGCGCAGATAGATAGAGTAAGGGAGATCATAAATTAGTCGGCATCAAAATACAGTATAAACATTTATATTTTATACACACTTTCATGACACTTTAAACAGATATATATCTAACAAGTTCGGAAGCACTTTGTATTTAAACAAAGAATGTATTAAAGATATAACACTCACGTTGATGTTTTATGAACAATAAAATCTACTTTGACCTTTTCGAGATGATCGTGTGAGATTGCCGCTTCTGAAGTATCGCAAATAAATATGTATACAATTCTATATATACAAAGGATGATCAAACATAAACTGGTGGGCGAAACCTTGATCAGTCTGTTTTACCTGATTTTTAACTATGCGAAAACAAACATATGTTCTATAATAGTCTTAAGTTAACGGTATAAGGCGTCGTGTGGGACAATTGTTTAACAACGGTGGGACAACTGTTTAACAACGGTGGGACAACTGTTTAACAACGTGTGGGACAACTTTTTAACAACGGTGGGACAACTGTTTAACAACGGCGGGTCAACTGTTTAACAACCGCGGGACAACTGTTTAACAACGTGTGGGACAACTGTTTAACAACGGTGGGACAACTCTTTAACAACGTGTGGGATAACTATTTAACAACGTGTGGGACAACTGTTTAACAAGTGTACATTTTACTTTTGTATATATGACGCTAACAAAAAAAATGAATTAATTTAAGCATTAACTCCCTGTTATGATATTGTGTATACTATCTTCATGTACTCGTAGAGGACTGCAGAGCATTGCTCTCACTGTTGTAACTTGATATATACTGTGTATATTGTTTAGTCTTATTAAAATAACCAGCAGAGTCAGACGTGTGTTCCTCTTTGATAGCATCCTAACACGAAACACAACATGGTGTCAGAATAAAGGGATTTAAATATTTCAATCAACGATTATAAAAAGATCTTGACTGGATTATTAGAAATTGGACATATTAATATAATAAATTTATTCGTGAAAAAAGAACAACATCCAAATGGATTTATCTGGCATTCCGCAGCCAAAAATGGACTTTGCTGATTCAAATCTTCCGGAGGCTTGGAAAAAGTTTCAGCAGCATGTGGAGCTAATTTTCAACTGTCCGCTCAAAGGGAAAGATGAAGACACCAGAATTTCATACTAAATTCTTGCTCTTGTGGGTTGGCGAAAAAGGGCGTGACATATACAATACGTGGGTATTATCAGAAGACGACAAAAGGTCTCTTGCTGTGCATTACGAACGTTACAAAACATATGTCCAGCCAAAGCTTAATCCAGTATTCGCTAGGTTTAAGTTCAGCAATGAGCTCCAAGGAAACGAATGCATTGAACAATATGTCACCAAGCTAAAGTTGTTAGCTAAGGACTGCAATTTCAAGGACCAAGACGAGATGATACGCGACAAGATAGTATTTGGAGTTTCATCCTCTAAAATACGAGAAAAGATCATCAACGTTGGAGCTGACCTGACACTAGAAAAAGCGATACAAATATCTCAAAGTTTTGAATATGCACAAGAGCAACTGAAGACCATGAGCAAAATGGCAGCGCCAAATGTTCATGCAGTTCGACATAAACCGAAGCAACAACAACAACAACAACGCTATGGTACTAGGACCACTCAGCAAAAGTCTATCAACAAACAGGCAAGGAATCAATTAATGAGGGAGTCAAGCTCATCATCATCATGTGGGAACTGTGGATATTCACATTCAAAACGTGATGTATGACCCGCAAAAGGAAAGACATATGACAAATGCAAAAAGCTTAATCACTTCGCCAAGGTGTGCAGATCAAACACAGTGCATACTTTAAGTTCTAATGTGCAATGTGTTAAATTACAAGATAGTTATTGTGTTAATTCTGTACATAAATCAAAGGTTAGAGATGGCCAGGCTTTCGCAAATGTCAAGCTAGGTCCTGCTTTTTTCCCAATAGAATTTAAGCTTGACACTGGCAGCCAAGTCAACATTATTCCCAAGCATAATTATGTATGACAAACTTAGGTTGTACCACCCTCTCCACAAACCACCCCGCACACTCTCTGATTATAATGGCTGTACCCTCAACACTGTAGGTTACTGAACTCTCCCATGTAAACATGGTAAATGCGAGCAAACCTTAGACTTTTACATTGTCAAGACGCGCTCTCCTGCAATAATAGGACTCAAATCATGTGAGGAGTTAGGCCTCATAAAGTTAGTGTACTCAGTAGACCCTATAAAGTCACAAAATACTGACAGCATTCCTATGACTAAGACAACAGTACTTAAGGAATATGCTGATGTGTTTCAAGGCATAGGTCTATTCCCTGGTGAATGCAACAATCACATTGACAAACAGGCTACCCCTGTTGTACATCCACTCAGATGTGTACCCGTTTCCCTACATGACAAAGTTAAGCAACGATTAGATTGTATGGAATCGGATGGTGTCATTGCCAAGGTCACGACGCCTACCGATTGGGTTAATTCCATGGTAATCGTGGAAAAGCCACAGTCTGGCAAGCTCCGTATATGCCTCGATCCCAATGATCTGAACAAGGCTTTATCTAGACCACACTATCCTTTAAGAACACTAGAGGATATATTGCCCAAACTGTCTGGTGCAAGATATTTTTCGAAGCTTGACGCTAGGTCTGGCTACTGGAATATAAAACTTTCACACCAGTCATCGTTCCTTACTACCTTTAATACCCCATTTGGACGGTATAGGTATTTAAGACTTCCATTTGGACTCAAGTCAAGTCAAGATGAGTTCCAAAGGAAAATTGACGAATGTTTTGAGGGCTTAGATGGGATCGTCTCAATAGTTGACGACATCCTAGTAACTCGTCAAACACAGAAGGAGCATGACACGAACTTACGTAATGTAATGAAACGAGCTCGAGAAATGGGCATCAGGTTTAACGAGGAAAAACTTGAAGTAGGTGCTACAGAGGTACCATACTTCGGGCATATTTTGACTGCAGAAGGTCTTAAACCAGATCCATCAAAAGTGTCTGCCATTAATTTCATGGATCCTCCCAAAAACCGTTCAAAATTAAAAACCATTCTTGAGGGTCCCAAAGAGGTTTTGCGTGAAAACGTGATCGGGGTGTTTTTAAAACGTGACACGTGAAACAAACAATATTTTTGCGTGATTGCGTGAAAATTATATCAGCGTGATCCGTGATTTTGGTCTTGGTAAAACGTGATCGCGTGGTATGGTGACGTGAAACGTGAATTTTTAGTCCTTTTCAGTCTTTTTAGTGTCCCATTTAGGCCTATGTGAAATGTTCTCTTTTTGTCATAACTTTTATACGGTAACAGGTCAACTCGTACTTAAGTCAACTCGTACTCATTTTGGTCAACTCGTACTAATTTCTGTTTTTCAATTGGTCAACTCGTACTCATCTCGTACTCACTATTTATTTCTTATGTTTAGGTAATTAAATTTGTATTTTTATGTGTTATATGCATAAAACATAAAATAATACATATTTTTAAGTATAGAATGACAAAATATATGAGTACGAGTTGACCAAAATGATGTTTACATTCATTTGTAAATGGGAGTAATTCATGGATTTCATGATTTAATTTGTGGTGATTATAAAGAAAACAACAACAAGATGTGTAATATATTAATATTGAAAACTAAACTTAATAAAACATATTTACAAAATGTACAATATATACAAACATCTTGTTACCTAAACATAAGAAGTAAATAGTGAGTACGAGATGAGTACGAGTTGACCAATTGAAAAACAGAAATGAGTACGAGTTGACCAAAATGAGTACGAGTTGACTTAAGTACGAGTGGACCTGTTACCGTATAGCTTCCCACACATTGTACTAGAGAAGCTCGAGCCTATAGCGCTTCACGTCTGCTCATCCACATTTAACGTGAAATGTGAAAGTTCTGCTATTTTCACGTGAAGACGTGATCCTTGTTTTTATTTTACGTGATCACGTGAACACAGCCCCCCTTTGGGACCCCCATTCTTTGTATGGTCAATTTCTTATCAAAATTTGCACCAAACCTATCAACAGCCACAAGTCCTCTTAGGCAACTGTTATCCAAGAATGTAGAATTTGTTTGGGACTCGCAGCATGACGCCGCGTTTTTGAAAGTCAAACAAATTATCACGGACGCACCTGTATTAGCGTATTATGACCCCAAAATACCGCTGACACTTCAGGTTGACAGTTCCAAATTCGGGCTTGGAGCGACACTATTACAAAGAGGAAAACCTATTGCTTTTGCTTCTAAGTCTCTTACTCCCACAGAAGTAAATTACGCACAAATTGAAAAGAAATGTTTGCTATTCTCTTCGGATGCAAGCGATTTCACCAATTTGTCTATGGTAGAGACGTGACAGTAGAAAGTGACCATTTGCCAATAGAGTCTATCATGAAGAAGCCTCTTTATCAAGCTCCCGCAAGGTTACAGCGTATGATGTTACAGTTACAGCGCTATAATCTTAATGTTTCACACGTTAGTAGTAAGAACATACCCGTAGCTGACACGTTGTCTAGGAAATTTCTCCCCAACACGTACCCTGGACTGTCTGATGGCATGGAGGTACAAGTTCATACTGTACTCTCTAATCTTCCCATAACTGACCGTAAACTAGACCAAATCAAAACTCAGACGGAGCAAGATCCGAAACTGCGCTTACTCAAACATGTCATTCTACAAGGTTGGCCCGACACAAGAAAACAGTGTCCCTCTCAAATTACAGAGTACTGGAATTACAGGGACGAAATGACTTGTGTAGACGGACTCATTATGAAAGGTGACCGAATTGTAATTCCTCGAGCACTCAGGTCTCAAATGCTCGGAACTATACATTCAGGACATATGGGTATTTACAAAAGTCTACAGAGAGCACGCAGTTTGCTATTTTGGTCAAGAGTTACGTCAGAAATCAAAGAAATGATTTCAAAATGTTCAGTCTGCCTTGAACGTAGAAATGCAAATACCAAAGAGCCGCTAATGCCACACAATATACCTTCATATCCATGGCAAACAGTAGCAACAGATTTGTTTACCTTGGACGGTAACGATTATCTTATAGTCGTTGACTATTACAGTCGCTATTTTGAGCTTAAACAGCTTCCCAATGCCAAAAGTCGCACTGTTATTGACAGAATCAAAGGCATATTTGCAAGATTTGGAATTCCATACATTGTTGCTAGTGATGGAGGCCCGTGTTATTCATCGCACGAGTTTGACACATTTGCTAAAGATTGGGATTTCAAGCACGTTAAATCAAGTCCATATCACAGTCAAAGTAATGGTCTTGAAGAGAAAACGGTACAGACGGTCAAGCGAATCTTGTCTAAGTCAAAAGTCGATAGAAAGGATCCACTTATTGGTATGCTTAAGTATCGCGCAACACCTTTAGTTTGTGGTTATTCACCAGCGCAATTACTCATGGGTAAACAATTGCGTTCTGTCATTCCCACAATGCATCAACTTCTGATCCCAGAAACACCCGATCACAAGAAAGTTAAGGGAACTATGCTTTCTCAAAAAAGTAAAGGGAAAACATATTATGATAGTAACTCAAAACCCCTTACACCTCTTGAAATAGGTGAGTCGGTCAGACTTATTCAAAACAAGTTGTGGAAACCTGCAATCGTCACTGAAAAACACAATGAGAGATCATATTCTGTAGAAACAAACGATGGCGCAAATTATCGCAGAAATCGTATTCACCTGATGAAAACAAATGAAAAACATCCATCATTTCCAGACCCTGACTTACTAAATATAGATCAGCCATTGAATAACAATGAAATTGCAGAAACCCTCCCGGACCCTATTCCAGAACCTCAAGCCAGTGTATCAGTAACTTCCCCACAGAAACAGCCTGAGTCAGTTGATGAACAACAGACACAAAATGTCTACAAAACACGCTATGGGCGTATAGTTAAACCTAAGGTCATAGAATCTATGTAAGAATACAATTACAATTATATAGAATTCACTTCAAATGCCAGATTATCTTATGTGTTTATCTGAAACCATTGTCTAGCAATTATATGTTGATAAACAATAGACAATTATTAGGAAATTATTGTGACATTAACCATGAAATTGGACGCTCATACCGCCTGGTGTTTACATTAACAATTAGTGCTATCAACACTTATCTTGGACTAACATCATCAGCTGCGATTGTACCAGAGGACATTCGCACTAATAAACAATTGGACATAGCGCTGCATTTAAGAAGAGAGATGTTATGATATTGTGTATACTATCTACATGTACTCGTAGAGGACTGCAGAGCATTGCTCTCACTGTTGTAACTTGATATATGATGGTAGATATGCATGCCTGTATATACTGTGTATTTTGTTTAGTCTTATTAAAATAACCAGCAGAGTTAGACGTGTGTTCCTCTTTGATAGCATCCTAACACGAAACACAACACTCCCTATTATAAAAGTGTCCTTGTATGGCAATCCGAACGGTAACCTAGGTTCTCGCTGAGAATTCTTTGAAGCACGACAAATTCGTTATTTGCATTCTTGACAAGGGACATGGTCTCAAATCCCGTGCCTGACAATTATATTCCCCGGTCGCCTGACGGTTCGGGTGAATATAATTTCTAGGCAGGGAAGATTGTTGTTGTAAATGTGTACTGTAAATCGTTTAGATTAAATCCTATGATGATTAAAAGGCTGTAATACTTTTTTGTTTTCTTTTTTTTGTGGTCGAAGTACAATATGTAAGCAATATATGTAATATGAATTTTAGGCACTGCCTAAGACCGAGCAGAGCTCTTAAAATTAATACTTACATTATATATCGGATCTCATGTAAAATTTAACTTGTAAACCAAATATTTTACTCTTAATAATTATTCTATGTTGTGATAAAAGACTTACCTATCTTAAATTTCTTGTCAATGACAGCGTATCAAATCCTGAAATATCTCTGTATTATGCAAGAAATGGTTAGCACACCAGGGGTCATCCGCCAAGGTGTCATTATTGTCTATATGTATAATAATGATAACTTGCGCATCCATCGCGACGTGCACGCTACCCCTGTTGGATGGACAATGGCCGACTGAAGTTTCATTAAAATGGTGTGAGAAATAAAACTATATGCTTTTTACCAAAACTATTGAAAATGTAGATGAATTACATAAAAAGTCATGTTAAAAAATACCGAAACATATGAGTACATCAATTGACTATTCATGATTTCGATCATCAAAATCAGCTGACTAAGCAATGGCCTAGACATTTGTCACACCTCTAAATTGTTGAAGGTGGTAAACTCAAACTCGGTCTTTATCATAGTTTGTTTGTTTGTATGGTGTTTTACGTCATTTTCAACACATGTAAGGTTATATACTAGTATGACGGTCGATTTATTTTTGTGTTGGAGGCATCCACCCATTTTCCTGGGTCGAACCAGTAATGTACAACTCCCACCATCCGTAAGAATCGACACTTCCTCACTTACAAGTCGAGCTCCCAGTGGGATTCGAACCCGCAGCGATGAGAGGTGAAGGTTTACCATGCAACGTCGTTAACCATTCGACCACGGAGACGCTTCGTCTTTATCATAGGTGTTCAACCAAGTTTATTGAAAAAGTTAAGGTATTTACAGTGTGATTTTTTTAAAACCGAATTTTGAAAATTATCTCATTTTTAATCTTTCAACTCAAGAGGCACATTTCCTGGGTTCATATTGTTTTCCAGAGAGAATAGTTTTGTATCAGACATATCTTTTTGGCAGAGACTACAAATAATGTCATTGAACATTTTCATTTCAGTTCTTCTTTCTAGACAATTTCACATTTAGAAAACGATGTACGACATCTGTTCTATTTCAAAGGCAAGTATAGCATCCATAGCAAGGTTGAATTGTTTATCTTTCTGTAATGGTGCAGCTTCTGGTATGTCATTTACTTGATATGTTTTGGTAATATACCTTTTTTTCCCGATTATTTCTCATTTCCCTTTTCTTTGATTCTGACTGAGTTTCGTTTCAAGAGGTTATCCATAATCGATTCTTAGTTGGCTACATAAAGATTGGATGTCATTGATTATATTAGAGTTGGGATTTGAGTCCTTATTTGGTTCAGTATATGATGTACTAATATAATCTTCTGAATTATGTTTGCTTTTGTTGCCATATGTGTTTTTTCGGTGGGCGATTTTCGCTTTTTACTTTTACTACTATCAGCGTCATTAGAACTTGAAACTGTTCATTGTTCAAAAGCTGGTGAATGGTTGTACATGACAATTCTCCTTCATTGGTTGAACAGGAATACATGTGATATTGCTCTGCACCATTTTGAAGCGTAAAACCCACGTGTACATTGATGTTGTAGCCTAAAATGGAAGACACAGTTTCAATCTCACAAGCTGTGGCCGACCCATGACCATTTATCATTTCCCTCTCGTATTGAAGTTTGGTCATGTCAGGACTGTGGTAAATTTGGACTAACTCCTCCATGTCAACCCTGTTATAAGCAAAATAAGAGCATATATTTCAACCACAACCTGACTTCTATGGTGATGTGATTTATAAACTTCGTAAGATTCTTGGTCGTGATCACTTTCATACTTTCTTTGTTAAAATTGTTAAAAAGTTTATCAAAAGAAGTTATGACCCTATCATTTTGCAACGTACTGCATGCTTGGTGGTGGACCCTTTTACAGTTCGCCACTATGCTTTCCTCTTTAATTGTACGATGACCGGACATGCTGTGGACCCTATGATGACGCCTACCTAAAGCCCATTGGGACGGTGGCGTTTGATGTTTGTCTATGATCTTTCTTATCGTGCCCTTAATGGTTTATTCTCTTACTGCTCTGGCTTCTGCCAAGACATTGAGTACCTTCATTGTGGCTTTCTAGGCTATTGTTTTTTTGTATTATATTTACACGAGCATATTTGTGTTTTATTTATATTGCCTATTGATGCTGCCTTGTTGGTTAGAGATTAGATCAGGCGGGGATTTCTTTATTTACACTGTCCTGTTTTAATGGGATGACAGTAGGGTAAGTGTGAGGTTTGGTGCACCCTAGAACCGGTTTAAAAACCCCAGTGGCCTACTTTGCCACTGACCGTTCCAAGGCGGTAGCCCTATTGTTAACCATTTTGTGTTTGTGATGTCGTTTGCATTTATTATTGCTTTTGCCTTCTTGTTTGTTTGTTTGCGTGTTTGTTTCTGTGTTTTGTGGTTGACTGTCCTCCTTGAATGCTACTTTCCCAATCCGATCTTTTTATATTTCTATATTGTCTTGTCGACGTGCCGTAAAACACCATTCATTCATTCATTCCTATATTGTCTGAACATATTTACTTTTCCAATGATGCTTAGACATAGGCAATGAAAATAGCAGTCACAATCACCAGGCACATTGTATTTGTTGAATGGAGCATTGTTAATATAAGTATGACAAGCTTGAAGGCTGAACTCAGTTGGACAATTTGTCTCCTGTCAGTTCACTTTTTTAAACAGAAAAGCAGTGTGTTCGTGTAGATCACTCTGACTTACCCTGCGATGAACTTAATTCAAGAGAGATATCTTTCTATACACAAATTAAAATATATATTCTGACGGTTTTGACAGCTGTCAGTTCTCTGTTTACCAACAAAACGACACATTGACGTCATACATTGACGTCACACATTGACGTCATTACATCGTGATGCCGAAACATGACGGGATTGGTCGAGTTTTCACGAATGTGATTTTCTTTGTTGAAAACAGATATAAACATTGGTTTAGTGAAGGTTAGTTTAATTTTGACAACCAGTAACAAATAATAATAGAACTGCTAATGATAAGCATTCTTTTAATGCATTTAATAAATATCGCTTCATTCGTAACTACTCGTCAATATCCCGAAGAATGAAGGGATTAGTTGAACTAGATAGAATACTCCGAATAAGCGTTTATCAAACTACGAAAAGAGACAATCGTCCAAGTGAAACAAAAATCCGAAATTGCCAAACACAAATCCATCAATGGCGGCGCTTCCGATGCGACGCAGTTTTTTGCCAAGCCAGTTACGATTTCACAACTTGCACATGTGTTATCATTAGCCGATCATGATCGGCCGGCGCAGCCGGCCGAGCTCTGCTCGGTATCAACAACAAAAACACGCCGAGTTGTGCGGCTTTCAAGACCAAACAAACAAAGGTATGATGCTGCTCAATCCGTGTGCATTGAAACACATTATGGTGATTTTTCGGATTTTTTTGTTTTGGATTTTAATTCACACCAATCACTCTTCCAGATCGCCAACAATTCCTTGAAAACTGTTATATTTCCATAAATTATCTCATACCATTTTGCATTTATAAAATTCCGGAAAGAAATATCATGACTTTTTTTAAAGTAAACATAAAACAAAAGTTTTAATAAAAGATGAACCTGGAAGTAATCATAATTATGGTGGTAGCAGTCGACACCTAAAAATAAACACGTTTGATACCAGAAACTATTACATATGTTTGATACCATTAACTATGACATATGTTTAAAGTTACTAGAAGTATTGACTGAGGTCAATCCTAATCCAAATGAACACCACAATGTGCATCAGTTTCATATGAAATGTGCACATAAATTGAATCGAGCCACAGGTAACCTTCAGTTTAAATATGTTTTATACAAATGTTTTGGTCTGGAAAACTCGACTCCGATGGTGTATGCTGTGAAATAATATGAATTTATATTAGGCTTATATTGTTTTCAGGTATACATGCATTATAATTCATAACAAAAGTACTACGATAACAAAAAAAAAACTTAAAAAGGCATCCATTGAAAGCAACAAACATCAACAAGAGAGAAAAATAGCAGAAAATATAATATTAATAATACCTATGGGGTGGGTGTGAGCCAAACAATTTGAAAAAGGTATTTGACAATCAATAAAGTATGTTTCAATTATTGGGGGAGGCAAAGCATACTCTGCACCCCCACCACACCCACGGGGGCCGGCCCCCCTGCCCCCCATCCCCCGGCTCCTACGCCTAAGTAATACATAGTAATAATTATAAGCAAAGTATAGTGCACTACAAACATAAAAGGGTTGAAAATATAGGTACAAGCTTAGAACGGTCAGTGGAAAGTGGAGGCGGGGTTAAACCAGATCATAGAGTGAGTTCACCAAACCTCACTCTTCCATAGTGTTATCCCAATAATCTTGGACAGTCTAAATAAAGGAATCCCCTCCAGGCTATA
Source organism: Cyrtodaria siliqua (assembly GCA_037043455.1). Lineage (NCBI taxonomy): Eukaryota > Metazoa > Mollusca > Bivalvia > Adapedonta > Hiatellidae > Cyrtodaria > Cyrtodaria siliqua. The sequence goes on from JAWPHD010000291.1 coordinate 273,015, forward strand.
TCCTCTACTAAATAATACAGCTTTTATAGGAAATGTAAGCATAACCCAAAGATCAATCATGTCTATATGAAAACAAGAATTTACAATAGTATGAACGGATCAAATGAATTGAATTTATTCACATATACAACAAAAGAATAGCTGGGTCGTCGAGTTTTCCAGACTTAACTATCATATTTAAAATAATTCAGTTTGTGGACTGATCGTGGTGTCTAGAGAAATGTGTAACAGAAAACATATTATGTGCAATGAGCATTGACTATGGAACAGACAAAACAGTATGTGCAAAGTAAATTTACTATGGAACAGAAAACATATTCTGTGCAATGTGCATTGACTATGGAACAGAAAACATATTATGTGCAATGTGCATTGACTATGGAACAGAAAACACATCATGTGCAATGTGCATTGACTCTGGAACAGAAAACGTATTATGTGCAACGTGCATTGACTACGGAACAGAAAACACATTATGTGCAATGTGCATTGACTACGGAACAGAAAACACAGTATGTGCAATGTGCATTGACTATGGAACAGAAAACATATTATTCAAAGTGCATTGACTATGGAACAGAAAACACATTATGTGTAATGTGCATTGACTATGGAACAGAAAACACATTGTGAGCAATGTGCATTGATTATGGAACAGAAAACATATTATCTGCAATGTGCATTGACTACGGAACAGAAAACACATTATGTGCAATGTGCATTGACTATGGAACAGAAAACCTATTATGTGCAATGTGCATATGGAACAGAAAACAAATTATGTGCAATGTGCATTGATTATGGAACAGAAAACACATTATGTGCAATGTGCATTGACTGTGGAACAGAAAACATATTATTCAATGTGCATTGACTATGGAACAGAAAACACATTATGTGTAATGTGCATTGACTATGGAACAGAAAACACATTGTGAGCAATGTGCATTGATTATGGAACAGAAAACATATTATGTGCAAAGTGCATTGACTATGGAACAGAAAATATATTATGTGCAATGTGTATTGACTATGAAACAGAAAACACGTTATGTGCAATGTGCATTGACTATGAAACAGAAAACATATTATGTGCAATGTGCATTGACTATGGAACAGAAAACATATTATGTGCAATATGCATTGACTATGGAACAGAAAACATATTATGTGTAATGTGCATTGACTATGGAGCAGAAAACATATTGTGTGCAATGTGCATTGACTATGGAACAGAAAACACATTATGTGCAATGGACATTGACTATGGAACCGAAAACACATTATGTGCAATGTGCATTGACTATTAAACAGAAAACACGTTATGTGCAATGTGCATTGACTATGGAACAGAAAACACATTATGTGTAATGTGCATTGACTATGGAACAGAAAACACGTTATGTGCAATGTGTATTGACTATGGAACAGAAAACACGTTATGTGCAATGTGTATTAACTATGGAACAGAAAACATATTATGTGCAATGTGCATTGACTATGGAACAGAAAACACATTTTGTGCAATATGCATTGACTATGGAACAGAAAACACATTATGTGTAATGTGCATTGACTATGGAACAGAAATAACATTATGTGCAATGTGCATTGACTATGGAACAGAAAACATATATGTGTAATGAGCATTGACTATGGAACAGAAAACACATTATGTGCAATGTGCATTGACTATGGAACAGAAAACACATTATGTGTAATGTGCATTGACTATGGAACAGTTAACATATTATGATGGTTTTATTCGTATACGGATTGTCACCCATAATACTCGGATCAGATCGGTTCCAAATCCATTTACAATGCTTTTTACGCTAATCAGTTTATTCTCACAATGAGATGGCACTTTAAATACCAATGTCAAATAAGTTTAAAATAAATAATTGATAAATGTCAACATAAGTTTAAGCCGTTCGCTACGACAGTCAAAGACAACGATGTTTACGACCAACGTAAAACCCAGACCAACTTGCATATAATGTGCAGACTGATTAGGGTTTACGTGGTTCGCCACTCAGTTAAAATAAATAATTTATATATGTCAACATCTCTCATTAAATACCGTTAATATTATTACTGTCAAAACAAACAGAACATAATATGCCATACTTCTGATGAAGCAAATATATTCAGAATAAGTACTATATTGCGTCTAATCGGGACAAGACAAGAAATTATTAAATATTCAGACAAAGGATAATTTGGACAGAGGACAGCCGATTCCGTCCGACGGAGTTTTAAAATGGCATATTTTTCTAAGACAGTGAAGATAGAGCTATATTGTATTAAACAATTATCTTATATTTCCATTACGTAACAATACCCCCAGACATAATTTATAATTTTGTAAAATTCCTAGGAAATTGAACTCTTCAAGCGATTGCATTCCAATCCAAATCCAATTAAAGTCCAATCCTTTAGCGTGGAAGAACGAGTGACGTCATACAGTCGATACTTCAATGTAGCAGACGGAAAATGTTCATAGCGTATTGTTTCATTATAATTCAGTTATTTGCGTGCAAATAAACAGGAATAATCGTTGTTTTTCTGTCTGAAGAACATTTATTGTTAATGTTAGTGCTTGAGAAAACACAATTTCGTCTCTTATTTGACAGCCTCAAATCCACTCATTAAAACATCTTAGCGTATTACGAAAAAAAAATGGTTTTGGGGTGGTGGATAGGGGGTGGGGATTGGGGGTGGGGGTGGGGGGCCGGGTATACATAGGAATCCGGAAACCGTTCATAGTCTTATTAACGAAAATATTGCTATTTTTCTTTAACGTGCTCGGAGGTTAGACTCCGATATACGGGGCTGACCCTCCTCATCCGACGGACGAGGCTAATGGAAGTACCTTGCCTAAGAATGAGAATGAAATCAACATTGTTTACATCACGTGACAGACTTTTTTGTGACATGAACAGAAAAGTGCATCAATCATGAACAAGTATACTCAGTGAAGTAAGAAGAGAGTGAATGGGCACATAATCGAATCTCGCACGATCTCGTATGGCTAAAACGAGAAAGATAAGCGTCTCTGTACATGATCAGAAATTTCATCGTGATCGCTGGGCGCTCTTTAAAAAGGCTTATAACTGCGGCAGGTGCGCGGTTAACGCTATCAGTCAATTGTTATGAATATAGCGGAATGGGTTCATTGTACCGGTAATCAGATTCGCGTTAATCTAGTTGTAATAAAGATAAACTTGTTACACCTTCGTTGCTATTTTGACGCTTCTATACATACACATATTCTTTCAAGGTTTATTAAAATCAAGGTTTATTTATTGGCAAATGCTGGTTAGCGGTAGATGACGACGATTTTTATTTTGAGTGTTTGTAAAAAGGGGCGTTAGCATTAAGTTAAGCGTACTAGAGTTACGAGTGATTTCTTTTTGTATTTATTTCGAAACATATTTAAAAGATGTCATTAATAAAAGGGAATATATATAAAATACATTATACATGCACACAATTTCGATATTTTGAGGGGTGGGGGTTGATTGTTGTTGTTTTCTAAATGTGAATTCATTTATAGAAATATAATATAATTACAAAACTCTGATGTAACCACAGACCTAACCTAATTATGAGTAAGTGCAACTGGTCTGTGGTTTATCTAACTTCTTTTTTTTTTTTACGTTTTCAATTATTAATGTTCTTAATTCACACTCATTTTTTTTGATTGAATTGTTTTTTTATATATTACATAATAACACATTTTTAAAATACTAGCATCCGTCTAAGTGGGACTTTTAAATATCTTGTAACATGACACAGTAACTCGCAACACCGATGAGATAATTTTGTATAAAAAAATAATATCACATGAAAAACTTGTAATTAAACACGTAAGTGGGTTTTAACAGTGCAGATACATCAGTTTAGCATTAGTTATATTTTCCTAATATTGTCATATTTAAACGGCATAACAAATCAATTTGTTACTATGATAATTTGTTAAATAAAAATGAAACGTTAACACACTTATGCGTGTGTTTTTTGACAAATCCGAATGAACATAATCTATTTCTTATGTGTTTAGTATCATAGATGCATATAATATAAATAAAATTGAAAAATAATAATATTACACAATCATGGTATATATTCGATGTCAACAAACCACGGGTGGCCAGTGTTTGCCATTGATTTATGGCCTCTTTGATCTAAACTAACATCCTGCTTAGGACGGCCAATTAGCCACGGGGCACCGTATAATTATGATTGGAGAAACCCTTTATATCTTTTGATCGCAATAAACAACTGCCATAAAACCCTGCGTTAGCGCCGCTTCATTTAACTGTTTTTTGCGTGATTATATATCTATGTAGGTCATATGGGTTTGAGAACTTATAGTAAAAAATATACTATCTCCAGGACGCATAATTTATGGTGAAATGCATTGGAAAGCGCTCAATTGATACAGACATTAAAAGTTGTTGTTCGTTGTTCAACTGCTGGAAAGGACATTTAATTAACCAAAAGAGCACCAACACAGATGGGTTGAATAAGAGTTTTTAAAACATAATTAAAGCGTTTACATAAACAAAAAGTGTACCACTACATTCTTTAATCATATTTCTCGACAGCGAGGTGTTTTTATTGGAGGAATTAACTAAAATTAAAAAACCTAAAGCGGATTCCTACAGCATCGTCGTTGGCTAGAATCGGCCATGTATGGCCGTTTTGGTCGACACTCTATGTCGTCTTTAAGACAAAATTAAGGTTTTTACATAACAAAAAGTGTACCACTACATCCGTCAATCATATTTCTTGACAACGAGCTGTCTATTTCCTAGGAATTAACTAAAACAAAAAAAATGTATAGCGAAGTCAAACAAGATGGCATTTCATAATCATTGGATGGAATCGGCATGTATGGTCGTTTTGTGCGATATCTATGCAGTTGTTAAGACAAAATTAAGGTTTTTGCATAACAAAAAGTGTACCACTACATTCTTCAATCATATTTCTCGACAGCGAGCTGTCTATTGTCTAGGAATTAAATAAAACAAACAAATTAATAGAGAAGTACAAAAGGGTGCATTTAATCGGCATTGGCTAGAATCGGCCATGCTGGTCGATATCTATGCAGTCTTTAACACAAATTATTAGATAAAATAAAGGAGTTTTGCATAAAAAAAGTGGACCACTACATTTTACAATCACAGTTTTCGACGGCGAGCTGTTTATTTTTGAAGAATTAATTAAAACAAACAAATGTATAGCGGATTTGCGCCATCTCGACATCTCTGATAAACAATACTTTAACGAACACGGCCGACCAACAGTTTGTGCATTTTATTTTATATCAATCAATTCACTGTAAAGTAACGTAAAAATACCCAAAATGTCAATATCAACTATTAGTAATATAACAACAAACAAGTTCTGTGAAGTAAGATGACCTAATAATGCAAAACAGTCAAATATTTTACAATTTCACAAAGCAGAGCACTTCACCGATGGAAACAAAATGGCGGATATTCAGAAAAGTTTACCGCTAAAACGAGGTTCCTTCCACTTCTCGAAGCCATACGAGATTTCAGTCAGCTGCGCTATATCTCCATTACGGGTCACCATTCACTCTCTTCTTACTTCACTGGTATACTTTACAGACCCAATATGACTTTACTACACGTAAATATGGGAGAATATTGACGTTCCCTGTTACATTGAAAGTAAACGGAGCTTGTAAATGCGTAAGCAATAAGCAAGTTTATGGACTGCCCAGTCATAAACTTGCATATGGATCAAAGCATCATAAATGCTTTATTATATTATACCGAATCTAACCAACGAATTAAATAATGCGTCTTATGTTTTATGTTTGACATGCTCACACTTCCGAAACTATAGCTCTCGGACCGGGGCCGGTCATTATCACAGAATAGTGACCGGATGGACAATACAATAATATATCCGTGAATCGTTTCCTAATTTCTGTGGATGTGGACTTTATTGTCAGAGATTTCCTTTTGAGTGGATGTACTTTTATTTACGCTGAAGACAGGATAATAGCGTGGTTGTGTTGCACATAAACTTGATTTACGCTAACAAGTAGGTCTTATTACCTACTGACCGTTCCAGGCTGGTTACCCAGTCTTCACCACTCGTTGTGATGTGTATTGTCCTTTTCTTTGTTTATTCAATTTGCTATTTGTGGTACAGTGAGGACCTACGATGCCATTGCGTTTGGGAGCTATGACTTGTATAGGGTCATTTTTCTCATGTTTGTCGATATCTCTTCCGAAATGCCATACAAAACATTGACTGACAAATTTAGTTCTCACATAAGTGAATCAATAATTCAATTTATCATGCAGATTTGCACTTTTCTGCCTAATAAAGGGGTAACCTAATGAACTTTGCTTTATTGACCAATAAAGCAAATCAATGTAAAATCCATCGGCGTTTATTGTACGTAACGTTATCTGACGTCATGTACGTAACGTTATCTGACGTCATAAAACAAACAAAAACAACAACACGGCGGCTTCCTCGATAAGCGTAACATTCTGCGAAATAGGTAATAATAGTAATTCATACAGAAAATGTGGATAATTTACATGATAAATAGAATATTATATCTGTGCCTTTTACTATCAAGTTTATTAGGCTTGGCACAAAAAGGAACAATGGCGAGGCTATAGTAAAGGGCACTAACATAATATTCTCTATGTAATTGGAATTGCATACAGTGACGGTTGTTCATGGGAATAATGAGCGCATGATGTAGCTCCTGATGTATGGGGCGCCGTTTTACTATTTATTCAGTATTTTGTGATATCAAGTATTAATTTTTTTGATATAAAAAAATTGACTTATTGATATCGAGAATTATTTTTTGATATCAAAATATCTATTTTTTGATATCAAGAAATGAATCGTTGTATCAAGAATTGCATCAAGAAAATAGATTTTTTTATATCAAGAATTATACTGATTTTTTGATATCAGGAATTATAATTTTTGATATCAATAAATGCATTTTCTAATATCATAAATTTTTGATATTAAAAAATTCATTCTTGATATCAAGAATTAGATTTTTTGATATCAAGATATACACTGATGTTTTGATATCAAGAAATACCTTTTTTGATATATTTTTTGATATAAAGAAATCAGTTGATATTTTGATATCAATAAATCGATTTTTTTATATCAAAAAGGTATTTCTTGATATCATAAAAAATCGAATTCTTGATATCAGGAAATGAAATGAAATACCGTGATTGCAATGATGTCTCCTCATCGTGAACGCTCGGCCTATCCCGTCAAGCAGTGTACGAGATGTTGCAAATGTGATGTCTCCTTGTTGTGTCAAAATGGCCGACAGAAAAAGTGAATTAGAGAAAGACATTTTAAAACAGATGAAACGGGCATTTGTAAATGCAAATAGGTGTTTAGAAAGTTCCCACACTGACTGTAACTGAACACATATAAACACAGACAAAACAAGAAACTGACATTTTTCATAAATTACTAATAAACAAAGAGGAAACTTCATCATTTTATCGATAAAGTATATGTGGAAGTTCAAGTATGATATAATAAATATAATTAAAAAATATTAAGTACGATCACGTGGTTTCAGTTTTAAAATTGTTTTTCCGCACTAGTGCACAGTGAAATGCGGGAGCAATAATATCAAGAATATCAAGAAATCGAGAAATCGATTTCTTGATATCAAGAAATAGAATTATTTTCTGATATCAGAAAATGCATTTCTTGATATCAAGAATTCGATTTTTTGATATAAAAAAATACTCTGTTTTTTTAAATCAATAATTCGATTTTTTGATATCAAGAAATACATTTTGTGATATCAGAAAATCATTACTTGATATCAAAAAACTGAATTCTTGATATCACAAAATACTGAATAAATAGTAAAACGGCGCACCATACTGATGCACTATCGGTGGGCCTCCGTAGTAATAACAGCTATATATAAAATAAATAGTTAGCACTAATCTTAATCATCATGCAATATTTTAGAGCTTCTGATGGTTAAACTGTATTGAATGTGCAGCATTTTTCTCATATTCCCTGAGAGCTGTTGCCTGACCATATATTCTTGCAGATTTAATATACATTTAAATTTCATAATTTTGACAGCCTGATGGGGATTGCTTCATTTACACTGTTTTGTTTTACTGGGTCGAAAATAGTATAAGAGTGAGGTTTGGTGCACCCTAGAACCTGGTTCTTAGATATTTGCAAAAGGCTTGTATGTAAATCTGCATTGGAAAACTGTGTCCATTATATTCACTTTACTACAAATCACACCGTTAACAGTAATCATACATGGATGTGCTATGCAACCTGACTTCACATCCATATCTAGACATCCAGATGTGTGCAGTATCGGTTGATATAGACAAAAGAACCAATTAGGGCTGGTGGTTCCACTACTCCAACATTTAAAGGCCCTGGGTATTGTTTAATCACCCTTAGGATATATTGTTTGCTTTTTAATTTAGTCTTTTGACAGTTACTTGTGTAACCGCAGCTCCCAACTATATTTCATTGTGTTTATTTCGCCCATTTTTTTCTCGTTTAGGCCAAGGCATTTTTTTAGAAAACGCGAAATTACACCGTTGGCCATGGAATGGTATGTTAATAGCCTTTTCAACGTTCCATGTTCACCGTTGTTTGCATACCATCTTCGGGATTGCTCAAAGTTTCGTACTTTTGACATTTTAAATATTACGTTGTGCTCAACCCGGGGCTAGAGTGCGTGAACGGTAGCTAGCATTTTTCACTACCTTTCATGAACAGTCTCAATCAAACTGAGACTTTATGCTATATTTATATATTTATCGTGTTTGTTGATTTCCAAATTTCTACTTTTGTACTCTTTTTGGATATATAAAATAAATGACAGTTATCAGAAGTACTCAGTTTAATAGAACTATGAGAACAGTTGAGGTTTAAACATTTTAATTACATAAATTGCCGTGTGAAAGTGATATAAAGTCATGATATATTTTATCAGAAATATGCAAATAAACGCCGAATCATCGTTCGGTCTTTTTCGTACAGCTCATTGTGCATCGGAATAGTCTCGTTAATTTCCGTAATAGTTTCAGATACCGGATTACGACAATCGACGAGTTAGTTCCGTTCTTCGGTGCCGTACGGAGAAGACCGAGTCTACATACTACGTTATCACATAAACATATGACTTCGTCACGTGACAGCATTTTATTTAGTTAGCTACGCCGGGGAATTGAAACAAACTTTGCTATATATAAAAAAATATATATAAAAAGATCGGACATGGAAAATAACATTCAAGGAGGACAGTTAACCACAAAACACAGAAACAAACACGCAAACAGACAAACAAGAAGGCAAAAGCAATAATAAATGCAAACGACATCACAAACACAAAAGGGATGACAATAGGGCTACCGCCTTGGTACGGTCAGTGGCAAAGTAGGCCACTGGGGGGTTTAAACCGGTTCTAGGGTGCACCAAACCTCACACTTACCCTACGGTCATCCCATTAAAACAGGACAGTGTAAATAAAGAAATCCCCGCCATGATCTAATCTCTAACCAACAAGGCAGCATCAATATGCAATATAAGTAAAACACAAATATGCTCGTATAAACATAATACAAAAAAAAAACAATAGCCTAGAAAGTCACAATGAAGGTACTCAATGACTTGGAAGAAGCCAGAGCAGTAAGAGAATAAACCATTAAGGGCACGACAAGAAAGATCATAGACAAACATCAAACGCCACCGTCCCAATGGGCTTTAGGTAGGCGTCATCATACGGTCCACAGCCTGTCCGGTCATCGTACAATTAAAGAGGAAAGCATAGTGGCGAACTGTAAAAGGGTCCACCACCAAGCATGCAGTACGTTGCAAATTGATAGGGTCATAACCTCTTTTGATAAACTTTTTAACAAGTTTAACAAAGATAGTATGAAATTGATCATGACCAAGAATCTTACGAAGTTTAAAAATCATAGAGTGATATGTGATAGTCCTTGTCGCAGAAGAGTCCTGAAATTATTTTTATATTTGGAAAGAAGATCAGGGTTACGATAATGAAATTTTGCAAAGGTTTTACGAAGTTTATGGTAACGGTAACCCTGATTGAGTAACTTTTTAGTTATACAAAGATTACGAATATTAAAGTCCTTAACTCGAGTACTAGCTCTAGAAAAACGAATAACATACACCCCATAAGAAGTTGCTCGGGGAACATCCCCATCCAAGTGGGGATAATTAACAATGTCAAAATTAAAATCGTCTCTTTTGTCATAGATTTTGCTAATTATTTTACCATTTTCAATCGAGAGATCTAAATCAAGAAAAGAAGCGTTATTATCAGATATATAAGCTTTGTTAAGCTGAAGTTCTTTAGGACAAATATAATTAACCATAGTTGGAAAGAAAGGGTTGTCAATGTTCAATATGTCATCCACATAACGAGAGGTGTCATTAAAGGCTTCAATAACATCTGCCTGGGTATCTGGTGAAAGACTCAACATGAAATTCCTTTCATAGCAAAATAAAAACAAATCTGCGACAAGTGGTGTACAGTTCGTACCCATAGGGATACCAACAATTTGTCTATAAACGGTGGTTCCATACCTGACAAAAATATTATCTAAGAAGAAGATGACTGCTTCACAAACTTCATAGCAAGTCCACAGAGTATAATTGTCTAAACTGCCGTTAGTAAAAAACTATTTTATATAACCGAGAATTCTCTATAATCAAGTTGGCTTTAATTGGTTTTACTTTACAATAATAATACATGTTCCTTATGAGGCTCTTTTGGATTGATGCGATAAATAAAGTATCGCATTTGCGGCTATTTACTATTGAATTTATTAAACTCATTGGATAAAGCTGATAATTGTTATACAACTCCTTTAATAAATTCAAAATTAAATAGGCACTCATGTAATATCCTCTTTATAGATACATATAGATACCTGTTACATGATCGCAAAACTAGATAGTTTACATCAGCATAGAAACACAAGTTTCACTTACAATCTGTCTATTTTCTGATAATACTCCACCGTTATGATTGTTATTGATTATGAATAAAGCAATAAAATTATACCCCAGTGCATTTGACTGTCAAGGTTGTGTCGCCAATGGGACGGTATTATTGAAGTTTCAAACATATTACATAAATAAGAGGGAAATAAACATCATATCTGAAAGACTGTGATATCACTAATCTGAGAAATGATTTTTAAATGCCATGTTGTATATTAAGCTGTCTAATCTATGTACATTTGAGTAATATGTATGGGAATTTGTTCTCACTTAAAATGAATAATGATCGAGAAAAAAAACTATAGCAGATATTAATGGGGTTCTTATTTCTAACAAGTGCAGCGAAACAGCATTAGGAAATTCACATTGGACTCGAAATCTCGATTGATTATATTATAAACACATATTCACCATTCAAAGCAACATGGACCCAGTTTGGAAACTTTTATGGAACATTAAAGTAAGGTGATGAAAGCAGTGGAAACATCCTGCAAGAAACTTTCGACCAATGGTTAATATGCCATTCTAGACGACTATCTAAAATGGTCATATGTTAAAATTGAAATGTAGACAACCTGCTTGCAACGGTCAATGGTTAATATTATATCGTAGACAACCTGCTTGGTTATGTCAATGGTTTATATTATATTGCAGACGACCTGCTTGGAACGGTCAAGTATTCATATTCACTTGTAGACAACCTGCTTGGATATGTCAATGGTTAATATTATATTGTAGACGACCTGCTTGGAACGGTCAATTATTCATATTCACTTGTAGACAACCTGCTTGGATATGTCAATGGTTAATATTATATTGTAGACGACCTGCTTGAAACGGTCAATGATTAATATTCATTTGTAGACAACCTGCTTGGATATGTCAGTGGTTAATATTCAAATGAAGACGACATGACTGGAACGGTCAATGGTTAACATTCTGTTGTAGACGACCTGCTTGGAACGGTCAATGCTTAATATTCACTTATAGACAACCTGCTTGGATATGTCAATGGTTATTATACCTTTGTAGATGACTGCCTGGAACGGTAAAAAGTTTAATATAGTATTGTAGATGACAGCCTGGAACGGTCAATGTTTAGTATACCATTGTAGATGACCTGTCAGGCATGATCATATGTTAATATTTTATTACAACCTGCTTGGAACGGTCAATGGTTAATATTAAAATGTAGACGATCTGCTTGGAACGGTCAATGATTAATATTCACTTATAGGCAACCTGCTTGGATATATCAGGGGTTAATATTCAAATGTAGACGACCTGGCTGAAACGATGAATGATTAATAGAAAATGTAGACGACCTGCTTGGAATGGTCAGTGGTTAATATACCATTTAAGACGAATGCCTAGAATGGTAACATGCTTAATATACCATTGTAGATGACTGCCGGGAATGGTCAATGGTTTAGTATACCATTGTAGACGACCTGTCTCGGACGGTCATATGTTAATATTGTATTGTGGACAACCTGTTTGGAACGGTCAATGGTTAATATAATATTGTAGACGACCTGCTTGGAACGGTCAATGATTAATATTCACTTGTATACGACCTGGCTTGAACGGTCAATGGATAATAGAAAATGTAAACAACCTGATGAACTGTCAATGGTTAATATACCATTGTAGACGACTTGCCTTGAACGGTCTATGGTTAATATACCAGTGCAGACGACCTTAACGAACAGTAAAATGGTTACTATACCATGTTAGATGACTGAGTGGAATGGTAAAATGTTTAATATACCATTATAGATGACTGCCTGGAACTGTCAATCTTTAGTAAACCATTGTAGATGACCTGTCTGGGACGGTCATATGTTAATATTTTATTGTTGACAACCTGCTTGTAACGGTCAATGGTTAATATGTAATGTAAACATTTTTTCTGGAACGGTCAATGGTAATTACGCCGTTGTCTACAACCTGCTCAGAGCGGTCGGTGTTAATATATATTGTAGCGAACAGACTGGAAAGGTCATTGGTTATTATGCTATTGAAAACGACTTTTTTCTGCCCATGTCATAGATTTTTAGTGGGAAGTATATCGCCAACAGTTTTTTTTTAAATTGCATCGAGTTCACAATTACAAACGGGCATGGGAGGCATTGATATATGTCAGGTATTTACAATTACTGTCAATTTTAGAGCAAATAGCTTCCATTAGAGGGTTTTGCCGGATTTAGCATATCATATAACCCAATGGCCAATTATGTAAAAGTCGAAACTTCGTAATATTAACACCACCATAAATGCTATGTAATATTTACAAAGACGTAAGAATCACGCTCACATGACAGTGTCTTTAGTATCGGGCATTTCGATCTTTATAATCTTTTCTATCTTATTGATAAAGACGAGTTTCTTCAGATTTACTGCGATGGAAATATGGTAAGAGGGGCTTTGGTGCGGGCATAGAACCTTGTTAAAACTCCCAGCTTCCTTGTTTGCCACAGATTGTTACAAGGCGGTAGCCATATTGTCAATCCTTGTATGTTTGTGATTTCATATATTTCCTCTTTTATTCATCTTTTTCATTAATATTTAATTCTATGCGTGTTTTTGGTTGACTGCGGTCCTTGTATGCTACATCTCCTGTTCATTTGTTATATCTACATTGTATTTTAAGTTACTAATGTATACTATTATTGTATTATATATGATGGGTACATGCATTATTTGAACCCAGCATTGCTTGTAGTTTAAAACAATGAGGGTCTCTTAATTGCCTTTTCTGCACTTTCCATGTAAATGCAATCGAGTTTGTTAATTTAAACATCGAGATGGGCGTAGCCTACCAACGAGATGAGACCATACTCTACTTATTTTGTAGCATGTCCATTTCAGCTGTCTGCCATACTCTAACTTCAAATAGCTGGTAGTTAGAGTACACCATTTATTCTGACAGGTGTTATTTTCAATCAAATGATTTACACATGCAAATACAAAAGGAATGTCAGTGATCATGCTACTAGTTTTGATTATTGATATTGTTTCTATGACAAGTTTTTTGAGTAAAATCGTTTTAAATGCGTATAAATAATATCAAAATTGATAAATGCGTATTAATAATATCGAAAGTGAAGCATCCGGGTTTAATCTGTCATTTAAAAAACTCTTAAAAGAAAAGAATATCGTTAAATAAAGTCGGATATGACTTGAACTGATTAACACTAATTACTTATGAGTACCACATCATTCAACCGGACATAATGAGGTCAAAGTTAATTGATTGTATTCGCGTCATTGTAGTTTAATTTGTTGTTTGTTTAGAATGCATTTTTTATAATTATAACTTTTAAGTTAATATAATCTGCTCAAAATATTGATAAAGTGTACTTTTAATTAACAAGACAATAAAAATCTTCTTTTATCAAGTGAAACAAATACTCTGAGATACAAATGTAAATAAATGTTGCATTTTGTCGCAGTGATCAAATACGAGTATATAGAAACTGCATAGATTAACATATATATAATGTGCTTAGGCAGGATGGAAATAACGGAATTTGAAAAAAAGGAAATTCTCTAGAAATAACACCATCAATATAAATGTTTACAACAATCATTACACATCACGTTAACGCCAAATAAAGGAGAAATATGGAGATCAACATCTCTCACCTGAGTAGTACTAATACTTCCTGATCATTCGGGATCATCGATCCAGAACATTGTGGCATTAACGTAGAATAACTAGTAAGCTGATACTAAGGGCGTGATATATGTTTCCTTATTATTCGGGATCATCGAGTCAGATCATTGTGGCATTAACGTAGAATAACTATTAAGCTGATACTAAGGGCGTGAAATATGTTTCCTTATTATTCGGGATCATCGAGCAATCATTGTGGCATTAATGTAGAATAACTATTAAGCTGATACTAAGGGCGTGAAATAAGTTTCCTTATTATTCGGGATCATCGAGTCAGATCAGTGTGGCATTAACGTAGAATAACTATTAAGCTGATACTAAGGGCGTGAAATATGTTTCCTTATTATTCGGGATCATCGAGCAATCATTGTGGCATTAATGTAGAATAACTATTAAGCTGATACTAAGGGCGTGAAATAAGTTTCCTTATTATTCGGGATCATCGAGTCAGATCAGTGTGGCATTAACGTAGAATAACTATTAAGCTGATACTAAGGGCGTGAAATATGTTTCCTTATTATTCGGGATCATCGAACAATCATTGTGGCATTAACATAGAATAACTATTAAGCTGATAATAAGGGTGTGAAATATGTTTCCTTATTATTCGGGATCATCTAGCAATAATTGCGGCATTAACGTAGAATAACTATTAAGCTGATACTAAGGGTGTGAAATAGGTTTCCTTATTATTCGGGATCATCGAGCAATCATTGTGGCATTAATGTAGAATAACTATTAAGGTGATACTAAGGGCGTGAAATATGTTTCCTTATTATTCGGGATCATCGAGCCATCATTGTGGCATTAACGTAGAATAACTATTAAGCTGATACTAAGGGTGTGAAATATATTTCCTTATTATTCTGGATCATCGAGCCAGAACATTGTGGCATTAACATAGAATAACTTGTAAGCTGATAATAAGGGTGTGAAATATGTTTCCTTATTATTCTGGATCATCGAGCCAGATCATTGTGGCATTAACGTAGAATAACTATTAAGCTGATAATAAGGGTGCAAATATGTTTCCCTATTATTCGGGATCATCGAGCAGTCATTGTGGCATTAACGTAGAATAACTATTAAGCTGATAATAAGGGTGCAAATATGTTTCCTTATTATTCGGGATCATCGAGTAATCATTATGGCATTAACGTAGAATAACTATTAAGCTGATAATAAGGGTGCAAATATGTTTCCCTATTATTCGGGACCATCGAGCAATCATTGTGGCATTAACGTATCATAACTATTAAGCTGATACTAAGGGTGTGAAATATGTTTCCTTATTATTCGGGACCAACCATCGAGCCAAATCATCGTGGCTTTCACGTAGAATTAAGTCAAACTGATACTACTGTGATAGAGATCTTATATAACACATTGCTTCTCATGTACTGATACAAAAAAACGGATGCCTCTACTTTCTTCTTTGTTTATATTCTTTGTGTCTTTAGTATTATTTAGATAATAATATGGTAACAGTGTGGTTTGGTGAAACCTAGAACCTGGGTTAAACCTCAGATGACGTTTCTGTGATTGACCGTTTCAATCCAAGGCGCAAGACCTATTGTGAACCATTTGATGTGACTTATCCTGCCTTTTATTCATATCAAAAGAAGTTAATACCCTATCTATGATGACGTCTACCTAAAGTCCTAAAGGACGGTGACGTTTGATGTCTGCAATATTGTCTTTTCATGCCTTCAATGATTTGTTCTCTTGTTGCTCTGGCTTCTGCCAAGTCACTGAGAAGCTTCTTTATGGCTTTCTAGGCTATTGCTTTTTTTGTATTTATATATACACGAGCATCTCTGTGTTTTACTTATATTGCCTATTAATGCTGCCTTGTTGGTTAGTGAATAGTACATGGTGGGGATTTCTTTATTTACACTCACGTTTTATTTGGATGACAGTAGGGTAAGTGTGAGGTTTGGTGCACCCTAGAACCTGGTTTAAACCCCCGGCGGCATTTTTTTCCACTGACCGTTACAAGACGGTAGCCCTATTGTCTACCCTTTTGTGCTTGTGCTTATTTGGCCTTTTATTTATCTTTAAAGTTGTTCTTTGTTTCTCTGTGTGTTTGTGGTTGACTGTCGTCCTTGAATGCTACTTTTCCTGTTATATTTTTATATCTACTTTCTTTGGTTCTGAATTATCCAATTTTCAGTATGTTTTTATTAAACCGATACATTTGCAATTCCAGAAATATACTTGATTGTCGCCATCCTGCACTCAAGCACCAAAAGCGGAGTATTATATTTCTTGAAAATGTGACGAGCCGAACACACAAGTATACTATAGCCCAGTAGTATTTTACCCAAAAGAAAATAGTAAGCTTATTCTCGTTTGATATCACATGGTTTAACATCGCACAAAACTGTATTTAAACATATTAACAAAAACTATTAAAGGCCATATTCAGCCTTCATACGATGTCTTTCAGCAACACATAATAAACGATTCTCAAGCTTTGGTCTGATTTAGATGTATATATATAATTAACAAATAATCCGTGCTTTTTTTTAAGAGTTTCAATGTCCACGCAGTTGGTACATTATTTCTTGTATGATGTCTTAATGTCTTATACCTCATCACGAGTAGAGAAACTGCCGTTGCGCCATCAAACGTTGATCTTACGTCCTAAACCTGTCATTTAATGGATGCTTGGGGAATATTTTGACGTGATGTATGCCTATAAACGGTTTACTACGGTTAAACTTGTAAGTAATATGACAGTTAAATATCTCTTTTTTTCCACAAATCCTTTGAGTAATAAACAAAGATCAATACTACTTTCAGATTCTAAGCCAATAAGTGTTGATTAAGTTTTCAACATGAATTAAAAATGTTCTTGAAAGCAGTTATTTTGTTAAAAAAGAAATAGGTTAACATTCAAAATTATGAATTCACAATATTAACGTTTGAGCATACACGTCGTAGAACAGAAATTAATCTTTGAGTAAAGGAATTCCTTCGGGAAAAACAGAAAGAAATGAGAAAAATGGTCCTATAGAAATAACAACACCCAAACGCAATGACACCGTAGATCCGCACTGTAACACAAACAAAGAGCAAATTAACTGTACAATGAAAATGAAAAAGACAATACACAACAGAAAGAGTGGTGATTATAGATATAAAATTCGAACAGCAAAAGCAGAATTCAAGGATGACAGTCAACTACAAACATACAATTAAACCAAGAACATATTTAAAGATGAATGAAAGGCCAAATAAGACATCACAAACACAAAAGGGTTGACAATAGGGCTATCGCCTTGGAACGGTCATTGGCAAAAAAAGGCCGCTTGGGGTTTAAACCAAGTTCTACAACAGGGTTACCACAAACTGTGTCTGCTATTTACACGGTGGGAAAACGTACTGCATGCTAGGTGGTGGACCCTTTTACAGTTCGCCACTATGCTTACCTCTTTAATTGTACAATGACCGGACAGGCTGTGGACCCTATGATGACGCTTACCTAAAGCCCATTGGGAAGGTGGCGTTTGATGTTTGTCTATGATCTTTCTTGTCGTGCCCTTAATGGTTTATTCTCTTACTGCTCTGGCTTCTGCCAAGTCATTGAGTACCTTCTTTGTGTCTTTCTAGGCTATTGTTTCTTATGTATTATATTTACTCGAGCATATTTGAGTTTTACTTATATTTCCTATTGATACTGCCTTGTTGGTTAGAGATTATATCATGGCGGGGATTTCTTTATTTACACTGTCCTGTTTAATGGCACAGTAGGGTAAGTGTGAGGTTTGGTTCACCCTAGAACCGGTTTAAATCCCAGTGGCCTACTTTGCCACTGACCGTACCAAGGCGGTAGCCCTATTGTCAACCCTTTTGTGTTTGTGATGTCGTTTGCATTTATTATTGCTTTTGCCTTCTTTTTTGTCTGTTTGCATGTTTGTTTTTGTGTTGTGTGGTTGACTGTCCTCCTTGAATGCTACTTTCCCTGTCCGATCTTTTTATATTTCTTTTTACTGTCTCTCCTGCGTGCACTCGTTTCTTCCAAGGGAGCCCATTTCAAGGATTTATTGACACAAATTCGTTTAGGTTTGTTCGGTGGTAGTCAGAGAAGTTATATTACCTCTCATGAATAGATTCAATAAAAACAACTTTTCTCTATTGTTTGTGTTTGTTGCTTTAAAATATCCCCGACTTTCGAGACACTCAAAATGACCAGCAAGATGGGGTAGTGGGGTGTTTTTAGTCTCTAATACTTCACTGAAAGTGGGTATCTCCAGTATGGCAGTAAAGAAATTTTACGTTTTGCAAATATACCGTTAGTATAAATGTATCCATAAAAATGCATATTTTAGTCAAAATGTCGTACATGAAAATGTTTCACAATGGAAATATTATATGTTGATGTATGCGGATTTGTTATTATCAGAATCAACCTTACAATCTGACTGTATGTCCTAATAGACCCTATACTTTTTCAACCAAACAGAAGCCCTAAATAATAGCTGTAAAATGTTGCCCGGTCAACGAAATATTATTTTATTACCTATTCGTCACAAAACACAAAAAGATGTGGATTAAAAGTACAATACCGCATAAACCAACGGTGCTAGGATGCTTGAGAGGTGTTTCGCCTTATATTAACAGATTCGATAATCCGAAACTGCTACTTTTCTCTCTTGTTGGTGTTCGTTGCTTGTAAGTGATCCCATTTTCAGTATGTATTGGCATTCAAACTAGCGTAAGAAATCGCTCCAATTACGATTCAGTAGCATTATTAATTACTTGTATTTTGTGGTCTTCGAACCCAATTTCTGTGGCTTTAAGGTAAAGTACCGCTTAAAAGTAGATATAATTAAGCAAAATAAGACATCACAAACACAAGAGTGTTGACAATAGGGCTACCACCTTGGAACTGTCAGTGGCAAAAAAGGCCTTTGGGGGTTTAAACCAGGTTCTAGGGTGCATCAAACCTCATTCGTAACCAATTATAATCCCAATGAACGGGGCAGTGTAAATAATGATATCCCCGCCAGAATATAATCTCTATCAAACAAGGCAGCGTTAATAGGCAATATAAGCAAAACACATAACTGATCAAGTATATATAATATAAAAAACAAAAGCCTAGAAAGCCACAACGTAAGACGAATCTAGTGCGAGTGGCGAAATGGTGTTGCACCTTATATTACCTCTCGTAAACAGATTCCATACAATTGAGCATGTTATCTTCACTCTCTGGTTCTCTTGCTTTTGTTCGTTGATTCCAATGGATCCATTTTTGGACTAGGGGCTTTTCAAGCCCTAGTCCTTAGCAAGCGACAAAATTCGAGCACGCTAGAAGCCGCAACAGATCGTCACTGACGAAATGTATCACTACGCTAACAGACAGAGCGTCAGCTGTCATTTTGATTGGGTGTTCATTCGCATAAAAGAGGTAAACTATCCCACTCACTGTATGCATATTCATAGGGCCCTGGTCTTGCGTAGAGATGAAATAGTTCTCCGGTTCAGACAAATACCATCTAAATAGTAAATAAGCTGAGGGAAATGGAAAGAAAATTGAAGAATGTGACGTTTGGCTTATACTTTATTTCAATAAACAAGATGATATATTTTATCTCGAAATATTATAAACACCGTTTGGACCCCGTACATCCAGCTTTGCAAACCTGGGATAAAGTAGCTCATTTGCATAGTAATGTCAAAAGGACCAATGCTTCCGAGCAAAAGTAGATATTTTTCAGCAAAAAATAATAGAGGTAAACATTTGCGATATCAGCGGGAAAATGGAACATCCGTTACCTAATGGAGACAATCTTAAAGAAAGTCTTCGTCAAAATGTTATAATTGCAGATTTTTTTTGAATCCGACTTTGTACAGATATGAATAATGTTGCTCCGAATTAATAAATGATGGAATACATACCACAATAAAAAAATATGTAAACACTAATAAAATTAGATGTATTTTTCCTAAAAGGATAACTCATACGGCCCATATTTCTATTCGGTGCAAGCGTCGGAATTTAATAAATACAATCTGATCCCTTCGAACTCAAGAAGACGCTTTCCGCCAGTTTTGTCAACACAGAACCCAATTCGACACAGAACACAGAACTTCTGTTCATAAATGCACTTACACCATGTACACTCAACAAAACTGTTCAATTTCCAAAGCCACTGGTCCATCAGTGCTTTCAGCACTTTGATTTAGTATATAGGATTCGTTTAGTGCTGGGTGGTCGTGTGATTGGTCGCCACAACTGTTAGTGTTTAACGCCAACCGTACCAGTTGGTTATGAATGGAAATGGAATTGAGAAACGTCTGGCTGATATCAAAGGCAACACAATTTAAGCTTTAGCCAAATATGAAATTCACGTAATATTCATTTGTGTTAGTTTGTTTGGTTTTGTTTTTAACTCGGATATCGGGGAATTTGCTTTCCATACATACACGTTTATTTCAGGAATATTAATGTGAGTAATCTCTGTCTGATGCATTATAATGACATCCTGGGCAGTCTCAACTTGTTTGAATGCTAATTGTGATACTCTTCAGGGATGCAAAAATCAACAGTTATATGGATCAGCACAAATATATTCAAGCAAAACATTTGTGTAATCTGTCGGATTTCAAAGATTCCATACGAAATTGCCTCAAGGTTGCAAAATACTCTCATGTAGAATGGTAGGAAACAATCAGATTTATTCCGTCGCATTTTCAGTACAGATTTTCAATAGTAAACTTCTTCATCAGGGTTTTCATTATCACAAATTACGTAGATTTTTCTCAAAGGTCTACCGCTACTGGAGAAGTACAACACCAACCTTAAAGCACTTCTGCGACTAGGAATATCACAATCCTTATTTTATGGAGTTGTTGTCTATAAACTTCGAAAATTAAAGGGATCTGGTGGGTTTCCTGACCACTTAACAGATTAATCAGGAAGATCGTCAGAAAAGGATATGACCATTTAGTATTACAACGCACCGCATGCTTAGTGATTTGACCCCTCTACAGTCAGACACTACGCTTCACTTTTCCCTTGTGCGACTACTGGACAACCTCTTTGGACTCTATGATTGCACCTACTGATACCCGACCAAGGGAGGTAGGTGCATGGGCTTTCGTCCCTCGGGTTTTCTGATCGTACCCTAGATTGGTTTTCTTTTTGGCTGCAACTGCTGTGGCTCAGTACAATTTTGGATACATCCTTAGATGTTTCTTATTTTGTGTTTTATATAGCTTTACAACAACATCTTAGTGTTTTTTTTGTTAGTTTCTCTGGATGTTCACTTTATTGTTAGATAATTCCTTTTGATGGGATGTAGTTTTGTTAAGACTTTCTCGTCTATTTGTAGGCCTTATTGCCTACTGACAGTTCCAAGTCGGTAAGCCTGTCTTCACCACCTTTTCTGTTGTATTTTGTCTTTTTCTTTGTATAATTAATCATTGCTCCTTGTTTGTTGTACAGTGCGGACCTACAATGCATTGCGTTTGGACGCTGTGGTTTCCACAGGACCTTATAGCTCATTTTTGCCGGAATTTTCTTTTTTAAAGTTATAGCATTAGATTGGAAATAACCTAACTAAGAAAATGACTGCTAGTTTATTGAAATCGGTAGAGTACTTTTGAAGACACGATGAGTTAAAAATAGCAATTTCACAATAGCAATGCCGACGCGCATGCGACACTTTTTGTACTTTCACCCTGTAATATCACCCTCGCTTCAGATAGTAAGCAATTACACGTTGTTGTCTATGGGGATTTAATATGGGAGTTTTATGTGAGGTATAATAATGAGGGTTGGTGCACCTTAGAACGAACTTGGTGTAAACACCCAGCGGCCTTTTTGGCCACTTACCGTTCCAAAGCGGTAGCCCTTTTATCAACTTTTATATTTCTGATGTCTTTTATTATTGGTTGTCTTTTTATTTGTTTATTTATTTATATATTCATTCATTATTAATTTCAATGCATACTTTAAATGAATTTGAATATATACTTTCCTCTAGAAAAATGAACTCCCCATAACAAACGTGTAATCATGTATAGTAGTGTACTACCTTACATCAAGTAATGTTCTGCAAAGGAAGTCGTAACATTAAAGGGACAACGGCAATCTTTGATTTTTATTAACTCACGGCGTCCCGTTGGTTTTTCTACATAACTTGCAGTTGTTTCAGTCATTAATATTAATTATAACAATAGCTAAAAGATAATGGTTATTGCATATTATTAATTGTTTATTATAATATATCAATAATATACCTAAACATGTCGTAGAATAATGAAGGAAAATTGAAAACTCAAAATGGTATTTAAATATATGCAAGCAGTTTTCAAGTCAAAATGATACGGGATTAATCAATCAAAATGCGAATTGATTTCTTGATTCAAACTTCAAGATTGCCGTTTGTCCCTTTATGTCAAATAAGCAAAATCTTCTTCTGTCTTCATTATCAGAGACCCGTCCAATGAATTTGATATATGTGTCTACACAAGTAGATATAAAAGGTTTATTTCACAAATAACTATGACAAGGCTTACAAAAAAATCTTCTTCTTCTTCTTCTTATTTTTTCAAATATACAAAAAATGGACGTTCTATCAATACAGTTTAAAAGTAGATATAAAAGTCCAACTGTAAATATAGCAGTCAAGAACCACAGTCAACTAAAACACGTAGGGAAACAAATAATAATTACAAAGATGAATAAGGCAAGATAAGACATCTCAAACATAAAAGTGTTGACTTTCATTATTTCGTTGACCGTTCAAAACTATCAGCATGCCATCAACGCATAAATTTAAACTGCATGCATTTCTAAAGAAGAGATTGTCCCGTGTTGAGCAGGTATTTTGCTATCTTATGTTGATATCTATAATTACACAGTCCCGTTTTATTGGGATGACAATATTGTAAGAGTGAGGTATGGTGCACTCAAGAACCTTGTTTAACCTTATTGAAGTCGAACAGGAAATACAGCTTTCACAGAACACAGTAAACCCACAAACACGCTAAAGGACAAACATCAGTGCCAATGTTAACAAAAAATAAAGGCATATGACGTCACAAACACAAAAAGGGTTGACAATAGGGCTACCGCATTGGAACGGTCAGTGGCAAAAAAGGCCGCTGGGGTTTAAACCAGGTTCTAGGGTGCACCAAACCTCACAGTTACCTTACTGTCATCCCAATAAAACGGGACAGTGTAAATAAAGAAATCCTCACCATGAACTATGCTTTAAACAACAAGGCACAAAGATGCTCGTGTATATATCAATACAAAAAAACAAAAAGCCTAGAATGCAGGTACTCGGTGACTTGGCCAGAGCAACAAGAGAATAAACAATTGAGGGCACGACAAGACAAGAATGCAGACAAACATCAAACGTCACCGTCTCTTTGGACTTTAGGTAGACGTCATCATAGGGTCTACAGACTGTCCGGTCATCTCACAATTAACGAGGAAAGCACAGTGGCGAACTGTTAATGGGTCCACCACCAAGCATGCAGTGCTTTGCAAAATGATAGGGTCATAACCTCTTTTAGCAAGTTTAACAAATATAGTATGAAAGTGATCATGATCAAGGATCTTACAAAGTTTGTAAATCACGTCACCATTATGTGATTGTGATATTCCGTGTCGCAGAAGAGTTCTTCAATTACTTTTATGTTGGGAAATATCAGGGTTACGATAATAAAATTGTGCAAATGTTTTACGAAATGTATGGTAACGGTAGCCCTGATGGAGTAGCTTTTTAGTTATACAAAAAACATTAAAGTCCTCAACTCGGTTACAAGCTATAGAAAAACGAATACATTGAGGCACATAGACCCCATAAGAAGTTGCTCGGGGAATATCGCCATTTAAATGTGGATAATTAACCTTATCAAAATTAAACAAGACAAGGAAAGTAGCATTCAAGGAGGACAGTCAACCACAAAACACAGAAACAAACACGCAAACAGACAAACAAGAAGGCAAAATCAATAATAAATGCAAACGACATCACAAACACAAAAGGGTTGACAATAGGGCTACCGCCTTGGAACGGTCAGTTGCAAGGTAGGCCACTGGGGGTTTAAACCGGTTCTAGGGTGCAACAAACCTCACATTTACCTTACTGTCATCCCATTAAAACAGAACAGTGTAAATAAAGAACTCCCCGCCATGATCTAATCTCTAACCAACAAGGCAGGATCAATAGGCAATATAAGTAAAACAAAAATATGCTCGTATAAATATAATACAAAAAAACAATAGCTTAGAAAGCCACAATGAAGGTACTCAATGACTTGGCAGAAGCCAGAGCAGTAAGAGAATAAACCATTAAGGGCACGACAAGAAAGACCATAGACAAACATCAAACGCCACTGTCCTATGGGCTTTAGGTAGGCGTCATCATAGAGTCCATAGTCTGTCCGGTCATCGTACAATTAAAGAGGAAAGCATAGTGGCGAACTGTAAAAGGGTCCACCACCAAGCATGTAGTACGTTGCAAAATGATAGGGTCATAACCTCTTTTGATAAACTGTTTAACAAGTTTAACAAAGATAGTATGAAAGTGATCATGACCAAGAACCTTACGAAGTTTATAAATTACATCACCATAGAAGTCAGGTTGTGATAGTCCTTGTCGCAGAAGAGTCCTTAAATTGCTTTTATATTTGGAAAGAAGATCAGGGTTACGATAATAAAATTGTGCAAAGGTTTTACGAAGTTTATGGTAACGGTAACCCTGATTGAGTAACTTTTTAGTGATACAAAGATTACGAATAAGTTGTATATAATGTAGAAAAGTCATAAGTACGTATAGATGAAGCTTGACGTTTATTGCAAATTGTATCAAGAACGTCGCCATAATTTTTAATAGATCGAAAATAAATTAAGCGAAGAGTTTTCATAAGCTTTAGCACAATATTGTTTAAGTAATCTTTAACGGTAGTAAGACAAGATGTTAAAAGTTTGGAGATATTTGTAGTGGTACAAGAACTAGAACTGGAAATAAAACGGGCTTTATATGGTTGTTTGTGTATTTTGGGAATCCAATACATCGTTGGAAGTCTGTTTTGCTTTTCGTCTATTCCAGCCTTGAAAATCTTGCACTAAGTGATATGCGTCGAAACAACATTATCTTCAGTAGATTACACTGAAGTATACGAATAAGTACTCCCGAGTTCCTGAGATAAAACACTGACGTAATGCAGGCGTCAAGCAATAATTATATTATTAGCTGCTTTATATAAACTGCAGGAATTAAAACGAACTTGTTTTGAAATTCCTGTATTCCCTATTTTAAATTACAAAATGAAAAACTAGGTCTAGGGGGAAGTAGGGAAGGGTTAGCCGTAAATAATTTAATACGGGTATCTAAGATGTAAAAAATCGTTCATTTCCAAGTAGAAAGGGAGTTAGGGTCAGCATGTTCTCTACGACCCCATTTAATACTAAAATACTCAATGGATTGGGCGATCTGACCACGGCATGCATTAAAATCAATCACAGAAGGCAATCTATACTTCGGACATTTAGAACAGAAATGCCGAATACGTTTATCTATAATATTAACATTACCAGTTATGACATGACAGGCCGGAGCATATCAAAATTTAGATGTTATACACTTGCATTCATTAGGAGTGTTTTTTACAATATCAAGGTCAGACAGTATTTTATTATAGTTAAAATCACATTTCTGATTGGATTTTTGTACTAATAACAAATTATAGGATTTTCGGAATTTTTTAAAATATTTAGGAATAGAATCAACAACACGGCTATGGCGAAAAATACTTTGGTATATCAATAAAATCAATGCCTTATTAAGATAAAGAATTTTTAGGAAATGTCTGACGTGATCAGACTCCTTGTCAATATGGGGTCGGGAAACATGCTGCGTATAGCTTTTAACTATGGACGCAGTGTTATACAAAGGTCTGCTTCCTCGTCAATCAGCTTAAATGAAGAAATGGATAGAGAGGTGAGACAAGAAAGCATCGAGTGCTTTCCAGACTGTTTAAAAATAGTATGTAAATCAGCGACTGACATAGTAATACGTGGTTTCCGTTTGATGTTACCATTACGTCTACAACCATGAGACCTAGATTTACGCTTCCGAATGGAAAATATAGCAAACGTATCAATGTAAGTCTCTTTTGAAATATTTCCATGTTGATAAATAGTAGCATTAAGGTCCAGTAGAAAAGGTGTCTGCAAGTTTTGCATCCACTTTAGTTCTGCTATATGCCTAACTTTTTTTATAGATTATGGTTGCATCATTATCATAAATTATATATTCAACAGGTTGAACAGTGGCGGTACTAAAACTATGACCTGACTGACGAACGTGTTGGTACAGGTAATTCTTTAAATTTCTGAAATTGCCGGCATTCTATTTATGCTCACGGAATCGAACTTTTAAAGAAAGACATGTTGTATACCACATTGCAGCTAAACATAATTAAATGTTCTACCATTAACAGTTGATTTATTGGTGGACTTGCAAGATAAATAATTGCAACAAATGCACATCTTAGCATTGCACTTACTTATAGAAGAAAACACTCTGCGTCTAGACTGAATTAAACGATATCTGAATGGAGATGTTATGTGATATTTTCTCAAAACAGGTGAGCCAAGATGTGTTAAAGAAACTTTTGAGCCGTTATTACAAATCCTGGTAAAATTATTGGAAGGAATATGGAATGAGGTTGCCGAATGAAGATTTAAAGGTGGGAGACGTACAAATGGCTTAGGTGGTATGATATACAAACTTCGTAAGATCTTTGGTCATGATCACTTTCATACTATATATTCGTTAAACGTACTAAACGAATTATCAAAAGAGGTTATGACACTATCATTTTGAAACGCACTGCATGCTTGGTGGTGGACCCATTTACATTTCGTCACTATGCTTTCCTCTTTAACTGTGTTATGACCGGCCAGGCTGTGGACTCTATGATGAAATCTACCTAAAGCACGTTTGATGTTTGTCCGCAGTCTTCTCTTGTCGTGACCTCAATGGATTAATCTCTTGTTGCTCTGACTTCTACCAAGTCATTGAGTACCTTCTTTGTGGCTTTCTAGGCAATTGTTTTTTATATATGGGGAAAACACATTTATACAGTGCTACAGTTTATAAAAACCCAAGCGCTTTCGGCTTTACGCCTTCATCAGGGGTACACAAACACGAAAATGACAAATACGAAACAAAAAACACTAAAATACACGGTAGTTGAAATAAAACTCTTTAAAAAAAACTAATCGCTTGGCAATGTTGTGGAAACTGGTTACTTTGAATAGACATTCTGGAGCTAAATGTGATACTAATAAAAGAACATATCTGGTTGGATGAGGGTAAAACTGCCGTGTATTTTAGTGTTTTTGTTTCGTATTTGTTATTTTCGTGTTTGTGTACCCCTGATGAAGGCGTAAAGCCGAAAGCGCTTGAGATTTTATAAACTGTAGCACTGTATAAATGTTTTTTCCCCATCTATTAATTTATTCCAACAATTTCGTATCCCCTCGGGAATCCAGTGCATTTTGTAGATGTATGTATTTTCTCACCCTTATATATATATATATATATACACGAGCATCTTTGTATTTTACTTATATTGCCTACTAATGTTGCTTTGTTGGTTAGAGAACAGTTCATGGCGGGGATTTCTTTATTTACACTGTCCGGTTTTATTGGGATCACAGTAGGGTAAGTTTGAGGTTTGGTGCACCCTACAACCTGGTTTAAACCCCGCAGCGGTAGTTTTTGCCACTGACCGTTCCAAGGCGGTAGCCCTATTGTCAACATTTTTTGTGTTTGTGACGTCATATTCCTTTATTCTTTATTGCTATTGCTATTCATGTTTGTTGTGGGGTTTATTGTGTTCTGTGAAAGCTGCATTTCCTGTTCGACTTTTATATTTACTTCTACTTGACTGTCGTCCTTGAATGCTACTTTACCTGTTCGATTTTTTTTTAAAGTTGCTATGAACGTTATAACATGGGATTGTAATTTCAACATACTGAGCCGATGACGTCACCGAAACAGTACCCACAGCAACGCACATCAAAGCTGCCCATGTGATAATTATTTCACTATCACCCATCGATTTGCTATCACCCTGTACCATCATCCTCCCGTCAGATAGTAAGAAATTACACATTGTTGTGTATGGGGATTTAGCATGGGCGTTTTATGTGAGGAATAATAATATGGAATATAATATCACATTGAAAGGAATGTGACGAATCTATAACGTGTAGGACCACACTGACAGTAAAACTGGCAACTCTCCGGATCAAAATTCGGAATCATCGTAGTTTTCATCAGATTTCAGACAACGGTAGCAAGCACGTTTCACTACCGTTCATGAACAGTCTCAATCAAATCGAGACTGCAATATTTTTTTTATTTATCGTGTTCGACGATTTTCATATTTCTCCTTTCATACTTTTTTATATATCACAGTAGCGTTGCCGGTGCAGTGTGGCGGCGGTAAAACGTCTTTCCGTGCTTGCAAACAGAACTATTATTCATTCCGATCTTTGAAGATCGCTGAGCACGATATTTAAAAATATAGGTGGTACATTCCCAACTACTTTTGGTTTCTTACTTGAATTTCGAATAGATGGTTCCACTACTCTAGCCTTTAACAGTTTTGAGTAATGTTTAATCACCGTTAGGATATGTTGCCTGCTTTTTAATTTAGTCCTTTGACTGTTACCTGTGATACGCAGGCTTCATAACCTCTACTCCCAGCTAAATTCCATTTTGTTTATTTCACTCATTGTTTTCTCGTTTAGGGCAACGCTTTTTGTTAGAAACAGAAACCATACGCCACTGGCCATAAAATGGTGTGAAAATACCGCATTTAAGGCTCCATGTTCACCGTCATATACATACCATCTTCGGGATGGCTCAACTTTATGTACTATTAGCATTTTAGATATTGAGTTCTGCTCAATCCGGGGCTAGAGAGCGTGAACGGTAGCAAGCACTTTTCACTACTGTTCATGAACAGTCTCAATCAATCCGAGATTGCAATATTTTTTGTATTTATCGTGTTTGACGATTTCCAAATTTCTCCTTTCATACTTTTTAAAACTTTAAACCAAGTCTGTTACTTCATTCTCTTTGTTGTGTTTGTTGCTTCCAAAGGGTTTTCCTTATCGGTTTTATTCTCCAGGTTTCAAATTCAAATCTTATCCTGTGTTAATGTTGATGATATTTAGTAACTTTATTTTCACATATTATATAAGAGATCTACTTCATCGGTATGTTAATGTATTGTTTTTATATCTCTATTAAAAACAGCTCTGAAGACACAAATTAACTTAACATTTAAAAACAAATATGTTCTTAAATGTGCTTAAATTTTAAATATGTCAGGAATTTGTGTTTAAATGTTAAGGCAGTCCTGAAAATACGTCACGAATTCCTGTATTCCATCACGATAAATTATCTCCATATAAAATGAGTTTTCGGAGATCAACAGCGTAAAGCTGCATCTGACAAAGTAACTCCAAAAGTAGGTATTCCAGTCGAAAAGGAAATGCAGCATTTACCTAACACAGTCAACCACAGACACGCATACAAAACAAATCAAACATACAATGAAAAATAGATGAAAAGTATTCGACACCACAAACATGTACGGGATTGACATTATGGCTACCGCGTTGGAACGGTCAGTGGCAAAAAGGCCGCTGGAGGTTTAAATAAACAAGTAACAATTGGTTTACTTTTTTTACTGGGCAGTATCAGGATTTTATCATTTTGCAGGTGATTCCAATAGCTTTCTCGATTAATGGGTGACATAAAAGAGTCCTGGAAATTATGTTATCTAATAATCGAGAACGTGAGATGGTATTTCAGTATTTGATATCATCGCACCAGTACACAGCATGCTAAAGAAGAAAAACGCAACTCGGGAATTATCACTATATAGTTTATTTACCGCACACTTAATTCCACGTAATATTCCAGAGAAATCGCAAAATGTTTTGTTAAAAGTAAAATGTTGCAACTAGTTAGAGAAAGGATCAAACTGTGCTGTTAATGGCTTTTACATCACAGTTACACGTTGTAACACGACATTCTTAATGTTTAAATTCGCTTTTAGCCATTTCAGTACTGAATGTGATGTAAGGAGATTGCAAAATTGCACGTCCTGAGTCTGTTCACCAGCTTTATCTCTGGTTTGTGTTTGTTGCTTCTAAACTATAATCTATAAAAAAAATAAAGTTACTTATGCTTTTTCATGTATGTCATATATGATAAACAATAGTACCATACATTATTGATATAGTATAAAAACTTGATACAAACAAATAGCGCAGTTCATGTTTGACATTGTTAGATTATTTAGCATTGTATTTTAATCAATATTAATCTGAGTAATAACTATATTATATTACCACTGCCGGCTTTATTCGTTATATTAGCTAGGAAATAGTCTTACATCAAGCTCAGGAGTCATATTTTACTTACTGCATAATTGATTTGAGATGACCTCGATACAATTCTATGACCAGGCTAATTTTGTTTTTCTTCTACTTCTGTTTTCCTTTTTCTACATGTAGGGTGCTTATGTCAAAACCAGCACCAGAGAAATCTATCTAAAGACGCAACTGCTGATCTGAAAACCTTCCAATTAACAGAATTTGCAATTATCACGGGCATGAGATACCTTAATTTCACCGATGTTTGATTTATAATTGGATTAGTCGAAATATCGACAACCTTAGTTGCCACAATGACAATATTTCCATCTATCTATCAACAGTAGATATACACATCGAACAGAACAGTAGCATTCAATGACGACAGTCGACCACAAATGCACAAAGAAGCAAATAACAACTTTAAAGATGAATACAAGGCAAATAAAACATCACAAGCACAAAAGGGTTGACAATAGGGCTACCGCTTTGGAACGGTCAGTGACAAAAAAGGAGACATCAGTTTTACCGATGTTTGTCTTTTTCTTATTAAAATAGAAACAAAATTGGAACTGGAAAAGTAACATTCACGGAACACAGTCAACCAAAAACACGAATAGAAACAAACAACAATTTTAAAGATGACTAAAAGTTAAGACACGATATCACAACCATAAAAGGGTTTACAATAAGGGTATCGCCTTGGAACGATTAGTGACAAAAAGGGCCGCTAGGGTTTTAAACCAGGTTCTAGGGTGCACCAAACCTCACTCTTACCCTATTATCGTCCCAATAAAACGGGACAGTGTAAATAAAGATAACCCCGCCATGCTATATCCTCTAACAAACTAGGTAGCCTTTTTATAAGTAACCCCCCCCCCCCCCCCCCCCCCCAAGAGGATGTGATATTTATTGTATTATACCGAACAAATACTCCTAATATACTAATATACTCAATAATAAAGGAAACATTGTTGTTGTTGTTGAAAAAATCTATTTTTAAAAATGAGCTTTTCAAAATGCAAGCGGGATGATATTTTGCGCTATCACCTGCTATAACACGTTGAGTGTGATATCGCGAAATATCAACCGGGCAGGGTATGGGGATTTTACATGGAGTGTTTATAGTGAAGTATAATAAAAATAAAGAAAAATCCCGCCATGCTATATCCTCTAACAAAATAGGCAGCATTAATAGGCAATATAAGCATAACACAAAAACACACACCAGGTTTGATCTTCTAACAAACTATTAGTCGTAATACCGAGAACCATAGTGTTTATCAAAATTACAATTTAGCCATTTAACTATCAAACCATCTTCGTAATTCAAAATGATGTTTTTATTGTTAGGATATACATATTTATTGAGCTCTTCACCTCAGTGTAAGTTATCAATTTATTGTATTTCAAAAAACGACGAAATCGCTTTAATTTGTAAAACGAAAACAAAACTTTAATTTTCCAAAAATGACCCTATAGAACCCACAGCACATAAACGCACATAAAACGTAGCAAATTAAGACTGATACTATTTTAATCAATTCAAGAGTCTGTGTAACGAAATATGTTAACCATCAACGGTCACATATATATAAAGATACATACACTAATAACAGTCAGAATACGCCGTTGTGTATTAAACGTGATGAATCAAACATTGTGGTTAAATTGTGGTCAATTTTAGATTTACCACCACCAATTGCATGTAAACCGCCGAGGTGTAGTCCGGTGTAGTTCCTAAAATAAAAAGTAATCCATTCTTTTTTTATGGAAATGGGCCTTATAAGTAGGGGAAAACTGCCCATTTTTATTTGATTTTGTGGTAGTATCTATAAGAAGCGTATTAATATGTTTTACTGGATCAATGATGAATATTTTCGAAATTTCGGCTCTGTGCTTGCACGTTGTGTGCAACTGTCCATGAACACAGCTGTACCCTTGACCTGTTTAGTAAACAAGTAAGAACGTTCTTACATGTTTCGTGACCCCACCTTTTCTGGTGATATTCAAGTGGAAAAAATAGTTTTCTATATGAAAATTATACTGCTGCATTATCCATACTTGAGTTAAATTTGCAGCAAATCATTAATATGTGACGTTTTAACATTTTAAAAAGTACGTGCAGTAAATAGGACTCGCTCATTTTCGTACCTTGGAACACTTTTCCGATAACAATTGGTAAAATAGGCTCATAAATACCATAATGTTTTACATAGGTTTTGAGCGTTTTTAGTCCAATTTTGTTTATAAAAGCCTTAATTTTGAGTTTCGTTTTTTTTTCGGGTTTAAAATGATGGGTTTGTGAAGTGTTTACAATTGGACTATGCATTTTTGGTATGAACATGTAAGTTTGCATGTTTGGAATATCTTTTCATGAATTAAGCCTGCATAGAAACAAGTTTGGTAGGCATGAAAAACCTAAATCTTTACCTACTCCCCTAAAATAGGATACTGTGAAAAAATTAAGATTTGTGTAAAACGTAAAATATTATTCCTTATCATTCAAACGAGACATTTTAGCGTTTATCTAATATCAATTTTGATTTGAGTGGTATTTTTAACTTTACTGAGCTGATATTCGCTACTATAATCATGTTAGGCGGGTCATTTTAGCCTTAAATATAGCCCAAGGTAAAAGAAATTGGCACAGACATTATTTTTACTGATCCTGGTTCGAAACAATAAACAAAAAAATATATCCAAAGTCCTCATCTCAAATCACGTGCTAAATATGATTTTTTTGGGAAAAAAGTATAAAAAAATAAGAAAATCAGTATTTCCTGGAATAAATTTAATATGATATACTCATGTATCACGGAAAAGCGTGCAAAATTATAGCGCCTCTAGAGGGAGTACAGCAGGGACGTTCAATAAGTTTATATGTGCGTTAATGCATGTAAAAGTATATGTATTTTAAAAATCTATCTCTCTAAAGAGCAAAATTGTGTAAGGGTCCTTTCGTGTAGAATTTTAATACTTCGAATTTAGCCACGTGTATCACGTAATGAACGTGGTAAATAATGTTTAGGGCGGAATGTTGGTTATAAAATGCATTGTTCTTCAGTCATGGCCGGGATTGATTGAAAGTTGCTTTGGTTGGGCAGCAGTTGGAAACGGCGAAATTCACAGGCAATATGTGGTCAGTATTTATTTTTTGAAATTGAATCGTACATTTGTATTCAGTGGGCGTCGCCATCTTGTTTGGTGATGTTACTACATCCGGTTAGCTTTTATGTTTCTCAAACATGAACTTGATACACTAGCATATGATTCAGAAGTTAACTTTATTAGATATAATTATTGTAGTCGATCATTAATTGAACGATATTAATTTGATAACGTTGTATATTAGGTGCATTGTTTGACAGTGAGGTGCTATACTTGTACATATGTCGATGAGTATACATGGTATTGTAGAATACGTACACATCATAATTAGAGCGTGTCTCACGTATATTAACTAGGGTGTGTAGTCCCTCTAGGTGATTCGACACATGAATCAACGCATAACGTAACGAGCGGTGAAGACGGTCCCCGTAACTGGACAACATGGCCAGGTTATAGAATCAACAACCCCCGGGACACGAGGTGGGCCCGTTATCAGTCCTCACTGGAGGAACGTCATTCACAATCTCGGTGGAGGTTAATTATCATATCTATCGCGTCATCAAAGAAATATAAAAACATCGGACAGGGAAAGTAGCATTCAAGGAGAACAGTCATCCACAAAACACAGAAACAAACATGGAAACAGACAAACAAGAAGGCCAAAGTAATAATAAAAGTAAACGACATCACAAACACAAAAGGGTTGACAATAGGGCTACCGCCTTGGAACGGTCAGTAGCAAAGTAGGCCACTGGGGGGTTTAAACCGGTTATAGGGTGCACCAAACCTCACACTTGCCCTATTGTCATCCCATTAAAACAGGACAGTGTAAATAAAGAACTCCTCGCCATGATCTAATCTCTAACCAACAAGGCAGCATCAATAGGCAATATAAGTAAAACACGTATATGCTCGTGTAAATATAATACAAAAAACAATAGCCTAGAAAGCCACAATGAAGGTACTCAATGACTTGGCAGAAGCCAGAGTAGTAAGAGAATAAACCATTAAGGGCACGACAAGAAAGATCATGGACAAACATCAAACGCCACCGTCCCAATGGGCTTTAGGTAGGCGTCATCATAGGGTCCACAGCCTGTCCGGTCATCGTACAATTAAAGAGGAAAGCATATTGGCGAACTGTAAAAGGGTCCACCACCAAGCATGCAGTACGTTGCAAAATGATAGGGTCAAAACCTCTTTTGATAAACTTTTTAAACAAGTTTAACAAAGATAGTATGAAAGTGATCATGACCAAGAATATTACGAAGTTTATAAATCACATCACCATATAACCCTTATAGAAGGCATTTGATGACAATTACCCAATGGATTCGCGCATCATCATCTTCATGAGCTCTCGCGCATCACATTCATCGCGCTAGACCATAAGTCTTGTGCACATCAACATTGTTATAACTTTAACAACACTTTAGTGTCATATATAGTCAAATGGACACATTTATTTGTGATAATACTAAGAACGTCATAAACGTTCATGAGAACATTCTTTTCATATTTCATCTGTGTATTCGCTTGTTTTTCTTGATTATTGTATATATTATATTTAACATATTTTAAAAGTTGCATTAAACTTATGTAAATGAATTCACCGTCATTGATTCTTTCCTGAGTTAGCCCCCACCCACTAGGGTCATCTTGCTACACTCTCTGTCTTTCCTGCTGTCCAATTCTGTAAAACATCAAAGGTCATGTCATGCAAAACGTATTGTCTGTCGTTGAAGTGTTGATTTATCGGTTTCTCCTTTCTCAACCTTACGTCCCTTAAACAGCAATCTGTGAACATCTTTAAGACCCTCAGACCCTCTTTCACCAAAATTATAATTTAAATCTTCTTTTGAAATTGAAAAGAAATTAAGCTCCTCTTTGAATAGTTTCTAATCATGTTATGCATTTATTATTTTTTAAACATTTTGAAAACTGTTTATATATATACATATTATGCATATTGTTTCTATATATGTACGGTTTGTTGAGGGGTGGCCCACCCGAAGCCAGAGCAACAGGAGAATAAACTATTAAGGCCACTTGGTTAAGTTCAAGTCGCAGTTAAGGTACTTACCCTGGGAATGCACTATTGCCAACCCTTTTGTGTTTGTGATGTCTTATCTTGCCTTTTGTTCATCTTTAAAGTCGTTCTTTGTTTCTGTGTGTCTTTGTGGTTGACTATTGTCCTTGAATGCTATTTTCCTGTTCGATATTTACATCTACTTTTAGTTGATTTTGTTTTACAATTTTAATATGTTGAACGCATTTCAAGCGTACCAATGAAAACTTGTATTCCACTAACACATTTGGAATAAACACGTGAGCGGCCGGTTTAAGATTTCATGTTTAAATAAGAAATATGTGATTTGTTTCTTTGTTTGGTGTCAAAAGTAATTTTTCTACACAAGTTTTACTATGTATGACGATCGATTGTCACTGGTGCAGGCTGACAACCACTTTATTACCGGGTAGAACCGGTACTGTATAACCAGTACTGTATATCTTGCGCCATCCGGAAATGATGTAGAAATGATCTTTAGAATAATCTCAATCAAAAGCAAGCCTTAAAACATTATTTCCGGTATAATCCAATATGGCCGACACAAAACATGAACACATGATGCAAATTAGAGCAAGTACAACTCTATTTTCAGCAATATATCGTGTATAATAGTATCAGTCATGGCGTGCTTCAATTAGTAGGTTCTTATGAGACTGCAATTTGGCATAACTATATCAATAGGTGATGCCTTATTCGATAAATATTGTCTGCCATATAAGTATAAAAAGAGAATATTTGTCCAAATGTATCGAAGCTACCAGAAAGCCGAACATATTATTATGACTACAGTTTGCAGGGGAAAATGAATGTTTTTGATTATAATTTTGAATTGTAAAATAATATTTAAAATACTGTATTGAAATGATTTATATAATTTAACAAAAATCTAGATGAATTGAGTGATTTATATACTTGTAAAGAATTACACTAGACATATTTCGTTTGAAATGTTTTAAATATTAAATATTAAATATTAATCAAAGTAAATAGAATAAATAAAAGTAGATAAAGGTCAATAATCGTTTCCATTAGCCTTGACGTGTTCTGCTCATCATAGTATGTCTGTATAGAAAATGGTATTCATGAACATACTCAATAAATATAAATATAAAAATCGAACAGAAAAAGCAGCATTCAAGGACGACTGTCAACCAAAAACATACACAGAAACAAAGAACAAATTTAAAGATGAATAAAAGGCCAAACAAGACATCGCAAACACAAAACTGAGTCTGCTACTTTATTTTTCTTGGTTCTGTCTGTTGCTTCCAAAGGATCGCCCTTAACAAGTATTATTCATGTTGAACAGAAAATGTAGCATTCACGAAATACAGTTAACCAAAAACACGCATTCAAATAAAATACAGCAAGTATTAGTGTATTAAGGATGAGCCTAACTGTGTCTTAGGAATATATCTTAACACGTGTACGTGTACTGTATATTGGAAAGTGATGTAGAATTGTGTGCTGGCTTGTTTAAGACTTAGGTACGTGTACTGTATATTGGAAAATGTTGTAGACTTGTTTGCTGGCTTGTTTAAGACTTAAGTACGTGTACTGTATATTGGAAAGTGTTGTAGACTTGTTTGCTTGCTTGTTTAAGACTTGCTTCCAAGGGATAACCTTTTCAGTATTTATTTACACAATCTCTACTTTTAGGCTGTGGACCCTATGATGACGTCTACCTAAAGCCCAAAATGGTGACATTTGATGTTTGTCTGCAATCTTGTCTTGTCGTGCCGATGGTTTGTTCTCTTGTTGTTCTGGCTTCTGACAAGTCATTGAGTACCTTCTTTTGGCTTTCTATTCTATTTTATTTTTGTATTTATATATACACGAGCACCTTTGTGTTTTACTTATATTGTCTATTCATGCTGCCTTGTTGGTTGGAGAATAGTTCATGGTGGGGATTTCTTTATTTACACTGTCCCGTTTTATTGGTACGATAATAGGGTATGAGTGAGGTTGGTGCACCCTAGAACCTGATTTAAACCCAAGCGACATTTTTTGCCACTGACCGTTCCAAAGCGGTAGCCTTATTGTTAACCCTTTTGTGTTTGTGATGTCTTATTTGGCCTTTAATTCATCTTTAAAATTGTTCTTTGTTTCTGTGTGTGTTTGTGGTTGACTGTCGTCCTTGTATCTACTTTTCCTGTTCAATTTTTATATCTATATAATGTTGTACAAATAAAAACTATGCGTTTGTACCGTATTGTGTAGTGTCCATTCTTTAAAAATACAGAATAAACACATAGAACTTGACTTATATATGTCACCCATTTAATATAAACCAATTATACCCCAGCCATTATGTATTTAGATTGTGACAAAAGCAGAACAACAGACCGGTATCTGGGGACGTTAAATTAGATCCAATCACTTAGTAGAAGCATTATACTCTAGTCCGCATGCGTTTAATTAGCTCACTATGTATAACACATTGTCATTATTTCTAGTAGTTTTAGAGACTGTTGTACGATTGAGCCTACTGCTTTTCGTGTTCTCTATAATTTCTCGTTAATGTCAATACTATTATTGTCAAACGAATCTGCAAACAAACATAAGTAGATATAAAATGGAACAGTCAATGTAGCATTCAAGGACAACAGTTAACCCAAAACACGTATTGATACAAATTTTCTTATGGTTTTCATATTTAAGATGTACAATCCTAAACTCCAGTCATATTTAAGATGTACAATCCTAAACTCCAGTCATATTTAAGATGTACAATCCTAAACTCCAGTCATATTTAAGATGTACAATCCTAAACTCCAGTCACCAAACACCAAATCACACTAAGAGCGGTATGGTCAGTATGGTCAGTATGCCGAAATAATGCGGTATGGTCAGTATGCCGAAATGACTTTAGCACGGGATCATTTACTTTAATGACAAATGCACGAATATATAATATGCATTGTAGTGTTATATTAACGGCAGCATATTGCATTAACTAGAAATATCGGATACTCAAATAATGACCCACGCCTAACCCCAAATTTCCACGAGTGTAACCTTGACCTTGTGGTCGCAGTTGATCAGAAATATGACGGAATGTTTGTGTACGACTTTAGTAATCAATTAATAAAATGTGTAAGTAATTCGTGAAAGCATTTTGAGAATATGAGCAAAAATATAAATTTAACATTTTACGGAACGCGAAACGCCAAATAATACCCTCCGATTAATGCCAAATTTGGAAGTGTGTAACGTCTTCACTTTGTGGTCGCAAGTGATAAGAAATATGACGGAATGTCTTTGTACTACCTTAGTAATGAACAAATAAAATATGAAAGTAATTCCTGTAGCGTATGAGCCAAACCAACGGACGAACAAACGGACAACAATTTAACTATTGTATACCACCCACTACTTTTAAAGGAGGAATAGAAATGGAGACCTTTCTAATAATGGATTTCTCTCTTTCATTAACAGAATACATTTCCTTTACTTAGTTTTTCGTGTGTGCCATGTCATACGATGGATACAGAGTGACTGGTTTACCTAAGGAAAAGTCAGAACAACTTAAACAGTTAATTGTGTTTCATATAAATTGTGTATATAAAAAAGTAGAATATTCAAGACATTACGTATTTTCTTGAGAATGGTAGAATTCAGACTAAAGTTAATTCAAAAGCACTGTTCTCGTTAGAAACTGTTCACTAGAACTGCACAAATCTTGTTTAGCTGTATGGATCACCATACAATATCATGTTCTCATCTGATCATTTACCATGTTTACGCGTTAACTCTGAACCCGCTAAGCACAACTATAACAGCATTTGCGTCCATTGTAAACCCAGGTTATCATGCGAGTAACTCGCAGGCTGATTATGCTTTACAATTTCCAGTTGCTGGTCAGTCATTTCCCCAAAACACCCTTTTGTCACATAAATGGAATTTTCTTAATTCAAAGAAAGAACAGTCCATTATATGTAATATTTGTAGCGGTTAAGGGATAGGCCATAGTGATCATGGTTTACAATGTCCGTCTGCTTATCAGTCACTTTCCCAAAACAAATATTTGTCACGTAAATGAAATGGTCTTAATTCAAAGAAAGAACAGTCCATATATTATATCTATGTATTGTCGAGCGACGACGTGATGTATGGCAAATACCAAAGAATGTTGTTAGCATGTTTAAATACAAAACATGACAACCCCTATATGCATATTTTGATACAAAAATATATAAAGACTAACAGGATATGGTGCTTTATCTAGCATAATGGCAACATTAATAGGGAAATGTTACAATTTATCTTTAGATAAATCATGTATGGTTTATTCATCGTTTTACGACAATTTGGTAATAAATATGACGTTTTGATGACGTTTTGTTGAAAACGTCTGATTCGTAATGAGTTGCTGCAGAGCTTCGTGTCACGTGTCACGCTGACGCAAGCATCTGAATACAGCTTAATCGAGACAATTTGGGAGAATTTAGATGAAAGTGAAATAATTTTCCATTTATTGCATCAAATTTTCTTAATAAAACGGGTAACTAGCTATGCATGGATTCGTCATACGGGCGCCAAAATGAAGTAATGCTTTCTCTCATGTGTGTACACGTTTTCCCATTTGTTCTTCTCTTGAATATCAGGTAATGACTGAATTAAAAACATAATGACTACTACTGATTTTTGTTAGAATTGATTTTCGAAAGTTTATAGTATGGTTTTATATTCATGCTTTATTGAATGGTTTCCGTGATGTATTTTTATTCATCTAATTTATACAATTGGTTTACTCGCATTTAGTGGCGGACGTTAATACAATACTGTGGACAATCAAGAACAGTGGAATAAACAAACGCAGATATACACTTCGAACAGGAAATGTAGCATTCACAGAACACAGTCAACCAATAAAAACACGCTTACAAAACAAACAATTACCAGGCAAAGTAGAAGGTAAGTATGGACACCACAAATATAAAATGGTTGATATCAGGGGTACCGTCTTAGAACGGTCAATGGCAGAAAGTCTTCCGTTGGTTTAAACCAGATGTAACAATCTTGGGGACTGTCTTAGCACGGTCAATGGCAGAAAGTCTTACGTTGGTTTAAACCAGATGTAACAATCTTGGGGTACCATCTTAGCACGGTCAATGGCAGAAAGTCTTCCGTTGGTTTAAACCAGATGTAACAATCTTGGGGTACCATCTTAGCACGGTCAATGGCAGAAAGTATCCCGTTGGTTTAAACCAGTTCACGAAACCTCACTCTTCACACTAATGTTTGCAAGATGAAATAACCAATGATGATACTGCTTCGTGATAATTTGAAACAATGGCTACCAGTCCGAGAATACACTGATTACTTATTTACTTGAACCCACGTAGGACATTTTACCATTAAGCCACCGCCGCTGTGTTTGTTGGTTCAATTGAATTGAATTGGATTTTATAGTCGCACCAACAGCTAAGGTCATATGGCGACTTTCCAGCTTCCACTGGTGGAGGAAGACCCCAGGTGCCCCTCCGGGCAATTTTCGTGCACGGGCGGGCACCTGAGTAGAACCACCGACGTTCCGCAAGCCAGCTGGATAGCTTCCTCACATAAAGATTCCTAGGCCCCTGAGGGATCGAACCTACAGCGGTGAGGGGCAAGTGATTGCAAGTCATTGTTGGTTCAAATAGTGTTTGACAATAAAATACAGCTCAATGTAACCAAGTACAAAATTAGAACCATTCTGAAGGAGGTTTTCAAATAAATTTAATTGTACAAATGGTATGAACACTTGACTGAGTTTTAAAGGTGCAGACGGCAATCTTGATTCATAAAGGGACACGCAGAAATAATTTGAATAATTCAAAGGACATTGCCTTAGCGAATTACTATATGTTGATATATAATATATTTAATCCCACATTGCCGCGTATCCCTTTACAATAATACACATTCGTAAAGGGTCACACAGCAATTATTTGAATAATTCAAAGGAAATTGCATTGCGTAATATCAAATGCTGATTATATTGCACCAATAATAAGTTTAATCCCACATTGCCGCCTGGCCCTTTACAATAATACACATTAATAAAGTGGACAAGCCAAAGCAACGTTGCAATGTAAATATAACCGACGTCAGAAATAATGCTTCGGGTTTTCATTTAGAAAACAAAGGAGCAATTTCCGACATCTAGAAGCTTTTAACAAAGTTCTATAATTGTTCGATAAATCAACAATTGACAGGTGACAAGCACGACGAGAGACGAAAATCATGTTAATATACAACCACTGGTGAGCAGCCAATCCGGTATGCTTATTAACACTCAACTTCTGCATACAGTGGATGACAAATTATTGAACAGGATTTCATTATATACTGAAACAAATGGCTAGCGCTACCATATGCACATCTAGCTTAAAGAAATTGATTGATTGAATTGAATTGGATTTTATAGTCGCACCAACAGCTAAGGTCATATGGCGACTTTCCAGCTTCCATTGGTGGAGGAAGACCCCAGGTGCCCCTCCGGGCAATTTTCGTGCACGGGCGGGCACCTGGGTAGAACCACCGACGTTCCGCAAGCCAGCTGGATAGCTTCCTCACATAAAGATTCCTAGGCCCCTGAGGGATCGAACCTACAGCGGTGAGGGGCAAGTGATTTCAAGTCAGAGACGTTA
Source organism: Cyrtodaria siliqua (assembly GCA_037043455.1). NCBI lineage: Eukaryota > Metazoa > Mollusca > Bivalvia > Adapedonta > Hiatellidae > Cyrtodaria > Cyrtodaria siliqua. The sequence continues at coordinate 316,007 of JAWPHD010000291.1, forward strand.
ACCACTCGGCCACGGACGCCCCCTTAAAGAAATTGAATATTATTTTATAATGTGTGAAGTATTCGAAAACTTTGGCATGTCATAGGGTGTTCTTTTGTTTTTACTGATAATAAATACTGAAAAGTGGATCCCTTTGGAGCAACAAACACAAACAAGAGATAAAAATAGCAGACTCGGTTTTATTGAGTCTGTTCATGAGAGGTATTTTTACGTGCAACCTCACGCCTCCTAGCATCGGCTTAAGCGATTTTCTACTTTAAAGCCACATATATTTGGACCAATAAGTATATGATTCAATGTAAGTATTAGAGTTATCTCCGTTCTGTGCTAAAACCGTATTTGTCAACCTTACAAATCTACACTGACCGTGCATACGTGAAAGTTACAGGATTTGCTATCCGATGGGCAGATTCCCATCTTAGTGTCATTTCGTGTCAGCAATTACATTTTTCATTATAATCATCGTTGCATTATTCTATACATTATTCATTTTTACATCTGATATGCATACAATTTTTCTAAGAAGGTGTGAACTTGTAAACAATATCTGGCAATTTGTTTATTTAAAGAGTAGGCGAAACGCTGATATCTGTGTACATTTGGTAAACATATAAATAAATTAAAGTCACATGACGCTTTTGATCAAATGAAACGTCGCCGAAACTCACTTTGAAATTAAACCTGCAAAATCATTTTAAAATAATACATAAGAAATTTATGTAAATGATGGTCTTCGGGGTTGACAGGCGTGAGCCATGTTTGAGTAAAACAAAATAAAATATAATGTATACGCTAATCAGCACAGAACTAGTTTACTTATACTGAAAAACAAGTATTTGTATTCATACGAATCTATATTCTCTCATATACAAAAAGCGACAGAGCTAAAATATCGACGGAAAAGCTATTATTCCCTAATGGAAAATAAGCCATTCACATAAAGGGTCACATTTTATTTCTATTACAGTCACGTGTTTCTTAATAGAACAAAAATGATCGTTGTGTTATTAGCATTAATGCACTTTTCATTTGTTCTACGGCTTTAGTGTTAATAAACTAGCTTTGGAAGCCAAACAAATACATCATATTTTCATTTGAAGCATGTAGTCATGTTGAGGACTTCAATATTCGTAATATTTGTATAACTAAAAAATTACTCCATCAGGGCTACCCTTAACAAATTAATAAATTTCGAGAAAAAAGCTTTTACATTGTATTATCGTAGCCCAGATCTACTTTTAAATGTAAAAGTAATTTAAGAACCCTTCTGCGACAAGGACTATCACAATCAGGCTTCTGTGGTGACGTGATTTACAAACTTCGTAAGATCTTTGGTCATGATTACGTTCATACTATATTTGATAAACTTGCTAAAAGGTTTATCAAAAGAGGTTATGACCCTATCATTAAAGCAACGCACTCCATGCTTGGTGTTGGACCCATTTATAATTCGCCACTGTGCTTTCCTCTTTAATTGTGCGATGACTGGACAGGCTGTGGATCCTATGATGATGTCTACCTAAAGCCCAAAAGGATGATGTTTGTCTACAATCTTGTCTTGTTGTGCCCTAAATGATTTATTCTCTTGTTGCTACGGCTTCGAGTACCTTCATTGTGGCTTTTTATGCTATTGTGTTTTGTATTTATATATACAGCATCTTTGTGTTTTACTTACATTGCCTATTAATGCTGCCTTATTGGTTGGAGAATAAGCTCATGGCGGGGATTTCTTTATTTACACTTTCTCGTTTTATTGGGATGACAGTGGGGTAAGTGTGATGTTTGATGTACCCTAGAACCTGATTTAAATCCGGCGGCCCTATTTTACCACTCACTGGTCCAGGCGGTAGCCCTATTGTGATGTCTTATCTTGCCCTTTATTCATCTTTATATATAGTTGTTCTTTGTTTCTTTGTGTGTTTGTGGTTGACTGTTGTCCTTGCGTGCTGCATTTCCTGTTCGGCTTTTATATACACTTTTAACATTCGTAATTGTTACTCCATCAGCGCTACCGTTATCATAAACTTTGAAAAACCTTTGCAAAATGTTATAATCGTATCCATGATCTATTTTTAAAATTTATAAAATAATTTTAGATCTGTTCTGCGACAAGGACCATCAGAACATGACTTTTACTGAAACATGATTTACAAACTTAGACTGACCGTGGTCTTTGAATGCTACATTTCCTGTTCGACTTTTATACCTGCTTTTAAATCATAAATATGAATTTATATTGGGTTTGTGTTGCTATCAGGATATTGTTCAATAGAATGTAGTTAGATCAGACACAAATTTATTAGAGCTCTAAGGCATCATATGAATTAATATTAATGAATTAAAACAAACATAGAGCATCAAATTTACAATACTTACGTTTGCGGACTGACTGTAGGGTCTAGTTAAGTGAAATGCACTTTGAATATAAAAATAATATAAGTTTTTATCGCATAAAGATTAAAACCTTTATGCACTTGAAAAAATATGAAATACCCTTCCAGGTCCTCATTATAATTCATTATAGGGGAGGCGACTCGTGAGAGCATGTTCCGTATATACTGAAGGGAGATCACCGGACGTCCTTCTAAAAACGGTAAGGTAAATAGTTTTCTCAATGGTTATATATGTCATTTAAACTCGATATAAGATAAATTCCACCCTACCCTGCTTTCTCTTTCTGCTGTGTTTTGTTTGTATATTTACAGTTACGTGTTCTTGAGACAACGTCATTGCTGAGTTACAGATATGATTACGTGGATGTTCGTTCTCAATAGTAGACATGTAAACTACTCAGAATAGTGCGCGAGCAGTTGCATAACAGTCAGTATCCGTTATCGGGTTCAACGAATTGTCTTACGTTGTTATAACGTCAGCATCCGTCATCGGGGCAGACGATAACGTTATCGGGGCAGACGACAGACGGCATTTGCTAGCGGGATAGGTTTTGCGCCCGTTGACGGAGCAACATAATCACCTGTATTTAACAGTTTGCTTAATTGTAAAATAATAAAATTATAAATAATGTCTATAAGTATTACCATTATAAAACATTCAAGGACCACAGTCAGCTAAAACGCGCACAGAAACAAACAATAATTGAAATAATGAACAGAAGGCACAAGATATGACATCACACACATAAAACAGTTTCCAATAGTGATACCGCCTTGGAACGGTCAGTTTCAAAAAAGGCCTTGGGTGGTTATCGGGGTTTAAACCAGGTTCTAGGATGCACCAAACCTCACTCTTACCCTATTGTCGTCGCAATAAACGGGACAGTGTAAATAAAGATATCCTCGCCAGGTTGTATTCTCTAATAAACAAGGCACCATTAATAGCCAATGTTACATTAGTTAAAATAATTTATATATTTCAATATCAGCCTTAAACATATTTCTTTACTATTTTACTATTTTACAACTCTAAATAAGAACAACACACACATAACATCCTATTGTTTATACTGTTAATGAATTGCATCTATCAAAGACAAGGAATTAATATGATGCCATTGTCAACCATTGATCCATTTCAACCAATCAAACCAATAAGATACCTCTGACAAACAATAGCACGTGCAACTGTATTATAATATAACCTATTGTCTATATACTCCGACATCAACAATAGCACGTGCAACTGTGTTATAATATAACCTAATGTCAATATACTCCGACATCAACAATAGCACGTGCAACTGTGCTATAATATAACCTTTTGTCAATATTCTCCGACATCAACAATATTTTGAATGTTGTTTAACGGCTCATCATCACATTATAGGTTATTTAGAGCCGCCCCAGAGAGAGGGGAAGGATACATAGGAATCCGGGAACCTGCCCTACTCTTATTATCGAATAGATTCCTATGGTTCTTAACGTGCTCGGAGGATAGACCGATACACGGGACCGCCAGGTTTACGTCCCCAACCGACGGACGAGGCTAAGGAAAAGTGACTTGCCCACGAACACACCGACGGAACTCAGTGGCACCATCACCAATAGCACGTGCAAATGTGTTATAATATAACCTATTGTCAATATACTCCGACATCAACAATAGCACGGAGATATCGAAGTAGTGGCGTTATGTTAGTTATTAAATACTCAGAAAAATTGTTAGGCTATTGTTAGACTAGTGTTAGACTATTGTTAGCCTATTGTTAGACTATTTTTAGACTATTTTAAATACCAGCGTTCGATAGCCTGTAATCGATTCCTGCAAGTATGTCTTCTTCTGCTTATATAACCATGTCGGTCATACAAAATCAGGAAAGAACTAAACATGAAAAAACATGCCGTTGTCCTGTCCATATTTCTTAAGTTTCAAGAATGATCCTAGCAATTCCCAGTGATGAAAGGTCTAGAACCACTTGTTGAGTCATCCCACTTACTGAATGGAGTATATGGTAATGCTTTTTAATAATAAAAAGTGAAGCAATGGTAATAATTGTAAATGTAAAAAAAAAAGAAATACAAATTAGTTAACGGTAATATGCAACAGTAATTGCTAATTTCAAAGATATAAAACGCTTTATGCATATTAGAAAAATGTATTTAAACACTTTTTGAAGAAAGAACGCTATGAATTAGCGCTTTTAAATATAAAATCAGTTGTACATGTGGCATGGGAGGGAAAATGCATATGAGATTCTTTTCAGTGTCCGAATAATTTGGAAACTGAATACCGAGGGAGGGCTGCTGGACTAGTAAAAAAGACTCTAATAACAGTGACTGATTAAAGATATGTTGACGTAAACCTCATTGAAGCTACGGGTGGGTAATTAGCCGGAAATGAGATGTTGCAAAGAATGTTCTTGCGCAGATAGATAGAGTAAGGGAGATCATAAATTAGTCGGCATCAAAATACAGTATAAACATTAATATTGTATACACACTTTCATGACACTTTATACAAATATATATCTAACAAGTTCGGAAGCACTTTGTATTTATTAAAGATGTAACACTCACGTTGGTGTTTTATGAACAATAAAATCTACTTTGACCTTTTCGAGATGATCGTTTGAGATTGCCTCTTCTGAAGTATCACGAATAAATATGTATACAATTCTATATATACAAAGGATGATCAAACACTGGTGGGCGAAACCTTGATCAGTCTGTTTTACATGATTTTTAACTATGCGAAAACAAACATAGGTTCTATAATAGTCTTAAGTTAACGGTATAAGGCGTCGTGTGGGACAACTGTTTAACAAGGTGTGGGACAACTCTTTAACAACTTTGGAACAATTGTTTAACAACGGTGGATCAACTGTTTAACAACGCTGGGACAACTGTTTAACAACGTGTGGGACAAGTGTTTAACAACGGTGGGACAACTGTTTAACAACGTGTGGGACAACTGTTTAACAACGGTGGGACAACTCTTTAACAACGTTTGGGATAAATATTTAACAACGTGTGGGACAACTGTTTAACAAGTGTACATTTTGTTTTTGTATATATGACGCTAACAAAAAAAATGAATTAATTTAAACATTAACTCCCTGTTATGATATTGTGTATACTATCTTCCTGTACTCGTAGAGGACTGCAGAGCATTGCTCTCACTGTTGTAACTTGATAGATAGATAGATAGATAGATAGATAGATAGATAGATAGATAGATAGATAGATAGATACTTTTATTTCAAAATTCCAATAGGCTATAAAACCCGTGAGGATACAAATACAAAGTATAACATGGTAGCAGTGCAGTAATTAGTACATATACATGTATATTTATATATGAAAACGGTAAGTATATACTATATCACAATATAACTTTCATAAGCCATTATGCAATCATGTGTAATTGAGAAGGTGTTAACAACTGTGCATAGAGATTTACATATTATTTACAATTTCATTTATTCATATACACTCTTTGTTCGAAAATATACAGTTATATTCTATATAACAGTTCATTTCTTAATTTAATAGCTTCATAAATAAATATACCTAATTTACGAATTCTAACTTTATTTGTTGAGTTAATTAATTCTATACATTTAATCATGTTAGGACGTTTCCAAAAATATTTAGATATATATTGATTCCTTAACTCAGAAAATCGTTCACACTCTAATACAAAATGAAATTCATCTTCTAACACTCTACAAAGATCACACGTTCTCACGTTAACAGGTATTCTAATTGGTTTAACCCATCTGCCATATTCAATTTGTAATCTATGAGATGAAACTCTTAGTTTTGTAATTGATTGACAAAATTTGTACACACATATTTTCTAAATATGGCTGAATTTGAAAAATTGCAATACTGTTGTAGAAAACAGCTCTGCTTGAGCTCTGCAGCCTATGATTCCAATTTTGAATAAATGATCATTAAGTCTTTGTTTAATAACGGTAATAAATATCTTTTTATTTCCAACTCCTTGTTGGATCCATACAAAATAAAAACCTAGTGAAGCTAATAAATGTTTGACAAGTGATACCCAGTTAACTTTTTGTGGATACTATTCCAAGTCACTTAACATCATATTATACACAATTTTAACATATTTTTGTTCCCTCAGTTGTAACATTTTTAACCAATATTTTATAATAATGAGATATCTCTTAGTAATGAATGATGATCTTCCCAACTCACCATATATGAAATCATTTTGTGTTGTCTTTTTTACCCCTAAAATCCTGTTACAAAACTGCAAATGGACTCGTTCAATAGGATTTGCTTGTATAAACACCCAGATCTCACATGAATAGTTCAGAAATGGTGTAATTAACTTATCAAAAAGGTCCAATTTGTGTTTTGGTGAAATAAATGTAAATTTGTATTAGTATTTGTTCATTTTAAAAATTGCCTTTTGCGCTTGACCCGAAAGAGTATTTTGAGCTTCTGTAAAAGATCCACCAGTATACTGTGTATATACTGTGTATATTGTTTAGTCTTATTAAAATAACCAGCAGACGTGTGTTCCTCTTTGATAGCATCCTAACACGAAACACAACATGGTGTCAGAATAAAGGGATTTAAATATTTCAATCAACGATTATAAAAGGATCTTGACTAGATTATTACAAATTGGACATAGTAATATAATAAATTCATTCGTTAAAAAACAACAACATCAAAATGGATTTATCTGGCATTCCGCAGCCAAAAATGGACTTTGCTGATTCAAATCTTCCGGAGGCTTGGAAAAAGTTTCAGCACCATGTGGAGCTAATTTTCAACGGTCCGCTCAAAGGGAAAGATGAAGAAACCAGAATTTCATACTAAATTCTTGCTCTTGTGGGTTGGCGAAAAAGGGCGTGACATATACAATACGTGGGTATTATCAGAAGACGACAAAAAGTCTCTTGCTGTGCATTACGAACGTTACAAAACATTTGTCGAGCCAAAGCTTAATCCAGTATTCGGTAGGTTTAAGTTCAACAACGATCTCCATGGAAACGAATCCATTGAACAATATGTCACCAAGCTAAAGTTGTTAGCTTAAGGACTGCAATTTCAAGGACCAAGACGAAATGATACGCGACAGGATAGTATTTCAAGTTTTATCCTCCAAAATACGAGAAAAGCTCATCAACGTTGGAGCTGACCTGACACTAGAAAAAGCGATACAAATATCTCAAAGTTTTGAATATGCACAAGAGCAACTGAAGATGCTGATGTGTTTCAAGGCATAGGTCTATTTCCTGGTGAATGCAACATTCACATTGACAAACAGGCTACCCCTGTTGTACATCCACCCAGACGTGTACCCGTTTCCCTACATGACAAAGTTAAGCAACAATTAGATTGTATGGAATCGGATCGTGTCGTTGCCAAGGTCACGACGCCTACCGATTGGGTTAATACCATGGTAATCGTGGAGAAGCCACAGTCTGGCAAACTCCGTATATGCCTCGATCCCAAAGATCTGAACAAGGCTATATCTAGACCACACTATCCTTTAAGAACACTAGAGGATATATTGCCCAAGCTGTCTGGTGCAAGATGTTTTTCGAAGCTTGACGCTAGGTCTGGCTACTGGAATATAAAACTTTCACACCAGTCATCGTTTCTTACTATCTTTAATACTCCGTTTGGACGGTATAGGTATTTAAGATTTCCATTTGGACTCAAGTCAAGTCAAGATGAGTTCCAAAGGAAAATTGACGAATGTTTTGAGGGCTTAGATGGGATCGTCTCAATAGTTGACGACATCCTAGTAACTGGTCAAACACAGAAGGAGCATGACACGAACTTACGTAATGTAATGAAACGGGCTCGAGAAATGGGCATCAGGTTTAACGAGGAAACACTTGTAGTAGGTGCTACAGAGGTACCATACTTCGTGCACATTTTGACTGCAGAAGGTCTTAAAGCAGATCCATCAAAATCCTCCCAAAAACCGTTCAGAATTAGAAACCATTCGTGGTATGGTCAATTTCTTATCAAAATTTGCACCAAACCTATCAACAGCCACAAGTCCTCTTAGGCAACTGTTATCCAAGAATGTAGAATTTGTTTGGGACTCGCAGCATGACGCCGCGTTTTTGAAAGTCAAACAAATTATCACGGACGCAGCTGTATTAGCGTATTATGACCCCAAAATACCGCTGACACTTCAGGTTGACAGTTCCAAGTTCATGCTTGGAGCGACACTATTACAAAGAGGAAAACCTATTGCTTTTGCTTCTAAGTCTCTTACTCCCACAGAAGTAAATTACGCACAAATTGAAAAAGAAATGTTTGCTATTCTCTTCGGATGCAAGCGATTTCACCAATTTGTGTATGGTAGAGACGTGACAGTAGAACGTGACCATTTGCCAATAGAGTCTATCATGAAGAAGCCTCTTTATCAAGCTCCCGCAAGGTTACAGCGTATGATGTTACAGTTACAGCGCTATAATTTTAATGTTACACACGTTAATGGTAAGAACATACCCGTAGCTGACACGTTGTCTAGGAAATTTCTCTCCGACACGTACCCTGGACTGTCTGATGGCATGGAGGTACAAGTACATACTGTACTCTCTAATCTTCCCATAACTGACCGTAAACTACACCAAATCAAAACTCAGACTGAGCAAGATCAGCAACTGCGCTTACTCAAACATGTCATTCTACAAGGTTGGCGCGACACAAGAAAACAGTGTCCCTCTCAAATTACAGAGTACTGGAATTACAGGGACGAAATGACATGTATAGACGGACTCATTATGAAAGGTGAACGAATTGTAATTCCTCGAGCACTCAGGTCTCAAATGCTCGAAACTATACATTCAGGACATATGGGTATTTACAAAAGTCTACAGAGAGCACGCAGTTTGCTATTTTGGCCAAGAGTTACGTCAGAAATCAAAGAAATGATTTCAAAATGTTCAATCTGCCTTGAACGTAGAAATGCAAATACCAACGAGCCGCTAATGCCACATGATATACCTTCATATCCTTGGCAAACAGTAGCAACATATTTGTTTACCTTGGACGTTAACGATTATCTTATAGTCGTTGACTATTACAGTCGCTATTTTGAGCTTAAACAGCTTCCCAGTGCCACAAGTTGCACTGTTATTGACAGAATGAAAGGCATATTTGCAAGATTTGGAATTCCATACATTGTTGTTAGTGATGGAGGCCCGTGTTATTCATCGCACGAGTTTGACACATTTGCTTAAGATTGGGAATTCAAGCACGTTAATTCAAGTCCATATCACAGTCAAAGTAATGGTCTTGCAGAGAAAACTGTACAGACGGTCAAACGAATCTTGTCTAAGTCAAAAGCCGATAGAATGGATCCATTTATTGGTATGCCTGAGTATCGCGCAAAACACCTTTAGTTTGTGGTTATTCACCAGCGCAATTACTCATGGGTAAACAATTGCGTTCTGTCATTCCGCCAATGCATCAACATCTAATCCCAGAAACACCCGATCATAAGAAAGTTAAGGGAACCATGCTTTCTCAGAAAAGTAAAGGGAAAAAATATTATGATAGTAACTCAAAACCCCTTACACCTCTTGAAATAGGTGAGTCGGTCAGACTTATTCAAAATAAGTTGTGGAAACCTGCAATCGTCACTGAAAAACACAATGAGAGATCATATTCTGTAGAAACAAATGATGGCGCAAATTATCGCAGAAGCCGTATTCACCTGATGAAAACAAATGAAAAACATCCATCATTTCCAGACCCTGATTTACTAAGTATAGATCAGCCATTGAATTACAATGAAATTACAATGTACAACAGACACAAAATGTCTACTAAACACGCTATGGGCGTATAGTTAAACCTAAGGTCATAGAATCTATGTAAGAATACAATTACAATTATATATAATTCGCTTGAAATGCCAGATTATCCTAAGTGTTTATCTGAAACCATTGTCTAGCAATTATATGTTGATAAACAATAGACAATTATTAGGAAATTATTGTGACATTAACCATGAAATTGGACGCTCATACCGCCTGGTGTTTACATTAACAATTAGTGCTATCAACACTTATCTTGGACTAACAGTTAACTGTGAGGAATTTTACCAACATCAGCTGTGATCGTACCAGAGGACATTCACACCAATAAACAATTGGACATAGCGCTGCATTTAAGAAGAGAGATGTTATGATATTGTGTTTACTATCTTCATGTACTCGTAGAGGACTGCAGAGCATTGCTCTCACTGGTGTAAGTTGATATATGATGGTAGATATGCATGCCTGTATATACTGTGTATATTGTCTTATTAAAATGACCAGCAGAGTTAGACGTGTGTTCCTCTTTGATAGCATCCTAACACGAAACACAACACTCCCTATTATAAAAGTGTCCATGTATGGCAATCCGAACGGTAACCTAGGCTCTCGCTGAGAATTCCTTGAAGCACGACAAATTCGTTATTTGCATTCTTGACAAGGGACATGGTCTCACATTCCGTGCCTGACAATTATATTCCCCCGTGGCCTGACGGTTCGGGTGAATATAATGTCTAGGCAGGGAATGTGAGCCCATGCCCACTGTCAAGAATGCAAATAACTTATAGTGCCAATCCAGATACGAATAAAACTATGACATTAATTATCCATTCGACTTGAATATTTTACTGAACTAGCTTGGTCTGGAAAATACGACGACTCGGCAAGAATGGTGTTGTAAATGTGTACTGTAAATCGTTTAGATAAAATCCTATGATGATTAAAAGGCTGTAATCCTTTTTTTTTCTTTCTTTCTTTTTGTGGTCGAAGTACAATATGTAAGCAATATATGTAATATGAATTTTAGGCACTGTATAATAATGTTAACTTGCGCATCCATCGCGACGTGCACGCTACCCCTGTTGGATGGACAATGGCTGATTGAAGTTTCATTAAAATGGTCTGAGAAATAAAACTACATGTTTGTTTACCAAAACTATTGCAAATGTAGATGATTTACATAAACAGTCAAAAAATACCGAAACGTATGAGTACATTAAATGACTATTCATAATTTCGATCATCAAAATCAGCTGACTAAGCAATGGCCTAGTCATTTGATACACCTCTAAATTGTGGAAGGTGGTAAACTCAAACTCGGTCTTTATCATAGTTTGTTTGTTTGTATGGTGTTTTACGTCATTTTCAACACATGTAAGGTTATATACTAGTATGACGGTCGATTTTTTTTTGTATTGGAGGCATCCACCCATTTTCCTGGATAGAACCAGTAATGTACACCTCCCGCCATCCGTAAGAATCGACACTTCCTCACTTACAAGTCGAGCTCCCAGTGGGATTCGAACCCGCAGCGATGAGAGGTGAATGTTTACAATGCAACGTCGTTAACCATTCGACCACGGAGACGCTTCGACTTTATCATAGGTGTTCAACCAAGTTTATTGAAAAAGTTAAGGTATTTACAGTGTGATTTTTTTTAAACCGAATTTTGAAAATTATCTTATTTTTAATCTTTCAACTCAAGAGGCACATTTCCTGGGTTCATATTGTTTTCCAGAGAGAATAGTTTTGTATCAGACATATCTTTTTGGCAGAGACTATAAATAATGTCATTGAACATTTTCATTTCAGTTCTTCTTTCTAGACAAATTTCACAATTAGAAAAAAATGTACGACATCTGTTCTATTTCAAAGGCAAGTATAGCATCCATAGCAAGGTTGCATTGTTCATCTTTCTGTAATGGTGCAGCTTCTGGTATGTTATTTACTTGATATGTTTTAGTAATATACCTTTTTTTCCCGATTATTTCTCATTTCCCTTTTCTTTGATTCTGACTGTGTTTCGTTTCAAGGGGTTATCCATAATCGATTCCTAGTTGCCTACATAAAGACTGGATGTCATTGGTTATATTAGAGTTGGAATTTGAGTCCTTATTTGGTTCAGTATATGATGTACTAATATAATTTTCTGAATTATGTTTGCTCTTGTTGCCATATGTGTTTTTTCGGTGGGCGATTTTCGCTTTTTACTTTTACTACTATCAGCGTCATTAGAACTTGAAAAAGTTCATTGTTCAAAAGCTGGTGAATGGTTGGTTGTACATGACAATTCTCCTTCATTGGTTGAACAGGAATACATGTGATATTGCTCTGCACCATTTTGAAGCGTAAAACCCACGTGTACATTGATGTTGTAGCCTAAAATGGAAGACACAGTTTCAATCTCACAAGCTGTGGCCCACCCATGACCATTTATCATTTCCCTCTCGTATTGAAGTTTGGTCATGTCAGGACTGTGGTAAATTTGGACTAACTCCTCCATGTCAACCCTGTTATAAGCAAAATAAGAGCATATATTCCAATCACAACCTGACTTCTATGGTGATGTGATTTATAAACTTCGTAAGATTCTTGGTCATGATCACTTTCATACTTTCTTTGTTAAACTTGTTAAAAAGTTTATCAAAAGAAGTTATGACCCTATCATTTTGCAACGTACTGCATGCTTGGTGGTGGACCCTTTTACAGTTCGCCACTATGCTGTCCTCTTTAATTGTACGATGACCGGACATGCTGTGGACCCTATGATGACGCCTACCTAAATCCCATTGGGACGGTGGCGTTTGATGTTTGTCTATGATCTTTCTTATCGAGCCCTTAATGGTTTATTCTCTTACTGCATTGGCTTCTGCCAAGACATTGAGTACCTTCATTGTGGCTTTCTAGGCTATTGTTTTTTGGTATTATATTTACACGAGCATATTTGTGTTTTATTTATATTACCTATTGATGCTGCCTTGTTGGTTAGAGATTAGATCATGGCGGGGATTTCTTTATTTACACTGTCCTGTTTTAATGGGATGACAGTAGGATAAGTGTGAGGTTTGGTGCAACCTAGAACCGGTTTAAAACCCCAGTGGCCTACTTTGCCACTGACCGTTCCAAGGCGGTAGCCCTATTGTTAACCATTTTGTGTTTGTGATGTCGTTTGCATTTATTATTGCTTTTGCCTTCTTGTTTGTTTGTTTGCGTGTTTCTTTCTATGTTTTGTGGTTGACTGTCCTCCTTGAATGCTACTTTCCCAATCCGATCTTTTTATATTTCTATATTGTCTTGTCGACGTGCCGTAAAACACCAGTCATTCATTCATTCCTATATTGTCTGAACATATTTACTTTTCCAATGATGCTTAGACATAGGCAATGAAAAAAGCAGTCACAATCACCAGGCACATTGTATTTGTTGAATGGAGCATTGTTAATATAAGTGGGACAAGCTTGAAAGCTGAACTCAGTTGGACAATTTGTCTCCTGTCAGTTCACTTTTTTTAAACAGAAAAGCAGTGTGTTCGTGAAGATCACTCTGACTTACCCTGCGATGAACTCTCAAGAGAGATATCTTTCTATGCACAAATTAAAAAATATATTCTGAAGGTTTTGACAGCTGTCAGTTCTCTGTTTTCCAACAAAACGACACATTGACGTCATACATTGACGTCACACATTGACGTCATTACATCGTGATCCCGAAACATGACGGGATTGGTCGAGTTTTCACGAATGTGTTTTTCTTTGTTGTAAACAGATATAAACATCGGTTTAATGAAGGTTAGTTTAATTTTGACAACCAATAACAAATAATAATACAACTGCTAATGATAAGCATTATTTTAATGCATTTAATAAATATCGCTTCATTCGTAACTACTCGTCAATATCCCGAAGAATGACAGGATTAGTTGAATTAGATCGAATACTCCGAATAAGCGTTTATCAAACTACGAAAAGAGACAATCGTCCAAGTGAAACAGATGATCCCTGATGATTTGAGGAAAAAATCCGAAATTGCCAAACACAATTTCATCAATGGCGGCGCTTCCGATGCGACGCAGTTTTTTTGCCAAGCCAGTATCGATTTCACGACTTGCACATGTGTTATCATTAGCCGATCATCTGCTCGGTATTAACAACAAAAACACGCCGAGTTGTGCGGCTTTCAAGACCAAACAAACAAAGGTATGATGCTGCTCAATCCGTGTGCATTGAAACACTTTATGGTGATTTTTCGGATTTTTTTTTTTTGGATTTTAATTCACACCAATCACTCTTCCAGATCGCCAACAATTCCTTGAAAACTGTTATATTTCCATAAATAATCTCATACCATTTTGCATTTATAAAATTCCAGAAAGAAATATCATGACTTTTTTAAAGTAAAAATAAAACAAAAGTTTCAATAAAAGATGAACCTGGAAGTAATCATAATTATGGTGGTAGCAGTCGACACCTAAAAATAAACACGTTTGATACCAATAACTATTACATATGTTTGATACCACTAACTATTATATATGTTTGATACCACTAACTATGACATATGTTTGATACCACTAACTATTATATATGTTTGATACCACTAACTATTAAATATGTTTGATACCACTAACTATTAAATATGTTTGATACCACTAACTATTACATATGTTTGATACCACTAACTATGACATATGTTTGATACCACTAACTATTATATATGTTTGATACCACTAACTATTAAATATGTTTGATACCACTAACTATTACATATGTTTGATACCACTAACTATTACATATGTTTGATACCACTAACTATTACATATGTTTGATAACACTAACTATTAAATATGTTTGATACCACTAACTATTACATATGTTTGATACCACTAACTATTACATATGTTTGATACCACTAACTATTACATATGTTTGATACCACTAACTATTATATATGTTTGATACCACTAACTATTACATATGTTTGATACCACTAACTATGACATATGTTTGATACCATTAACTATTACATATGTTTAATACCACTAACTATTACATATGTTTGATACCACTAACTATGACATATGTTTGATACCATTAACTATTACATATGTTTGATACCATTAACTATTACATATGTTTGATACCATTAACTATTACATATGTTTGATACCACTAACTATTACATATGTTTGATACCATTAACTATTACATATGTTTGATACCACTAACTATGACATATGTTTGATACCATTAACTATTACATATGTTTGATACCATTAACTATTACATATGTTTAATACCACTAACTATTACATATGTTTGATACCATTAACTATGACATATGTTTGATAACACTAACTATTACATATGTTTGATACCATTAACTATGACATATGTTTGATACCACTAACTATTACATATGTTTAAAGTTACTAGAAGTACTGACTGAGGTCAATCCTAATCCAAATGAACACCACAATGTGCATCAGTTTCATATGAAATGTGCACATAAATTGAATCGAGCCACAGGTAACCTTCAGTTTAAATATGTTTTATACAAATATTTTGGTCTGGAAAACTCGACTCCGATGGTGTATGCTGTGAAATAATATGAATTTATATTAGGCTTATATTGTTTTCAGGTATACATGCATTATAATTCATTACAAATGTACTACGATAACAAAAAAAACAACTTAAAAAGGCATCCATTGAAAGCAACAAACATCAACAAGAGAGAAAAATAGCAGATAATATAATATTAATAATACCTCTGGGGTGGGTGTGAGCCAAACATTTTGAAAAAGGTATTTGACAATCAATAAAGTATGTTTCAATTATTGGGGGAGGCAAAGCATACTCTGCACCCCCACCACACCCACCCACTCTGAACATTGGGTGGCCGGACCCCAGCCCCCCACCCCCCGGCTCTTACGCCTAAGTAATACATAGTAATAATTATAAGCAAAGTATAGTGCACTACAAACATAAAAGGGTTGAAAATATAGGTACAAGCTTAGAACGGTCAGTGGAAAGTGGAGGCGGGGTTAAACCAGATCATAGAGTGAGTTCACCAAACCTCACTCTTCCATAGTGTTATCCCAATAATCTTGGACAGTCTAAATAAAGGAATCCCCTCCAGGCTATATCCTCTACTAAATAATACAGCTTTTATAGGAAATGTAAGCATAACCCAAAGATCAATCATGTCTATATGAAAACAAGAATTTACAATAGTATGAAGGGATCAAATGAATTGAATTTATTCACATATACAACAAAAGAATAGCTGGGTCGTCGAGTTTTCCAGACTTAACTATCATATTTAAAATAATTCAGTTTGTGGACTGATCGTGGTGTCTAGAGAAATGTGTAACAGAAAACATATTATGTGCAATGAGCATTGACTATGGAACAGACAAAACATTATGTGCAATGTAAATTTACTATGGAACAGAAAACATATTCTGTGCAATGTGCATTGACTATGGAACAGAAAACATATTATGTGCAATGTGCATTGACTCTGGAACAGAAAACGTATTATGTGCAACGTGCATTGACTACGGAACAGAAAACACATTATGTGCAATGTGCATTGACTACGGAACAGAAAACACATTATGTGCAATGTGCATTGACTATGGAACAGAAAACATATTATTCAAAGTGCATTGACTATGGAACAGAAAACACATTATGTGTAATGTGCATTGACTATGGAACAGAAAACACATTGTGAGCAATGTGCATTGATTATGGAACAGAAAACATATTATCTGCAATGTGCATTGACTATGGAACAGAAAACACATACTGTGCAATGTGCATTGACTATGGAACAGAAAACCTATTAAGTGCAATGTGCATATGGAACAGAAAACAAATTATGTGCAATGTGCATTGATTATGGAACAGAAAACACATTATGTGCAATGTGCATTGACTGTGGAACAGAAAACATATTATTCAATGTGCATTGACTATGGAACAGAAAACACATTATGTGTAATGTGCATTGACTATGGAACAGAAAAGACATTGTGAGCAATGTGCATTGATTATGGAACAGAAAACATATTATGTGCAAAGTGCATTGACTATGGAACAGAAAATATGTTATGTGCAATGTGTATTGACTATGAAACAGAAAACACGTTATGTGCAATGTGCATTGACTATGAAACAGAAAACATATTATGTGCAATGTGCATTGACTATGGAACAGAACACATATTATGTGTAATGTGCATTGACTATGGAGCAGAAAACATATTATGTGCAATGTGCATTGACTATGGAACAGAAAACACATTATGTGCAATGGACATTGACTATGGAACCGAAAACACATTATTGGAGAGCACTGTTATAACAACACATAAAAATATTATTTTTTTTAAACTTTAATAGATTTGGCAAATATTGGGCGTGGCATGGATTGAATG
Source organism: Cyrtodaria siliqua (assembly GCA_037043455.1). Taxonomy (NCBI): domain Eukaryota; kingdom Metazoa; phylum Mollusca; class Bivalvia; order Adapedonta; family Hiatellidae; genus Cyrtodaria; species Cyrtodaria siliqua. Next base: position 333,667 of record JAWPHD010000291.1, read on the forward strand.
TTTAACAATTGGGCTGCCGGTAAGCACAAAAGACCATTATGGCAAGCCCTTACAGCAGAAAGCATAAGCAATAAAGCAAATTGAATATTACAATATTAAGGACATAAATACATGTGCACCAAATTAAATGTTCATTATGAAAGCAACTTTTCTGATAAGCATTTAAGCAAGTGTTGAAAGCACGGTTGATATTCAAGCATAATTACAAGTGCACCGAATTCAATCAATTTAAAATGTTTTTTAGCAATTCGTACGGACAGCAAATTTGTATATAATTTATGTTTAGATACAATTCAGTCTCTGGGTATACAGGAGCTGAATAAAGTTAAACTGAAACGTATATGTCCTTCCTTTCACACCTTCGCTGCCCGCCGATAATGAAACACTACAACATTTAACGCATCAACTAGTTATATTCCAAAAGTTCCAGCAAGTATATAAGTGCACGTAATGCCCATGCCACGCCAGTAATTGTTGACTAGGTAAGTGGATCCAGATGAAGACATCAACTGAAATATATAATTCAGAGAAAGCAACATGATCTTGCAACATAAAACACTGCAACATGATCTTGCAACATAAAACACTGTAACGATATTAATTGCAACATAAAAAAGTATCTTTTGAATAGAAGTCGTGACAAATAGCGAAAAGTCTAAATGAACTTGTAGGCTTCATAACCGCTGCTCCCAACTAAATTCCTTAATGTTCATTTCGCTCTACGGGGCATTTCATTTTATTAGATACTGGGACCATACGCCGTACGACAAGGGGAATACATTAAAGAAGGCTAACTACATGTCCACCGCCATATGCATGCCATCTTCGGGATGGTTAAAATTTTGTGCGGTGGATTTTTGAATATTAAGTTCTGCTCAACCCGGGGCTAGAGGACGTGAGCGGTAGCTAGCCTAGCATATCTCACTCCCACTCATGACGGTCTCAACCAAACCGAGACTCCAATATTTCGTATGTGTCGTGCTCGGCCGTTTCCAAAAGCCCAATAGCATACTCTTTTTGTACTTATACAATGTGATGACACTAGTGTCGATTTAAATCAATGATCCTGTGGGTCGGGAGGGAGGGAAATTAAGTGTTTAACTGTAAGCTCAAAAAACATAATACCTCTCTGTTGAAATGTTGACAGCCGGTGTGCATGTAGAAAATGCACCGTGAAATTTACTCAATCTCAAATTATCTACAGCTCGAGTTGCCTCCAATAACTTTTGACTATAACAGATATTATAGTCAGTATTATTGGAGAGCACTGTTATAACAACACATAAAAATATTATTTTTTTTAAATTTTAATAGATTTGGCAAATATTGGGCGTGGCATGGATTGAATGTTTAACAATTGGGCTGCCGGTAAGCACAAAAGACCATTATGGCAAGCCCTTACAGCAGAAAGCATAAGCAATAAAGCAAATTGAATATTACAATATTAAGGACATAAATACATGTGCACCAAATTAAATGTTCATTATGAAAGCAACTTTTCTGATAAGCATTTAAGCAAGTGTTGAAAGCACGGTTGATATTCAAGCATAATTACAAGTGCACCGAATTCAATCAATTTAAAATGTTTTTTAGCAATTCGTACGGACAGCAAATTTGTATATAATTTATGTTTAGATACAATTCAGTCTCTGGGTATACAGGAGCTGAATAAAGTTAAACTGAAACGTATATGTCCTTCCTTTCACACCTTCGATTCCCGCCATATGGATGGGTGCCCGAACATTCCAAGTCCTAGAGTGTTCAGGCTCCCATCCACCGCCAAAAAGAGGGGAAACAGTTTTTGGCAGCAGCGAAGAGTGACCACCAAAAGCAAAGTATCCTAATGCCACGCCCAAAACAAAACCGGTCCAAAAAGGAATATATTTTCCTTATCACTGCCTACTTTTAGTGAAAAATTCGGCGGACACGCGCATCAGTGAGTGTCCAGGCTCCCATCCATCGCCAAAAACGGAGGTAACAATTTTTTGGCAGCAGCGAAGAGTGCGTATCAAAAGCAAAATATCCGAATGCCATGCCCAAAACAGAAACGGTGCCAAAAAAGTATATATTTCCTTATCGCTGCCCACTTTTAATGAAACATTCAAATTCAGCCGGAAACAGGTTAAGAAACAAGTCGTTCCCCATATTTTGAGAGATGAACACCATCCGGTTCAAGACAGGTATCATCAGCCTGAATGTATTCTTGTAGCAGAAAAAGTCCCCCAATAACTATTATCGCCGTAACAGCTGAACTGTTTTGTCACTTTCTGGCCCTTTCTTTTGCAAAAGGGTAGTTAGGCTAACGCCATGAAAGCCTAGAAAGTATAGGAGACCAAATAACAACCACATTATATAAATTGACTCCATAAACTCGGTCAGAAGCCTAACATGCTTTCTAAGAACCTTTAATGGGTATTTCTCTAAACCAGTTCCCAAGGATCACATGAGTTGATGCATCAGACATTGACAATATAAATAAATGTCAGAAAAATATGCATTATATAAAGGCTTGAGGAAGATTGTAACCGTTAATGTGTGGCGTCAAACCCAAATTGATTGTTAAACGTTTCGAAGTTGTCATAAATTAGCAGCAGAAATAAAAAATATTATAAGTGTAAAGTGTACATGTTACTCTATTTCAGACCTTGAACATTGAATGATTTCTGATGAAGCATGTATCCTTTCCTCCTGTGTCGTGTGCCACTGTTATTTCATTTCAGTCAGCAAACAACTGATATACATTTGTCTGTATATAATATGCACATTTACCCAATTGTAATAACTTTTGCCACCTTGATAATAAAGTTTATGTCTAATCTGAACAGGTCTTTAACTGCATTTTGACCTTTAACCTACGATCGGTTCTTAGACTTGTGTATCAATCATAAAGGCTAAACCATGTAACACTCCGACAGCAATACACGAAGAACATGTATCCTTTTCAAGTAACCTAGCCCGCATTAAAGAAGTTAGCCACACAACTGTGTAAACTGCCTTTAACTAATACAGAAAGATGTCATGTGATGCTGACTATTGGAACGACATTTATCTCATTTATCACCTTCTTGTATGACAACCTAAAACTTGGAGGAAATGTGTTATTAAAATCCAATTTGCAACCTGCCCAGGTTCTATTGTGCAATATACCTTTTGGAGTTTATATAACTTTGACTATGACTATTGACTATAAACCCCAGAGCTACACAAACACACACACACACACTCTGTAGTGTGGAACCCTGCAGAGAAGTTGTTATTTTGAATCGACACAGCACAGAAGGGTTTTATAAGTTGGTGACCATGCACTAACTGGTTTAAAGGGCTGTGTATTGACTAGGGACAGGCCGAAAAAGAAACAGATAACTGAACTTCAATGAACCCCTTGCAAAAAATACCTGGTGCAGTATAAATAAAACATCAACCTGGTGCAGGATAATGAAACCTCATCGATCTAAAAGGATTGGCCCAACAATAAACCAATGATCAAATGGAATACCCTTAAATTGAGGCATTATGATAAGTATGTAACTTTTGTCCATGTTTTGAATATGGACACCACTGATAAAGCACTGTTGATGCATTAAATATGAATGTATTAAACAAATGTAGGGAGATATTCCCAAACTCTACACGACATAGTTTCGAAAATCACAAAGCTGCTATGTAGCGAATGTTTTTCTAGTATAACAAGTAAAAAATGGAACTTTACATACAATACCAACACTGGAGGACTCTATGACCTGTTCCACACATTGCATCCGATACCGACATAACTCTTGACTGGTGTTAAGACAACTCGATGGTTACACAAAATACCAACACTGGAGGATCTATGGTTACACAAACTGAAATATAGGGCAAAATGTTCGAGAGAATGAAACAAAATAAATCTTGAAAGAAATGATAGAGATCCAATCATAATTAAGCAACAGCAGCAACAGCATTCGTATATAAAAATCTGTAATGAAGACATCATTGTACGCAAACTGAATAATTGTAAAGCTGATCGCTAGACGAAAAGCATAGGATGTTTTATAAACAGTCAATTTAGAAGAAAGGAGGCATGAATTGATTTTAAACTGTTAAACAGTATTAATTCAAATGAAAAATAATGCGAAAACCAAGACAATGCTTCCGCACTATCATAGACGCACGCCCCGACAGTATGACGGAACCTACCGCTCTGGGTCATGAATATGCATTGCCTCCATTGTAAGAACGACAACTTTTATTAGCAACAACAGTTAACGGCAGCAAGTTAAAACTAGCTGATATCAACAAACTGTTGAGATATACTTATCCGCAGTAAGAAAACATATTGCCTAAACACTCCAAATACATGGTTAGCATCATAAAACACGATGACACCAACAGCCTTGGAGTTAAATAATAGCAGCAGGAGCTGAAAACATAGTGCACAACAACGATAATGATAACAGTAGGCGAACATTATGGCGTAATAGACATTTCTCCATCGAGTAGATGGTTTTCAACAGATTATTCCTCTATAAATGGTTGTCATAATAGTTATTAAATAATAAGTGCAGTAGCTATGGACATCATCCGCAGAATGACAACAGTTATATTTAGCTCTGCCTTGAGTCGAATAATAATATTTTTCTAATGTGACTCACTGTTATTTACAGTTTTAATTGCCACTCGAATGACGCAATAATTATTATTATTTTCATTGTTTTTGCAAATTGAATAAATTTGAGTTGAAGATGTAGTCTAACTACACTCATTACAAACAGGATATTGTTTTTATTTTGATACCATTTTCAATTTCCTAGTGTGAACTGTTGGCAGTAACAAACAATCTACCGCCACCATATCTACAACGAACTTGCAATTTGCATACGCCTGGTGGAAAAAAGATATGATAATTTTTTTATTTTATTTTTTTGTGATTTTTTCCATTTTCTACGACAACAGCATTATAAAGCGTATAAAATGAGTCCTGTTTCCCGGAGGCTGTGATATGTTCCTTTATCTGACGAACGTCTTGTGTACGGCCTTTTCTGCAACCAATCGAGTCACTCAACGATATGTGACGTCACTGAATAGCTGAACGTACACCCTTTGGATCTGCTGGGAGGCAACCACTAACTTTTCCAGGTGGGATCATCAACCACGTTACCGGCAGAGAACGAACCATCGAACTGTTCGGCTCGCTTTCCACGACTCATTATCCAGTGTGATTATGAAAACAAAAAAGAGGCATACAATGTATAAACTTAGCACAAATGAGTACAGATGGAGGACAAATGAAAATAAAATCCTAAATAGTAATACCAACTTATGATAATAACTGATTGTGCAGACTTCATGTAGATCTAGTCTGTTTGTTTGTTTTGTTTTTGTTTTGTTTTTTAATATTATTAGCATTATTATATATATATTATTATTATTATATTTATTTAATTATTATTATTCCCCCACTATTATTATTATTCCCAACACCCAAAAACTCCCTCAGTCGAAACGCACCTAGCACAGAAAAAGCTGTAGCATTTAGATATGATATACACTTTAGATTCCTTTAGCCAGCCAGTATATTTGCATTGACTGATATATAACCCCCAGAGGGCAAGGCACACTGCCTGTAGTATTTTGGAAGAGATTGAAATCAGTTCACATACGATCATCACTACATAAAGATTCACTATTACAGACGTCTTGTTCTTTAAACACACCCATCAAGCGTTACATTTGCAACAGTCCTAAACATATTCAGTTAAAAAGTAGTCTAGCGAGACGCAACACAACCACATTGGTCTAATTTAGCATATATATCGAAACCGCTGATTGACCCACTTAGCGTGGGAATCAACAGCGTGGGGAACAATGACTCACTCCACATTTCGGCAATATTAATTAAATGAGTTATGAGAACGTTTATTTAAAGTAAATATCAATGAGAAAGGGAATCTCACAGGATATAAACAAAGGAAGAGACGAAATAAAGCTTATGTTAATAAAATTGAAAGACCAAGTTGGTCTGACGAGAATCGGAAATGGCCGTCAATACAAAGGAAAATGAAAACGTTATTTGCATCCTGCAACAACGTCAACATCTGTATGAATAAATTGAACAAATACGACCTAATCGAAGCTAAAATCACGAGCAACAGGATTATTACAAAATCATAGATCCTGCGAGTCTAATTTTAAGGAAATTAAGTTTTTAACTGTAAGCTCAAAAAACATAATACCTCTCTGTTGAAATGTTGACAGCCGGTGTGCACGTAGAAAATGCACCGTGAAATTTACTCAATCTCAAATTATCTACAGCTCGAGTTGCCTCCAATAACTTTTGACTATAACAGATATTATAGTCAGTATTATGTGCAATGTGCATTGACTATGGAACAGAAAACACGTTATGTGCTATGTGTATTGACTATGGAACAGAAAACACGTTATGTGCAATGTGTATTAACTATGGAACAGAAAACATATTATGTGCAATGTGCATTGACTATGGAACAGAAAACACATTTTGTGCAAAATGCATTGACTATGGAACAGAAAACACATTATGTGTAATGTGCATTGACTATGGAACAGAAATAACATTATGTGCAATGTGCATTGACTATGGAACAGAAAACATATATGTGTAATGAGCATTGACTATGGAACAGAAAACACATTATGTGCAATGTGCATTGACTATGGAACAGAAAACACATTATGTGTAATGTGCATTGACTATGGAACAGTTAACATATTATGATGGTTTTATTCGTATACGGATTGTCACCCATAATACTCGGATCAGATCGGTTCCAAATCCATTTACAATGCTTTTTACGCTAATCAGTTTATTCTCACAATGAGATGGCACTTTAAATACCAATGTCAAATAAGTTTAAAATAAATAATTGATAAATGTCAACATAAGTTTAAGCCGTTCGCTACGACAGTCAAAGACAACGATGTTTACGACCAACGTAAAACCCAGACCAACTTGCATATAATGTGCAGACTGATTAGGGTTTACGTGGTTCGCCACTCAGTTAAAATAAATAATTTATATATGTCAACATCTCTCATTAAATACCGTTAATATTATTACTGTCAAAACAAACAGAACATAATATGCCATACGTCTGATGAAGCAAATATATTCAGAATAAGTACTATATTGCATCTAATCGGGACAAGACAAGAAATTATTAAATATTCAGACAAAGGATAATTTGGACAGAGGACAGCCGATTCCGTCCGACGGAGTTTTTAAAATGGCATATTTTTCTAAGACAGTGAAGATAGAGCTATATTGTATTAAACAATTATCTTATATTTCCATTACGTAACAATACCCCCAGACATAATTTATAATTTTGTAAAATTCCTAGGAAATTGAACTCTTCAAGCGATTGCATTCCAATCCAAATCCAATTAAAGTCCAATCCTTTAGCGTGGAAGAACGAGTGACGTCATACAGTCGATACTTCAATGTAGCAGACGGAAAATGTTCATAGCGTATTGTTTCATTATAATTCAGTTATTTGCGTGCAAATAAATAGGAATAATCGTTGTTTTTCTGTCTGAAGAACATTTATTGTTAATGTTAGTGCTTGAGAAAACACAATTTCGTCTCTTATTTGACAGCCTCAAATCCACTCATTAAAACATCTTAGCGTATTACGAAAAAAAAATGGTTTTGGGGTGGTGGATAGGGGGATGGGGATTGGGGGTGGGGGTGGGGGGCCGGGAATACATAGGAATCCGGAAACCGTTCATAGTCTTATTAACGAAAAAAATGCTATTTTTCTTTAACGTGCTCGGAGGTTAGACTCCGATATACGGGGCTGACCCTCCTCATCCGACGGACGAGGCTAATGGAAGTACCTTGCCTAAGAATGAGAATGAAATCAACATTGTTTACATCACGTGACAGACTTTTTTGTGACATGAACAGAAAAGTGCATCAATCATGAACAAGTATACTTTACAGACCCAATATGACTTTATTACACGTAAATATGGGAGAATATTGACGTTCCCTGTTACATTGAAAGTAAACGGAATATGTAAATGCTTAAGCAATAAACAAGTTTATGGACTGCCCAGTCATAAACTTGCATATGGATCAAAGCACCATAAATGCTTTGTTATATTATACCGAATCTAACCAACAAATTAAATAATGCGTCTTATGTTTTATTTTTGACATGCTCACACTTCCGAAACTATAGTTCTCGGACCGGGGCCGGTCATTATCACAGAATAGTGACCGGATGGACAATTCAATAATATATCCGTGAATCGTTTCCTAATTTCTGTGGATGTGGACTTTATTGTCATAGATTTCCTTTTGAGTGGATGTACTTTTATTTACGCTGAAGACAGGATAATAGCGTGGTTGTGTTGCACATAAACTTGATTTACGCTAACAAGTAGGTCTTATTACCTACTGACCGTTCCAGGCTGGTTACCCAGTCTTCACCACTCGTTGTGATGTGTATTGTCCTTTTCTTTGTTTATTCAATTTGCTATTTGTGGTACAGTGAGGACCTACGATGCCATTGCGTTTGGGAGCTATGACTTGTATAGGGTCATTTTTCTCATGTTTGTCGATATCTCTTCCGAAATGCCATACAAAACATTGACTGACAAATTTAGTTCTCACATAAGTGAATCAATAATTCAATTTATCATGCAGATTTGCACTTTTCTGCCTAATAAAGGGGTAACCTAATGAACTTTGCTTTATTGACCAATAAAGCAAATCAATGTAAAATCCATCGGCGTTTATTGTACGTAACGTTATCTGACGTCATAAAACAAACAAAAACAACAACACGGCGGCTTCCTCGATAAGCGTAACATTCTGCGAAATAGGTAATAATAGTAATTCATACAGAAAATGTGGATAATTTACATGATAAATAGAATATTATATCTGTGCCTTTTACTATCAAGTTTATTAGGCTTAGCACAAAAAGGAACAATGGCGAGGCTATAGTAAAGGGCACTAACATAATATTCTCTATGTAATTGGAATTGCATACAGTGACGGTTGTTCATGGGAATAATGAGCGCATGATGTAGCTCCTGATGTATGGGGCGCCGTTTTACTATTTATTCAGTATTTTGTGATATCAAGTATTAATTTTTTTGATATAAAAAAATTGACTTATTGATATCGAGAATTATTTTTTGATATCAAAATATCTATTTTTTGATATCAAGAAATGAATTGTTGTATCAAGAATTGCATCAAGAAAATAGATTTTTTTATATCAAGAATTATACTGATTTTTTGATATCAGGAATTATAATTTTTGATATCAATAAATGCATTTTCTAATATCAGAAATTTTTGATATTAAAAAATTCATTCTTGATATCAAGAATTAGATTTTTTGATATCAAGATATACACTGATGTTTTGATATCAAGAAATACCTTTTTTGATATATTTTTTGATATAAAGAAATCAGTTGATATTTTATCGATAAAGTATATGTGGAAGTTTAAGTATGATATAATAAATATAATTAAAAAATATTAAGTACGATCACGTGGTTTCAGTTTTCAAGTGGTTTCAGTTTTCAAATTGTTTTCCGCACTAGTGCGCAGTGAAATGCGGGAGCGATAATATCAAGAATATCAAGAAATCGAGAAATCGATTTCTTGATATCAAGAAATAGAATTATTTTCTGATATCAGAAAATGCATTTCTTGATATCAAAAAACTGAATTCTTGATATCACAAAATACTGTATAAATAGTAAAACGGCGCACCATACTGATGCACTATCGGTGGGCCTCCGTAGTAATAACAGCTATATATAAAATAAATAGTTAGCACTAATCTTAATCATCATGCAATATTTCAGAGCTTCTGATGGTTAAACTGTATTGAATGTGCAGCATTTTTCTCATATTCCCTGAGAGCTGTTGCCTGACCATATATTCTTGCAGATTTAATGTACATTTAAATTTCATAATTTTGACAGCCTGATGGGGATTGCTTCATTTACACTGTTTTGTTTTACTGGGATGAAAATAGTATAAGAGTGAGGTTTGGTGCACCCTAGAACCTGGTTAATCCACCTAGAGGTCTTAGATATTTGCAAAAGGCTTGTATGTAAATCTGCATTGGAAAACTGTGTCCATTATATTCACTTTACTACAAATCATACCGTTAACAGTAATGATACATGGATGTGCTATGCAACCTGACTTCACATCCATATCTAGACGTCCAGATGTGTGCAGTATCGGTTGATATAGACAAAGGAACCAATTAGGGCTGGTGGTTCCACTACTCCAACATTTAAAGGCCCTGAGTATTGTATAATCACCCTTAGGATATATAGTTTGCTTTTTAATTTAGTCTTTTGACAGTTACTTGTGTAACCGCTGCTCCCAACTATATTTCATTGTGTTTATTTCGCCCATTTATTTCTCGTTTAGGCCAAGGCATTTTGTTAGAAACCGCGAAATGACTTCGCTGGTCATGGAATGGTATGGTAATAGCCTTTTCAAGGTTCCATGTTCACCGTCATTTGCATACCATCTTCGGGATTGCTCAAGTTTCGTACTTTTGACATTATAAATATTGAGTTCTGCTCAACCCGGGGCTAGAGTGCGTGAACGGCAGCTAGCATTGTTCACTACCTTTCATGAACAGTCTCAATCAAACCGAGACTATATGCTATATTTATATATTTATCGTGTTTGGCGATTTCCAAATTTCTACTTTCACTCTTTTTGGATACATAAAAGAAATGACGGTTATCAGAAGTACTCTGTTTATTAGAAGTATGAGAACAGTTGAGGTTTAAAACATTCAATTACATAAATTGCGGTGTGAACGTTTTATAAAGCCATGATATATTTATCATAGTATATAGTGCAAGAAATATGCAAACAAACGCCGAATCATCGTTCCGTTTTTTTCGTACAGCTTCTTATGCATCGGAATGGTCAATTTCCGTAAACGTTTCAGTTAACGGATTACGACAAACGACGAGGTAGTTCCGTTCTTCGGTGCCGTACGGAGAAGACCGAGTCTGCATACGACCATACGATTTCGTCACATGACAGCGTTTTATATAGTTAGCTACGTCGAGAAATTGAAAAAAAAATCGCTATATATAAACCGAGAATTCTCTATAACCAAGTTGGCTATAATTGGGTTTTACTGTACAATAATACATGTTCCTTATGAGGCTCTTTTGGAGTTATGCGATAAATAAAGTATCGCATTTGCGGCTATTTAATATTGAATTTATTAAACTCATTGGGTAAAGCTGATAATTGTTATACAACTTGTTTACTAAATTCAAAATTAATTAGGCACTCATGTTTATATCAGCATAGAAAAACAAATTTGACTTACAATCTAACTATTTTCTGGAAATGGCAGTTATCAGAAGTACTCAGTTTATTAGAAGTATGAGAACAGTTGAGGTTTAACAATTTTAATTACATAAATTGCGGTGTAAAAGTGTTATAAAGTCATGATATATTTATCAGAAATATGCAAATAAACGCCGAATCATCGGTCTTTTTCGTACAGCTCATTGCGCATCGGAATTGTCTCGTCAATTTCCGTAATCGTTTCAGATACCGGATTACGACAATCGACGAGTTAGTTTCGTTCTTCGATGCCGTACGGAGAAGACCGAGTCTACATACTACGTTTTCACATAAACATACGACTTCGTCACATGACAGTGTTTTATATAGTTAGCTACGCCGGGGAATTTGAAAAAAAAATTCGCTATATATAAATCGAGAATTCTCTATAACCAAGTTTGCTATAATTGTGTTTTACTGTACAATAATACATGTTCCTTATGAGGCTCTTTTGGAGTTATGCGATAAATAAAGTATCGCATTTGCGGCTATTTAATATTGAATTTATTAAACTCATTGGGTAAAGCTGATATTTGTTATACATTCCGTTTAATAAATTCAAAATTAAACTGGCACTCATGTATTATCCTCTTTATAAATACATATAGATACCTGTTACATGGTCGCAAAACTAGATAGTTTACATCAGCATAGAAACACAAGTTTCACTTACAATCTGTCTATTTTCTGGTAATAATCCACCGTAATGATTGTAATTGATGAGGAATAAAGCAATAAAAGTTATACCCCAGGGCATTTGACTGTCAAGGTTGTGTCGCCAATGGGACGGTATTATTGAAGTTTCCAACATATTACATAAATAAGAGGGAAATAAACGTCATATCTGAAAGATTGTGATATCACTAATCTTATAAATTATTTTTAAATGCCATGGTGTAAATTAAGCTGACTAATCTATGTACATTTGAGTAAAATGTATGGGAATTTGTTCTCACTTAATATGAATAATGATCGAGGAAAAAAAACTATAGCAGATATTAATGGGGTTCTTATTTCTAACAAGTGCAGCGAAACAGCATTGGGAAACTCACATTGGACACGAAAGTCCTAGGCAAAATCTCGATTGATTATATTATAAACACATATTCACCATTCAAAGCAACATGGAGCCAGTTTGAAACCCCTTTTATGGAACATTGAATTAAGGTGATGAAAGTAGTGGAAACATCCTGCAAGAAACGACCAACGGTTAATATGCCATTCTAGACGACTATCTAAAACGGTCATATGATACAATTGAAATGTAGACAACCTGCTTGCAACGGTCAATGGTTAATATTATATTGTACACAACCTGCATGGATATGTCAAAGGTTAATATTATATTGTAGACGACCTGCTTGGAACGGCCAATGATTCATATTCACTTGTAGACAACCTGCTTGGATATGTCAATGGTTAATGTTATATTGTAGACGACCTGCTTGAAACGGTCAGTGTTAATATATATTGTAGCAAACAGACTCGAAAGGTCATTGGTTATTATGCTATTGAATATGACTTGCGTTTTTCTGCCCATGTCATAGATTCTTAGTAGGAAGTCTATTGCCAACAATTTTCTTTTAAATTTCATCGAGTTCACAATTACAAACGGGCATGGGAGGCATTGATATATGTCACGAATTTACAATTTTTGTCAATTTTTGAGCAAATAGCTTCCATCAGAGGGTTTACTGGATTTAGCATATCATATAACCCAATGACCAATTATGTTAAAGTCTAAACTTCGTAATATTAACACCACCATAAATGCTGTGTAATATTTACAAAGACGTAAGAATCACGCCCACATGACAGTGTCTTTAGTGTCGGGCATTTCGATCTTTATAAGACTTATTGATACAGACGAGTTTCTTCAGATTTACTGCGATGGAAATATGGTAAGAGGAGCTTTGGTGCGGGCATAGAACCTTGTTAAAACTCCCAGCTTCCTTGTTTGCCACTGACTGTTACAAGGCGGTAGCCATATTTTCAATTCTTGTATGTTTATGAGCTCATATATTTCCTTTTATTCATCTTTGTAATTAATGTTTAATTCTATGCGTGTTTTTGGTTGACTGTGGTCCTTGTACGCTACAGCTCCTGTTCATCTGTTATATCTACATTGTATTTTAAGTTACTAATGTATACTATTATTGTATTATATATGATGGGTACATGCATTATTTGAACCTAGCATTGCTTGTAGTTCAAAACAATAAGGGTCTCTTAATTGCCTTTTCTGCACTTTCCATGTAAATGTCATCGAGTTTGTTAATTTAAACATCGAGATGGGCGTAACCAACCAACGAGATGAGACCATACTCTACTTATTTTGTAGCATGTCCATTTCAGCTGTCTGCCATACTCTAACTTCAAATAGCTGTTAGTTAGAGTACACCATTTATTCTGACAGGTGTTATTTTCAATCAAATGATTTACACATGCAAATACAAAAGGAGTGTCAGTGATCACGCTACTAGTTTTGAGTATTGATATAGTTTCTATGAGAAGTTTCTTGAGTAAAATCGTTTTAAATGCTTATTAATAATATCAAAATTGATAAATGCGTATTAATAATATTAAAATTTATTAATAATATCAAAATTGACAAATGCGTATTAATAATATCGAAAGTGAAGCATCCGTGTTTAATCTGTCATTTAAAAAGCTCTTAAAAGAAAAGAAATTAATGCAAATAAAAGACAAAGATCGTAAAATAAAATCGGATATGACGTGGACTGATTAACACTAATTACTTATGATTACCACATCATTTAACCTGATGTAATGAGGTCAAAGTTAATTGATTATATGCGCGTCATTGTAGTTTAGTTTGTTGTTTGTTTAGAATGCTTTTTTTATAATTATAACTTTTAAGTTAATATTATCTGCTCAAAATATTGATAAAGTGTACTTTTAATTAACAAGACAATACAAATCTTATTTTATCAAGTGAAACAAATACTCTGAAATACAAATGTAAATAAATCCAGCATTTTGTCGCAGTGATCAAATATATAGAAACTGCATATTTTAACATATATATAATGTGCTTAGGCAGGATGGAAATAACGGAATTTGAAAAAAGAAAATTCTCTAGAAATAACACCATGTAAATGTTTACAACAATCATTTCACATCACGTAAACGCCAAATAAAGGAGAAGTATGGAGATCAACATCTTTCACCTGAGTAGTACTAATACTTCCTGATCATTCGGGATCATCGAGCAATCATTATGGCATTAACGACGTAGAATAACTATGAAGCTGATACTAAGGGCGTGAAATATGTTTTCTTATTATTCGGGATCATCGAGCAATCATTGTGGCATTAACGTAGACTAACTATTAAGGTGATACTAAGGGTGTGAAATATGTTTCCTTATTATTCGGGATCATCGAGCCAGATCATTGTGGCATTAACGTAGAATAACTATTAAGGTGATACTAAGGGCGTGAAATATGTTTCCTGATCATTCGGGATCATAGAGCCAAATCATTGTGGCATTAACGTAGAATAACTATTAAGGTGATACTAAGGGCGTGAAATATGTTTCTTTATCATTCGGGATCATCGAGCCAGATCATTGTGGCATTAACGTAGAATAACTATTAAGGTGATACTAAGGGCGTGAAATATGTTTCCTGATCAATCGGGATCATCGAACCAGATCATTGTGGCATTAACGTAGAATAACTATTAAGGTGATACTAAGGGTTTAAAATATGTTTCCTTATTATTCGGGATCATCGTACCAGATCATTGTGGCATTAACGTAGAATAACGTCAAGCTGATACTACTGTGGTAGAGATCTTATATAACACATTGCCTCTCTTGTACTGATACAAAAAAACGGATTCCTCTATTTCCTTCTTTGTTTATGTTGGTGAAACCTAGAACATGGGTTAAATTATGACGTTTCTGTGATTGACCGTTTCAATCCAAGGCGCAAGACCGATTGGCAACCATTTGAAATGACTTATTTTGCCTTTTATTCATATCAAAAGAGTTTAATACCCTATCTATGATGACGTCTACCTAAAGTCCAAAAGGACGGTGACGTTTGATGTCTGCAATATTGTCTTGTCGTGCCTTCAATGATTTGTTCTCTTGTTGCTCTGGCTTCTGCCAAGTCATTGAGTAGCTTCTTTATGGCTTTCTAGGCTATTGCTTTTTTTGTATTTATATACACACGAGCATCTTTGTGTTTTACTTATATTGCCTATTAATGCTGCCTTGTTGGTTAGAGAACAGTTCATGGTTTTGATTTCTTTGTTTACACTCCCGTTTTATTTGGATGACAGTAGGGTAAGTGTGAGGTTTGATGCACCCTAGAACCTGGTTTTAACTCACGGCGGCATTTTTTGCCACTGACCGTTCCAATGCGGTAGCACTTTTGTCAACCTTTTGTGCTTGTGCTTATTTGCCCTTTTATTTATCTTTAAAATTGTTTTTTGTTTCTCTGTGTGTTTGTGGTTGAATGTCGTCCTTGATTGCTACTTTTCTTTCGAATTTCGTATCTATTTTTGTAATTATTGTTTGTTTTCATGCGTGTTTTTGGTTGACTGGTCCTTGAATGCTGCATTTCCTGTTAGATTTTATATCTACTTTCATTGGTTCTGAATTATACAATTTCAGTATGTTTTTATATAAACCAATACAATTGCAATTTTAGAAATATACTTGATGGTCGCCATCCTGCACTCAAGCACAAAAAGCGGAGTATTATATTTCTTGGAAATGTGACGAGCCGAACACACAAGAATACTATAGCCCAGTAGTAAGCTTACACGCTACTACACAAATACATGAACTTGATTAATTAACTTGATGTTAACCTAACCCGAGCTAAGGATCGTTAGTGTTATTTGTATTGGTCCGTTGGGACTAGCGATCCCAATATAGGTGGCTTTGTAGTAGAATACCGCTTAAGCCAGTGTTAGCGGGCGTGATAGTTGTTGCATCTTACATTATCACTCATGAAAAGACTCAATAAAACAAAATCTGCTACTTTATTTTCTTAGTAGTGTTTGCTGCCTCCAAAGGATCACCCGTATCAGTATGTATTAAGAGTCTAAACTTGTAATGTTATAGTCCATGTCTTCACTGAGTAATGTTTTGTATACATGAATGTTATTTTACCCAAAACAAAATAGTAAGCTTATTCTCGTTTGATATCACGTGGTTTAACATCGCACAAATCTGTATTTAAACATATTTACAAAAACCATTAAAAGCCATATTCAACCTTCATACGATGTCTTTCAGCAACACATAATAAACGATTCTCAAGCTTTGGTCTGATTTAGATGTATATATATAATTTTCAAATAATCCGTGCTTGTGTTTATGAGTGAAAATGTCCACGCAGTTAGTACATTATTTCTTGTATAATGTTTTATTGTCTTATACCTCATCGTGAGTTGAGAAACTGCCGTTGCGCCATCAAACGTTGATCTTACGTCCAAACCCTGTAATTTAATGGATGCTTGGGGAATATTTTGACGTGATTTATGCCTATAAACGGTTTACTACGGTTAAACTTGTAAGTAATATGACAGTTAAATATCTCTTTTTTTCCACAAATCCTTTGAGTAATTAACAAAGATCATACTACTTTTAGGATCTCATTCTAAGCCAATAAGTGTTGATTAAGTTTTCAACATGGATTAAAAATGTTCTTGAAAGCAGTTATTTTGTTCAAAAAGAAATAGGTTAACATTCAAAATTAGGAATTCACAATATTAACGTTTGAGCATACACGTCTTAGAAAAGAAACTAATCTTTGAGTAAAGGAATTCCTTCGGGAAAAACAGAAAGAAATGAGAAAAATGGAAATAACAACAGCCAAACGCAATAGCACCGTATATCCGCACTGTAACACAAACAAAGAGCAAATTAACTGTACAATGAAAATGAGAAAGACAATACCCAACAGAAAGAGTGGAGAATATAGATATAAAAATCGAACAGGAAAAGCAGAATTCAAGGCTGATCAACCACAAACATACACTGAAACCAAGAACAAATTTAAAGATGAATGAAAGGCAAAATAAGACATCACAAACACAAAAGGGTTGACAATAGGGCTATCGCCTTGGAACGGTCAGTGGCAAAAAAGGCCGCTGGGGGTTTAAACCAAGTTCTACAACAGGGTTATCACAAACTGTGTCTGCTATTTACACGGTGGGAACACTTACTTCTCTCCTGCGTGCACTCGTTTCTTCCAAGGCAGCCCATTTTAAGGATTTATTGACACAGTCATCGTTTAGGTTTGTTTGGTAGTAGTCAGAGAAGTTATATTACCTCTCATGAATAGATTCAATAACAACAACTTTTCTCTATTGTTTGTATTTTTTGCTTTAAAATATCCCCTATTTTCGAGACACTCAAAATGACCAGCAAGATGGGGTAGTGGGGTATTTTTAGTCTCTAATACTTCACTGAAAGTGGGTATCCCCAGTATGGCAGTCAAGAAATTTTACGTTTTGCAAATATACCGTCAGTATAAATGTATCCATAAAAATGCAAATTTTAGTCAAAATGTCGTACATGAAAATGTTTCACAATGGAAATATTATATGTTGATGTTGTATGCGGATTTGTTATAATCAGAATCAACCTTACAATCTGACTGTATGTTTTAATAGACCCTATACTTTTTTCAACCAAACAGAGGCCCTAAATAATAGCTGTAAAATGTTGCCCGGGCAACGAAATATTATTTTATTACTTATTCGTCACAAAAAACAAACAGATGTGGATTAAAAGTACAATACCGCATAAGCCAACGGTGCTAGGTTGCTTGAGAGGTGTTTCGCCTTATATTAACAGATTCGATAATCCGAAACTGCTACTTTTCTATCTTGTTGGTGTTCGTTGCTTGTAAGTGATCCAATTTTCAGTAGGTATAGGCATTCAGACTAGCGTAAGAAATCGCCCCAACTACGATTCAGTAGCGTTATTAATTACTGGTCTTTTGTGGTCTTCGAACCCAATTGCTGTGGCTTTAAGGTAGAGTACCGCTTAAAAGTAGATATAAATAAGCAAAATAAGACATCACAAACACACGAGTGTTGACAATAGGGCTTGGAACTGTCAGTGGCAAAAAGGTCTTTGGGGGTTTAAACCAGGTTCTAGGGTGAACCAAACCTCATTCGTAACCAATTATAATCCCAATGAACGGGGCTGTGTAAATAATGATATCCCCGCCAGAATATAATCTCTAACAAACAAGGCAGCGTTAATAGGCAATATAAGCAAAACACATAACTGATTATGTATATATAATATAAAAAACAAAAGCCTAGAAAGCCACAACGTAAGACGAATCTAGTGCGAGAGGCGAAATGGTGTTGCACCTTATATTACCTCTCGTAAACAGATTCAATAAAATTGAGCATGTTATCTTCACTCTCTGGCTCTCTTGCTTTTGTTCGTTGATTCCAATGGATCCATTTTTGGACTAGGGGCTTTTCAAGCCCTAGTCCTTAGCAAGCGACAAAATTCGAGCACGCTAGAAGCCGCAACAGATCGTCACTGACGAACTGTATCACTACGCTAACAGACAGAGCGTCAGCTGTATTTTGATTGGGTGTTCATTCGCATAAAAGAGGTAAACACATCCCACTCACTGTATGCATAATCATAGGGGCCCTGGCCTTGTGTAGAGAAGAAATAGTTCTCCGGTTCAGACAAATACCATATAAATCGTAAATAAGCTGTGGGAAATGGAAAGATAATTGAAGAATGTGACGTTTGGGCCTATACATTTTTTCTGCTAAGACAAGAAACAAGATGATATATTTTATCTCGAAATATTATAAACACCGTTTAGACCCCGTACATCCAGCTTTGCGAATCTAGGATAAAGTAGCTCATTTGCATATTAATGTCGAAAGGACCAATGCTTCCGAGCAAAAGTAGTTATTTTTCAGCAAAAAAGAATAGAGGTAAACTTTTCCGATATCAGCGGGAAAATGGAACATCCGTTACCTAATGGAGACAATCTTAAAGAAAGTCTTCGTCAAAATGTTATAATTGCAGAATTTGAAATTTGTAATACTACGCTGTAGAAGCAATAGATTGAACTGATCACGCGTTGATATCATGACCCGCGATCACTATTAATCGAGTGGAGAAGATTTTTTTCGAATCCGACTTTGTACAGATATGAATAATGTTGCTCCGAATTAATAAATAATGGAATACATACCACAATAAAAAAATATGTAAACAATAATAAAATTAGATGTATTTTTCCTAAAAGGATAACTCATACGTCTCATATGTCTATCCGGTGCAAGCGTCGGAATTTAATAAATACAATCTAATCCCTTCGAACGCAAGAAGACGCTTTCCGCCAGTTTTGTCAACACATAACCAAATTCGACACAGAACACAGAACTTATGTTCATAAATTCAATTTCCAAAGCCACTGGTCCATCAGTGCTTTCAGCACTTTGATTTAGTATGTAGGATTCGTTAAGTGCTGGGTGGCCGTTCCGGCTACTGTTAGTGTTTAACGCCAACCGTACCAGTTGGTTATGAATGGAAATGGAATTGAGAAACGTCTGGCTGATATCAAAGGCAACACAATTTAAACTTTAGCCAAATATGAAATTCACGTAATATTCATTTGTGTTAGTTTTGTTTGGTTTTGTTTTTGACTCGGATATCGGGGAATTAGTTTTCCAGACATACAAGTTTTATTCCAGGAATATTAATGTGAGTAATCTCTGTCTGATGCATTATAATGACATCCTGGGCAGTCTCAACTTGTTTGAATGCTAATTGTGATACTCTTCAGGGATGTAAAAATCAACAGTTATATGGATCAGCACAAATATATTCAAGCAAAACATTTGTGTAATCTGTCGGATTTCAAAGATTCCATACGAAATTGCCTCAAGGTTGCAAAATACTCTCATGTAGAATGGTAGGAAAAAATCTGATTTATTCCGTCGCATTTTCAGTACAGATTTTCAATAGTAAACTTCTTCAGCAGGGTTTTCGTTATCACAAATTACGTAGATTTTTCTCAAAGGTCTACCGCTAATGGAGAAGTACAACACCAACCTTAACAACCTTAAAGCACTTCTGCGACTAGGAATATCACAATCCTTATTTTATGGAGTTGTTGTCTATAAACTTCGAAAATTAAAGGGATCTGGTGGGTTTCCTGACCACTTAACAGATTAATCAGGAAGTTCGTCAGAAAAGGATATGACCCTTTAGTATTACAACGCACCGCATGCTTAGTGATTCGACCCCTCTACAGTCAGACACTACGCTTCACAGTTACCTTGTGCGATTACTGGACAACCTCTTTGGACTCTATGATTGCACCGTGCTACTGATACCCCGACCAAGGGAGATAGGTGCATGAGCTTTCGTCCCTCGGGTTTTCTGGTCGTACCCTAGATTGGTTTTCTTTTTGGCTGCAACTGCTGCGGCTCAGTACAATTTTGGATACATCCTTAGATGTTTCTTATTTTGTGTTTTATTTAGCTTTACAACAACATCTTAGTGTTTCTTTTGTTAGTTTCTCTGGATGTTGACTTTATTGTTAGATAATTCCTTTTGATGGGATGTAGTTTTGTTTAGACTGTCTCGTCTATTTGTAGGCCTTATTGCCTACTGACAGTTCCAAGTCGGTAAGCCTGTCTTCATCACCTTTTCTGTTGTATTTTGTCTTTTTCTTTGTATAATTAATCATTGCTCCTTGTTTGTAGTACAGTGCGGACCTACGATGCCATTGCGTTTGGACGCTGTGGTTTCCATACCTCATTTTTGCCGGAATTTTCTTTTTTTAAAGTTATATCATTTGATTGGAAATAACCTAACTAAGAAAATGACTGGTAGTTTATTGAAATCGGTAGAGTACTTTTGAAGACACGATGAGTTAAAAATAGCAATTTCACAATAGCAATGCCAACGCGCATGCGATACTTTTTGTACTGTCAACCTGCAATATCACCCTCGCTTCCGATTGTAAGAAATTACACGTTGTTGTCTTAGGGGATTTAATATGGGAGTTATATGTGAGGTATAATAATGAGGGTTGATGCACCTTAGAACGAACCTGGTGTAAACACCAAGAGGCCTTTTTGGCCACTGACCGTTCCAAGGCGGTAGCCCTCTTATCAACTTTTATATTTCTGATGTCTTTTATTATTGGTTGTCTTTTTATTTGTTTATTTATTTATATATTCATTCATTATTAATTTCTATGCATATTTTAAATGGATTTGAATATATGCTTTCCTCTAGAAAATGAACTCCCCATAACAAACGTGTAATCATGTATAGTAGTGTACTACCTTACATCAATTAATGTACTGCAAATGAAGTCGTAACATTAAAGGGACACACGGCAATCTTTGATTTTTATTAACTCACGGCGTCCCGTTGGTTTTTCTACATAACTTGCAGTTGTTCAGTCATTAAGTAATAGATAGAGTCTGGTCTCAGAGAGTTGGCTTATTTAAACACCGAGATGGGCGTAGCCCATCGAGGTATTTAAATAACCAACGAGCTGAGACAGACTCTATCTTTTTTGTAGCATGGTGTACTTAGTAATACTCTGACGTCATAGTGACCGTACTCTAAATTCCAATATCCGGTAGTTGTAGTACGGTGTAGCCACGCCCCTTTAGTTACCCTAAATTAAACGATTTAATGCTCTGCATTTATCAAAGGAAATGTCACCGACCATGCTACAATATTAATTATAACAATAGCTAAAAGATATCGTAGAATAATGAAGGAAAATTAAAAACCCAAAATGGTATTTAAATATATGCAAGCAGTTTTCAAGTCAAAATGATACGGGATTAATCAATCAAAATGCGAATTGATTTCTTGATTCAAACTTCAAGATTGCCGCTTGTCCCTTTAAGTCAAAAAAGCAAAATCTTCGTCTGTCTTCATAATCAGAGATCCGTCCTATGAATTGGATATATGTGTCTACACAAGTAGATATAAACGATTTATTTCACAAATAACTATGACAAGGCTTACAAAAAAAATCTTCTTCTTCTTCTTCTTTTTCTTCTTCTTCTTTATCTTCTTCTTCTTCTATTTCTGCTTCTTCATCTTCTTCTTCTTTTTCTTATACTTCCTCTTCTTCTTCTTCTTCTTCTTCTTCTTCTTCTTCTTTTTTTTTTCAAATATACAAAAGAAGGACGTTCTATCAATACAGTTTAAAAGTAGATATAAAAGTCCAACTGTAAATATAGCAGGCAAGAACCACAGTCAACTAAAACACGTAGGGAAACAAATAATAATTACAATATGAATAAGGCAAGATAAGACATCTCGAACATAAAAGTGTTGACAGTCATTATTTCGTTGGCCGTTCAAAACTATCAGCATGCAATCAACGCATATATTTATACTGCATGCATTTCTAAAGAAGAGATTGTCCCGTGTTGAGCAGGTATTTTGCTATCTTATGTTGATATCTATAATTACACAGTCCCGTTTTATTGGGATGACAATAGTGTAAGAGTGAGGTATGGTGCACTCAAGAACCTTGTTTAACCTTATTGTCAAAAATAATATTGAAGTCGAACAGGACATACAGCTTCACAGAACACAGTAAACCCAAAAGCACGCTAAAGGACAAACATCAATGCCAATGTTAACAAAAAATAAAGGCATATGACGTCACAAACACAAAAAGGGTTGACAATAGGGCTACCGCATTGGAACGGTCAGTGGCAAAAAAGGCCGCTGGTGTTTAAACCAGGTTCTAGGGTGCACCAAACGTCACACTTACCTTAATGTCATCCCAATAAAACGGGACAGTGTAAATAAAGAAATCTTCACCATGAACTATTCTTTAAACAACAAGGCAGCATTAATAGGCAATATAAAATACAAAGATGCTCGTGTATATATAAATAAAAAAAACAAATAGCCTGGAAAGCAGGTACTCGGTGACTTGGCCAGAGCAACAAGAGGATAAACCATTGAGGGCACGACAAGACAAGATTGCAGACAAACATCAAACGTCACCGTCTCTTTGGACTTTAGGTAGACGTCATCATAGGGTCTACAGACTGTCGCACAATTAAAGCGGAAAGCACAGTGGCGAACTGTAAATCGGTCCACCACCAAGCATGCAGTGCTTTGCAAAATGATAGGGTCATAACCTCTTTTGATAAATCTTTTAGCAAGTTTAACAAATATAGTATGAAAGTGATCATGATCAAGGATCTTACGAAGTTTGTAAATCACGTCAACATTACGTGATTGTGATATTCCTTGCCGCAGAAGACTTCTTCAATTACTTTTATGTTTGGAAAGAAGATCAGGGTTACGATAATAAAATTTTGCAAATGTTTTACGAAATGTATGGTAACGGTAGCCCTGATGGAGTAGTTTTTAGTTATACAAAGAATATTAAAGTCCTCAACTCGAGTACAAGCTATAGAAAAATGAATAAGTGGAGGCACATAGACCCCATAAGAAGTTGCTTGGGAATATCACCATTTAAATGCGAATAATTAACAATATCAAATTAAAATCATCCCTCTTTGCTAATTATTTCACCATTATCAATAGAGAGATTTATATCGAAAAAAGAAGCGTTAGTATCAGAAACATTAGCTTTTTCATTTACGTTCTTTAGATATATATTATTAACCATAGTAGAAAATAAAAGGTTGTCAATGTACAATATGTCATCCAGATATCGAGTGGTGTCATTAAAGGCTTTAATAACATCTGCCTGGGTGTCTGGTGAAAAACTCAACATGAAATCTATTTCGTAGCAATATAAAAACAAATCCGCGACAAGGGGTGCAAAGTTCGTACACATAGGGATAAAGATTTTTGAATGAAAGCAATAAGCTTATCTTTGATAAGGCGGTGAGATAAAGTTGTATATAATGTAGAAAAGTCATAAGTACGTATAGATGAAGCTTGACGTGTATTGCAAATTGTATCAAAAACGTCGCCATAATTTTTAATAGACCAAAATAAATTAATCGCAGAGTTTTCACAAGCTTTAGCACAATATTGTTTAAGTGATCTTTGAGGGTAGTAAGACAAGATGTTAAAAGTTTGGAGATATTTGTAGTGGTACAAGAACTAGAATTGGAAATAAAACGGGCTTATATGGTTGTTTGTGTATTTTGGGAATCCAGTATATCGTTGGAAGTCTGTTTTGCTTTTCGTCTATTCCAGCCTTGAAAATCTTGCACTAAGTGATATGCGTCAAAACAACGAATAAGTACTCCCGAGTTCCTGAGATAAAACATTGACGTAATGGAGGCGTCAAACAATAATTATATTATTAGCTGCTTTATCCGCAGGAATTAAAACGAACTTGTTATGAAATTCCTGTATTCCCTATTTTAAATTTCAAAATTAAAAACTAGGTCTAGGGGGAAGTAGGAAAAGGTTAGGGAGTTAGGGTCAGCGTGTTCTCTACGACCCGATTTCATACTAAAATACTCAATGGATTGGGCGATCTGACCACGGCATGCATTTAAATCAATCGCAGAAGGAAATCTATACTTCGGACATTCAGAAAAGAAATGCCGAATGCGTTTGTCTAAAATTACCAGTTATGACATGACCGGCCGGAGCATATCAAAATTTAGATGTTACACACTTGCATTCCTTAGGAGTGTTATTTACAATATCAAGGTCAGACACTATTTTATTATTTTCTGATTGGATTTTTGTACTAGTAAATTTTTTTAGGATTTTCGGAATAATTTTAAATATTTAGGAATAGAATCAACAACACGGTTATGTCGAAACATACTTTGTTATGTCAATAAAATCAATGCCTTATTAAGATAAAGAATTTTTAGAAAATTTCTGACGTGATCAGACACCTTGTCAATATGGGGTCGGGAAACATGCTGCGTATAGCTTTTAACTATGGACGCAGTGTTATACAAAGGATCTGTTTGAATGAAAAATGTGTCTGCTTCCTCGTCAATCAGCTTAAATGAAGAAATGGCTAGAGAGGTGAGACAAGAAAGCATCGAGTGCTTTCCAGACTGTTTAAAAAATAGTATGTAAATCAGCGACTGACATATTAATACGTGGATTCCGTTTGATGTTACCATTACGTCTACAACCATGAGACCTAGACTTACGCTTTCGAATGGAAAGTATAGCAAACGTATCAATGTAAGTCTCTTTTGAAATATTTCCATGTTGATAAATAGTATCATTAAGGTCCAGTAGAAATGGTGTCTGCAAGTTTTGCATTCACTTTAGTTCTGCTATATGCCTAACTTTTTTTTTAAAGTTTGTGGTTGCATCATTATCATAATTATATATTCAACAGGTTGAACAGTGGCGGTACTAAAACAATGACCTGACTGACGAAAGTGTTGATACAGGTAATGTTTTAACTTTCTGGAATTGCCGGCATTATATTTATGCTCACGGAATCGAACTGTTAAGGAACGACATGTTTGTCCAACATATTGCATTCCACAACGTGGTGCATTTTAAGTTAAAACATAAATGACGTGAGAAGTACGTTAATCAACATTTGCAGCTAGACATAATTAAATGTTCTACCATTAACAGTTGATTTATTGGTGGACTTGCAAGATAAATAATTGCAACAAATGCACATCTTAGCTTGCACTTACTTAAAGAAGAAAACACTCTGCGTCTAGACTGAATTAAATGAATGGAGATGTTATGCGATATTTCTCAAAACAGGTGAGCCAAGATGTGTTAAAGAAACTTTTGAGCCGTTATCATGGTTATTACAAATCCTGATAAAATTATTGGAAGGAATATGGAATGAGGTTGCCGAATGAAGATTTAAAGGTGTGAGACGTACAAATGGCTTAGGTGGTATGATATATAAACTTCGTAAGATCCTTGGTCATGATCACTTTCATACTATATATTCGTTAAACTTGCTAAAAGGTTTATCAAAAGAGGTTATGACCCTATCATTTTGAAACGCACTGCATGCTTGGTGGTGGACCCATTTACAGTTCGTCACTATGCTTTCCTCTTTAATTGTGTTATGACCGGACAGGCTGTGGACTCTATGATGAAATCTACCTAAAGCCCAAATAGACGGTGACGTTTGATGTTTGTCCGCAATCTTCTTTTGTCGTACCCTCAATGGATTAATCTCTTGTTGCTCTGGCTTCTACCAAGTCATTGAGTACCTTCTTTGTGGCTTTCTAGGCTATTGTTTATATATATATTATATATATATATATATATACACGAGCATCTTTGTGTTTGACTTATATTGCCTAATGCTGCTTTGTTGGTTAGAGAACAGTTCATGGCGGGGATTTCTTTATTTACACTGTCCCGTTTTATTGGGATCACAGTAGGGTAAGTTTGAGGTTTGGTGCACCCTTAAACCTGGTTTAAACCCCGCAGCGGTAGTTTTTGCCAATGACCGTTCCAAGGCGGTAGCCCTATTGTCAACCTGTTTTGTGTTTGTGATATTTAGTCTTTATTGCTATTGCCATTCATGTTTGTTGTGGGGTTTATTGTGTTCTTGGAAATTGCATTTTCTGTTCGACTTTTATATTTACTTCTACTTGACTGTCGTCCTTGAATGCTACTTTTCCTGTTCGATTCTTATATCTATTATAAAAATCGAATAAGAAAAGTAGCATTCAAGGACGACAGTCATGTTATAAAAATCTAACAGGAAAAGAAGCATTCAAGGACGACAGTCAACCAAAAACACGTACAGAAACAAATAACAACTACAAAAATGAATAAAAGGTAAGATATGGCATCGCAAACATAAAAAGGTTGACAATAACTCCATTATTTTGATTAAATATGCGCGACTCAATAGTTCAAGTTGTTTTGCTACATGATTAATGCATACTTAATATACTATTGAACTTAGGAGAAATGCTCAAGAACTGATAATTTGTTTTGTCTGAGCCCTTTATAGATTCTCATCAGCCCATTTCCCTACAGAATATGAATGACATATCAGAACTTGACAAATGAACAAAGTTAATGGAAAACTTAACCATGTTCCTGACACGAATTGCCTCCTGATGTGAAACATTGCTAAATCTATCCATGTAGAAGTACATGAAAAATGAACTGTATCCTCCAAGGCGTGTCATCTATTTGACTTTTTTAAATTGTGAACGAGGGAAGGTGGTTATTTAAAAACCGGAAGACGGAAACATATGGGAGGATATTGTGATGCAATCTATACTGTTGTCAAAGTGTTCATTTGAATGATAGAGGATACAATAAATATGTTGATTCAAAAAAGAAAGTGCGCACTTAAATTTGCATATTCAACCTCGTTATGAATATTACATTCCTGTAAGCGTGTGCGTCGTACATATGTTCAAATATCTTAACTTCGTGTTTGCGAAGAAGTAAGGGTTTGCAAATCATGAGAAATTTCAGAGAACCAACAGTTAGCAAGATGACAGTTATCTTGTGTTTTCCCATTCAACTCCGTGCATTTTGCAATTTGGTATATATTTATTGGAACGAAAAATGAGAAACTATATTTAAAAAATACTATTTTGGGATACAAAACCCGGTGACAGGGAAAGGGGCAACGAGCGTCTGCTGCACACATCATGACTAGCAGCTTCCTAGTTCTACTTATTTCAAATACTATTAGGGGCGTTCGTTCGTGGCCGAGTGGTTAACGTCTCTGACTTGAAATCACTTGCCCCTTTACCGCTGAGGGTTCGATTCCTCAAAGTCTTTATGTGAGGAAGCTATCCAGCTGGCTTGCGGAACGTCAGTGGTTCTACCCAGGTGCCAGCTCGTGCACGAAAATTGCCCAAAGGGGCACCTGGGGTCTTCCTCCACAGTGGAAGCTGGAATGTCGACATATGATCTTAGCTGTTGGTGCGACTATAAAATCCAATTGTATTCAATTCAAATATTATTGAAACCGTTTAAGAACAGTAACAGTATGTTACTGTGCACGACTTCGAATATAATAGCAACATTTATTTGAAATGAGAGCGACGGATATCCATATAATATTTGTAATGAGGCGTTACAAATGGTGGCCATATATCCAACATTTCCGTACGATTGTTGTCGTAAAGAGGGCTGTTAAAAATGAAGTGGTGTGCTATACTGTTGTCAAAATATTCATTTGAATGATAAAGGCTACAATAAATATGTTGATTAAAAAAAGAAAGAGCGCACTTAAATGTGCATATTCAACCTCGTTATGAATATTACATTCCTGTAAGCGTCTGCTTCGTACATATGTTCAAATATAATATCTTCGTGTTTGAGAAGAAGTAAGTGTTTGCAAATCATGAGAAATTCCGGAGAACCAAGCCAGCAAGATGACAGTTATCTTGTGTTTTCCCATTCAACTCCGTGCATTTTGCAATTTGGTATATATTTATTGGAACGAAAAATGAGAAACTATATTTAAAACATACTGTTTTGGGATACAAAAGACGGTGACAGCGGAGAGGGGCAACGAGCGTCTGCCTAATGCTGCTTTGTTGGTTAGAGAAAAGTTCATGGCGGGGATTTCTTTATTTACACTGTCCCGTTTTATTCACATCATGACTAGCAGCTTTCTAGTTCTACTTATTTCAAATACTATTAGGGGCGTTCGTCGCCGAGTGGTTAACGTCTCTGACTTGAAATGACTTGTCCCTTTACCGCTGAGGTTCGATTCCTCAAAGTCTTTATGCGAGGAAGCTATCCACGTCAGTGGTTCTACCCAGGTGCCAGCTCGTGCACGAAAATTGCCCAAAGGGGCACCTGGGGTCTTCCTCCACAGTGGAAGCTGGAAAGTCGCCATATGACCTTAGCTGTTGGTGCGACTATAATCCAATTATATTCAATTCAAATACTATTAAAACCGTTTAAGAACAGTAACAGTATGTTACTGTGCACGACTTCGATTATAATAGCAACATTTATTTGAAATGAGAGCGACGGATATCCATATAATATTTGTAATGAGGCGTTACAAAGTGGTGCCCATATATCCAACATTTCCGTACGAATGTTGTCGTAAAGAGGGCTGTTAAAAATGAAGTGGTGTGCATTTTCTATGCGTCCACATTGATATACGGTAGAAAGTATTCGCCAAATGACGTCAACGTCTTCAACACTCTCTTTACATTAGTTACTTTGTAAGTTGTTAATTAATATGTAGTAATTATGCATTTTCTTTCACCTACAGAATTGTTATTATATAAATATCACATTCATGATAGGGTGATAGTAAGAAAGTTCACCCTGAAGATATGATTACCGACCGAGTCGAAGCCGATGGTGATAATTAATATCCGAAAGGTGAACCTTTTTTCTATCAACCTCTCGCCTCGGGTGATTATCAATATCCGAAGGGTGAACGGTTTTACTATCAACCTCTCATAAATGGGATATTTATTATATTATATTATACCGAAATCCGATTGGTCCAAAATAAGTTTCATATTCAGATTTCACTTCGGCGGATTCGTTTTTTCTTCAAAAACATTTTTTTGTTTTTAAAAAAGTTGCTATGGACGTTATAACATTGGATTTGAAATAACATAAATAAGAAAATGAGTGGTAGCAATTTCACCATACTGAGCCGATGACGTCACCGAAACAGTACCCACACCAACGCACATCAAAGCTGCGCATGTGATAATTCTTTCACTATCACCCATCGATTTGCTATCACCCTGTACTATCATCCTCCCGTCAAATAGTAAGAAATTACACATTGTTGTGTATGGGGATTTAGCATGGGCGTTTTATGTGAGGAATAATAATATAAAATATTATATCACATTGAAAGGAATGTGACGAATCTATAACGTGTAGGACAACAATCACAGTAGAACTGGCAACTCTCCGGATCAAAATCCAAAATCATTTTTCATTAGATTTCAGACAACGGTAGCATGCACGTTTCACTACCGTTCATGAACAGTCTCAGTCAAACCGAGATTGCAATATGTTTTGTATTGATCGTGTTCGACGATTTCCATGTTTCTCCTTTCAAAGTTTTTTATATATCACAGTAGCGTTGCCGGTGCAGTGTGGCGGCGGTAAAACGTCTCCCCGTGCTTGCAATCAGAACTGTTATTCATTCCGGTCTTTGGAGATCGCTGAATCCGATATTTACAGATGTCGGTATTACATTCTCAACTACTTTTGGTTTCTTACTTGAATTTCAAATAGGTGGTTCCACTACTCCAGCCTTTAAATGTTCTGAGTATTGTTTAATCGCCCTTAGGATCTATTGCCTGCTTTTTAGTTTAGTCTTTTGACAGTTACCTGTGATACGCAGGCTTCATAACTTCTGCTCTCAGCTAAATTCCATTTTGTTTATTTCGCCCATTGTTTTGCCGTTTAAGGCAACGCTTTTTGTTAGAAACTGGGTCCATACGCCGCTGACCATGGAATGGTGTGAAAATACCGCATTGAATGTTCCATGTTCACCGTCATATGCATACCATCTTCGGGATGGCTCAAATGTATGTACTATTGACATTTTAAATATTGAGTTCTGCTCAACCCGGGGCTAGAGGGCGTGAACGGTAGCAAGCACTTTTCACTACCGTTCATGAACAGTCTCAATCACACCGAGACTGCAATATATCTTGTATTTATCGTGTTTGACGATTTCCAAATTTCTCCTTCCATACGTTTTAAGACTTTAAACCAAGTCTGCTACTTGATTCTCTTTGTTTTGTTTGTTGCTTCCAAAGGATTGCCCTTTTCAGTATTTATTCTCCATATTTCAAATTCAAATCTTATCGTGTGTTAATGTTGATGATATTTAGTAACTTTATTTTCACATATTATATAAGATATCTACTTCATCGGTATGTTAATGTATTGTTTTTATATCTCTATCAAAAACAGCTATGAAGAAACAAATTAAGTTAACATTTAAAAACAAATATGTTCTTAAATGTGCTTAAATTTTAAAAATGTCAGGAATTTGTGTTTAAATGTTAAGGTATTCCTGAAAATACGTCACGATTCCTGTATTCCATCACGATAAATTAATCTCCATATAAAATGAGTTTTCGGAGATCAAAAGCGTAAAGCTGCAACTGACAAAGTAACTCCAAAAGTAGGTATACCAGTCGAAAAGGAAATGCAGCATTTACCTAACACAGTCAACCACAAACACGCATACAAAACAAATAAAACATACAATGAAAAATAGATGTAAAGTATGCGACACCACAAACATGTAAGGGACTGACCACTGGCCGTACCGCCTTGGAATGGTCAGTGGCAAAAAGGCTGCTGGAGGTTTAAATAAACAAGTAACAATTGGCTTATTTTTATTACTGAACAGTATCAGGATTTTATCATATTTTGTAGGTGGATTCCAACAGCTTTCTCGATTAATGGGTGACATAAAAGAGTCCTGGGAATTATGTCATCTAATAATCGAGAACGTGAGATGGTAGTGCAGTGTTTGTTATCACCGCACCAGTACACAGCACGCAGTTTTTTTATGTATATACTAAAGATGAAAAAAAACGAAACTCGGGAATTACCACTATATAGTTTATTTGCTGCACACTTAATTCCATGTAATATTCCAGACAAATCGCCAAATGTTTTGTTAAAAAAACGGTTGCAACTAGTTAGAGAAAGTACCAAACTGTGCTGTTGATGGCTTTTAAATCACAGTTACACGTTGTAACACGACATTCTCAAAGGTTGAAATTCAGCTTTGAGCCATTTCAGTACTGAATGTGATGTAACGAGATAGCAAAAGTGTACGTCCTAAGTCTGCTCATCTGCTTTATCTCTTGTTTGTGTTTGTTGCTTCCAAGGGATACACTTTTCAGTATTTATTGACATCACACTAGCGTTTTTTAGTGCTGTGTGGCGACCGTAAAAAGTTGCCCCGGCTACAAATCAGTAGTGTTATTACTTTCTGGTTTGGATCATCAAGCCCAGTCTGTGTGGCTTTAGAGTAGAATATCGCTTAAGCCGGTGCTAGGAGGCGTGAGAGGTGTTGCACTTAACATTACCTCTCATGAACAGATTTAATAAAACCGAGTTTACTACCGAGTTACTTATATCTCTTGTTTGTGTTTGTTGCTTCCAAGAGATCCCATTTTCAGTTTTTATTTCAATAATGAAACTTTGAAGGGATAACATATATTTGTGATGTGTTGTTTCTGTCTTGTTTCCGAAAGGAAAGGCCTAAAGTAGCCATTTACCATTCGTTTAACAGCAGCGTATTTTACATACAACATACAGCAGAAATTACCGAATTGCGTTTCTTTTTTTTCCTTTAGTATACATTGTTCAGCCAGCACCGTAGAAACGAAATCATACGAAGTCTTTGTTTACGTGTTTGTCATCCTTCGGTAAATCACTTAACATGATTTTGCATCATAATGGCATACATATTTGTTGCGTTCTTATTCGAATACGTTTCTCGAAACATAGCTTATATTTACATATATTCCTCTGATGCTATGTTTGCCATAATAAATGTAGAAGAAGAAAGCGCAGGAGAAGAAGAAGAAAAGAAAGCAGCACTGGTATTAGGCTCATACTATTTTATGTCGTAGCCATCTCAACTATAATCTATAAAGTTACTTATACTATTTCATGTAGGTCATATATGATAAACAATAGTAACGTCATAGTTCAGTGTTACATAACATATACTACTCAAAATTTGCTAAGGACCACTTTATTTGCTGTCTAAATGTCTTGCTGAAATAAATAGCATTATTTCTATTTTACATGAAATTATTTAGGGCAGTGTATGGTCATGTGATCGCATGACTTGATTCAAATTGTGGAATTGTTGAAGTATCAATGAAATTGATATCGCTATTGTGAATTAATTTCTAATAAAATATATGGAAAAACAAAAGTGATCCTTAGCAAATTTTGAGTAGTATACATTATTTATATAGTATACAAACTTAATACAAACAAATAGCGCAGTTCATGTTTGACATTGTTAGATTATTTAATATGGTATTTTGATAAACATTAATCAAAGTAATACTTATATTACCACTGCCGGCTTTATTCGTTATATTAGCTAGGAAATAGTCTTACATTTTACTCAGGAGTCATATTTTACTTATTGCATAATTGATTTGAGATGGCCTCGAAAGAATACTATGACCAGGCTAATTTTGTTTTTCTTCTTCTTCTGTTTTTCTTTTGCTACATGTAGTTTGCTTATGTGAAACACAGCAGAATTTGCAATTATCACGAGCATGCGTTACATTAATTTCACCGATATTTGATTTATAATTGGATTAGTCGAAATATCAACAACCTTAGTGTATGCCACAATGACAATATTTCCATTTATCTATCAAAAGCAGATAAATAAATCGAACAGAAAAGTAGCATTCAATGCCGACATTCAACCACAAACACACACAGAAGCAAAGAACAAATTTAAAGATGAATAAACGGCCAAATAAGACATCACAAACACAAAAGGGTTGACAATAGGGCTACCTATTGCCGCTGTGGGGTTAAAGCAGGTTATAATGGGCAACACAAATAGATATAAAAGTCGATTTTGTTTTGTTTGTATGGTGTTTTACGAAAAGGAAATGTAGCACTCAATGACCACAGTCAACCGAAAGCACGCATAGAATGGCAGCTGGAAAGTCGTCATATTACCTTAGCTCTTGGTGCGTCTATAAAATCCAAATCAGTCATTCAGTTTATTGTTAGAGGTTTTCTTTTGATGGACGTTACACAGTATAGGTTATTCAGAGCCGACCCAGAGAGAGGGGAATGATACATAGGAATCCGGGAACCTGCCCTACTCTTATTATCGAATAGATTCCTATGGTTCTTTAACGTACTCGGAGGATAGACCGATACACGGGACCGCCCGGTTTACGTTCCCATCCGACGCACGAGGCTAAGGGAAAGTGTCTTGCACAAGAACACACAGACGATCTCAGTGGCACCACGGAGCATGAACGTGAGAGACTGCACCTACAGGCTTTAGAGTAAACCTAATGACAACCATTAATCATAATGCATATGAGCACTTTGTACAACATTTAAAACCGAATAATACGACTGTTTGTATACCATATTATGTGTCCACATACAAGGGATATAACTGTGTAGTGAGGCCAACAACAGCACATACTTTGTTCACTGCCACTTGCATACAACATATTGTGTTATCGGTTTTTAAAATCAATACTAATATGTGATGTATTGAGGTACTAGAACCACGAGGTTGAATTAATGAAGCAAACTGAGGTAGATGCGAATCCTGTAAGTTATTATATATAACAAATACTGAAAGGGGATCCCTTGGAAACAACTAACACAAACAAAAGATAAAAGTAGCAGACTCGGTTGTATTGTCTGATCATGACAGGTAATGTTACGTGCACTACCTCTCACGCCTCCTAGCACCGGCTTAAGTGTTGAGATGTTGCACTTAACATTACCTCTCATGAACCGACTCAATAAAACCGAGTCTGCTACTTTTATCTCATGTTTGTGTTTTTTGCTTTCATGGGATCCCCTTTTCAGTATTTATTGCCATTCAGACTAGCGTTTGTTTATTGCTGTGTAGAGGCCGTATAAAAAAAGAGTATGATAATGGACCTTTGGAAACGGCCGAGCACGACACATACGAAATATTGCAGTCTCGGTTTGATTGAGACTGTTCATGACCGGTAGTGAAATATGCTAGCTACCGCTCACGCCCTCTAGCCCCGGGTTGAGCAGAACTCAATATTCATAAAATCAACAGCATAAAATTTTAACCATCCCTAAGATGGCATGCATACGGCGGTGGACATGGAGTTGACGCTTTCCCCATGTCGTACGGCGTATGGTCCCAGTATCTAATAAAATGAAATGCCCCGAAGAGCGAAATAAACATAATGGAATTTAGTTGGGAGCAGCGGTTATGAAGCCTGCGTATAAAAAGCAGACAACATATCCTATGAGTGGTTAAACAAATAGCTCCGACTGCAAATCAGTAGTGTTATTACTTACTGGTCCATTGTGATCATCAACATACAAATGTGTTGATTTTATGTAGATTATTACTTAAACCGGTGCTATTAGGCGTGAGGGTGTTGCGCCCTAAATTACCTCTCATGAACAGACTCAGTAAAACCGAGTCTGATACTTTTATCACTCGTTTGTGTTAATTGCTTCCAAGGGATCCTCTTTTCTCTATTTATTATATTGGAGGCGTTACTTTTTCTATCATTTAAAACTACGCTTGTGTTTGTCAATTTTCCCGCGATGCTCTGATTTTAAAAAACCTTTTAAGAAAATTCATTGACTGTAGAAAAATGTCAGTATGCATATTAACCGAGATTATATTTGTGTATCATAGGATAAAAACTCAATGAACTCAAATATAGATATAAAAATCAAACAGAAAAAGTAGCATTCAAGTACGACAGACCTAGTCCATTAGTCAGTATAATTGAAGATTTCTTAAATGAAAGTAAAGTGTTTCTCATATTTTTGACTTGTAGTTTTATGTATTCTTCCATCTTAAAACAGGAGGCCATAATGTTCAAGCATTAAGATTCTGTACTCAAACATATTTTGAATTATTTAATTGATTAATATCTCCCATTCAATAAAATTAAATTATTACACTGAATTGTGCATGTATTTATGCTGAAACAATCATTGAAAGTGGTATCGTAGAATATATATTCAAGGATGACAGTCAACTACAAACACATATAGAAACAAAGAACAACTTTAAAGATGAATAAATGCAAGATAAGACATCACAAACATAAAAAGGTTGACAATAGGGCCACCGCGTTGGAAGATAAAATATTTTACAAGATAAAAGATAAACAACCTCATTCTCTAGATACTATCGTTCCTCTTTGTCAGTCATTATTTTTGTTTTCTGTTTGCTTTTCTTCTTTTATAGTTTTGAATGAATGTGTTGGAAACAACTTTATCTGAGGGGTCTGATGTATTATGTAGTAAAATGATGTTTTGTATATTCACATTTTAGCCATGCGTATATTTGCAAATCATTGTATCGGGAAAGTTTGTAACTATTGTTGTGAGAGCTTGTTGTCCGGTATTTTAGCAACCAAGTATGTGTGTGTTTGATTTTAGCATTTTTAGCAAAACATAACATGTGCAGTGGTTCTTCACTATTAAGCCAAAAGATTCTTTAAGTTAATGATTTTTTTTCATAAAAACATGCAACAACACAATACACACTATTAATTTAAAAGAAGTGCAAATTCAATTCTATCCACATTAACTATCTTGGCGTTTAGTGCGACGTGTCATTTTAATTTAGACAATCGATGCAATAAGGAAATTGTATATCACTTGTAGTGTGTAAAGTGAAAAAGGAGAGCAATACATATAGCTGTATGGTTATAATCTGAACTGGATTATCTACCTTTACATTCATCACAGACATTACGGCAATAGACTTATTGACCTATTGTCAGCCGGTTTGTGTTTGTGACGTCACATTCCTTGCTTCTTTTTAACATTACAATTGTTGTATGCTTTAAAGTTGAATGGTCACCCTTTTTGTAGTATTATCAATTAACAAATTTAATTCTTAAACATGATGAACATTTCTTGATAGTCCCGGAGAGAAACATACAATTAAAACCGCTACTAAAAAAAGAGTATGATAATGGACCTTTGAAAAGGCCGAGCACGACTCATACGAAATATTGCAGTCTCGGTTTGATTGAGACTGTTCATGAGCGGCAGTGAAATATGCTAGCTACCGCTCACGCCCTCTAGCCTCGGGTTGAGCAGAAC
Organism: Cyrtodaria siliqua; assembly: GCA_037043455.1. Classification (NCBI taxonomy): domain Eukaryota; kingdom Metazoa; phylum Mollusca; class Bivalvia; order Adapedonta; family Hiatellidae; genus Cyrtodaria; species Cyrtodaria siliqua. Next base: position 370,790 of record JAWPHD010000291.1, read on the forward strand.
TCAATATTCATAAAAATCAACAGTACAGAATTTTAACCATCCCGAAGATGGCAAGCATATGGCGGTGGATATAGCAATATTTGTATCTTTATTTCATCCCCTATATCCAGCGGCGTATGGTCCCAGGATCAAATACAATTGTATGCACCGAAGAGCGAAATAAACAAAAAGGAATTTAGTTGGGAGCAGCGGTTATGAAGCCTGCGTATCACAAGTAACAGCCAAAAGACTAAATTAAAAAGCAGACAACATATCCTATGAGTGGATAAACAATACCGAGAGCCTTTTATCGGCCGGAGTAGTGGAACCACCGAATCGAAAATTAAGTAAGAAAACAAAAAGAAATTGAAAATGTACCACCGATCACTAAATATAAGTATCGGGCTCAGCGATCTCCAAAGATCGAATGAATAACAGTACTGATTGCAAGCGCGGGGAGACGTTTTACTGCCGCCACAAAGTAAAAATAAGTATTATTTGCATGACGTAGATACTACTTTTACCACTGCATGACTGCACGGGGAAATGAGGTTTATATGTATAGCTGCACAACTATAGCCAGATAATTGAGTAATACATTTACCTGTGGATTAATTGACCTGTTCCAAGTTTTCTACGTCATCAAATAAAATCTTATTCTCGCTTTTCACAGATATTGCAATGTATGAATTGTAAATATCTAGTGTTGTGTATTGATTTTGATTTTCATAAACATAATCATGTTCATGAAACAAAACATGGCCGGAGAACTTTAATGCTTGTTTTGGTTGACTGTGTTCACAAACACAAACGGGTTGACAAAAAGGCTACCAGCTTGGAACGTCAATGGCAAAAATGCGGTTGTAGGCCGGGCGCTAGAGTTCACCAAACCCCACTCTTACATCGCAGTAAAACGAGACAGTGTAAATAAAGAAATCTCTGCCAGGTTATATTCTCAAAAGGCAGCATTTATAGGTATAACACATAGATGATCATGTATATATGAATATAAGATATAAATACGCTAAGAAAATGAGCTATAGTATTTAAAACTGGTCAGGTAATTCAGAATTGTTGGCATTTACAGTGAAAAATGTCAGTTGGTAATTTTGTTCAAAATCTTTTTTCAGAAAGTTGTTATAAAAGTATATCATTGGATTGGAAATAACTTCAGAAAATGAGTCGTAGATTATTGAAATCGGTAAAAAAAGTAGTTAGAAGTTATGGGGAATTAAATGGGTTGATGCACTATTTCCAAACAAGGTTTATTTTAAAGGGCTCTAAAACACTTGAAAAAAAGCTGAAAGAATTATTCAAATTCCATGAACAATAAAGGAGATATGACCTATTGAAAATTTGGAAAGAAACATGAATGGAGGCGGCTATCTTTGAACGATGACGTCATCGCGCCTTTTGCCACGTATGGCACATTGAAAAAATGTATTTTAAAGCAAAGAAATCACTGTAAAGGCAAAATAAATACAATTTATACATTTTAGATCTTTATATTTATTTTTAATCAATTTGCAGTAGTTTTCTTTGCTTTAAAAGACATTTTGTCAGTATGTCAAATATGGTAAAAAGGCGCGATGACGTCATCGTTCACAGATGGCCGCCTCCATTGATGTTCTCTGCAAATTTTCAATAGGTCACATCTCCTTTATTTTTCATGACATTTTGATAATTCTTTCAGGTTTTTTTTTCAAGTTTTTCAGAGCCCTTTTAAATAAATCGTGTTTGAAAATAGTACATCAACCCCTTTAAAAACACACAGTTTATCATACTAAGCCAATAACGTCGTCAAATTTTATTATTTGTTTCTGCATACTGCAGTACACCTTGATTATCAGGCATAAAATAAAAAGAAAATTGGTTGTTTTGTCCTGAATAAGAGATTTTATCTCTTCTCGAAGTGATCAAACTAATATTTTGCTTCGCATTCGTGCAAATAAAAGAAAAATCCTCTATTTATACTTTAACATTGAATAAAACATATATTGTTGGACATTTTTATTCAACGTAAAAAGTGTTAATTCTACATTTGATACTTACTTTAGATTATAAAAAGGTGTATGAACGTCTTCAATAACAAAAATAATGTATATATAACGTTGACTCTTACCTTGTGTAGATGTTACATATGGCTCTTTTGGGTAGAACAATGTAACTTATGCATTTGACACAAGAACTGCCTCCGTATCCAACGGGTGTTTAGGGTGAAGAAAGAAGATTTTGGTCACATTGTTGTAACTGGCGGAGACACAAAAGGTCTCGGCTCCAGCACTCGCTCACACACTGTACGTCTTTTCCTAGTACATGGGTCCGGAGGGTGGTCAGCATGGTCGTCTTGCCCATGGTGAGGTACGTGCTGCCGCCACAGTCGCACAATGGTAAAATAAGCATCGAAATAAGCAGCACTCCGCGATTTAAAAAGGTAACCGCCATAATGCTCTAAGCAAGATTTCTTTTTGTTGTTGTTGTTGTTGTTGTTGTTTTGTTTTTAAATATATACGTGGGCGATTGTTTAAACGACGGTTTATTGTTTGTTCCTAAGGTGTTTTACGTCATTTTCAACACATGTAAGGCTATATATGACGGTCAATTTGTTTGTGGCGGAGGCAGACCACCCACTTTTCCTGGGTAGAACCATTACTGTACACCTCCCGCCATCTGTACGAATCGACACTTCCTCACTTACAAGTCGAGCTCCCGGTGGGATTCGAACCCGCAGCGGTGAGAGGCGAAGGTTTACAACGCAACGTCGTTAACCATTCGGCCACGGAGGCACTTTACAAACCCTCCAGCATTTAGATACCAACGTTCACTCTCTTTTGTTAAAAGGACATGATTATTAAAAAAAAACAGATATTCTTAAATCCACGCCAATTTAAAACAAAGTGATTCAAAGTGAATTCAACAAAATTAAAATGTATAAAATCATTACAACACTCTTAAAACTTTAAGAAATATAATTCAAATGCATCATTGTGTTAGCTAGTACTGAAAACATGTCAGTGATAAATATAAATGCGATATAGTCGTCATATTAGTTGACCCATTAACAGTTCGCCACTATTCTTTCCTCTTCTTTGCTTGTGCGATAACCTGACGGATTGTGGACTCTATGATGACTTCTGCCTAAATTCGAAAGAACGGTAACGTTTGACGTGTGTCTTCATTCTTGTCTTGTTGTGCACTTAAGTTTTTTTCTTTTGTTTCTCTGGCTTCTGCCACGTCATTGAGTACTTACTTATAAGCTGTCTATGTTATACAGGAAAAAGAAGTATAGGGGTGAGATTTTGTCACGTCCGAAAGAAGAGAGTCAGTCAGCAAGAGTAGCAAAATAAATCTAGAAAAATATCTGTGTTTCTCTTATGTAAGTTTGAACTGCTTCAAAGTGCGTATGATTATCTTTAAAACAAGTCACTACAACAGAAATTGTATTTACATTTCATTTAATGGGTGAAAAGTACGAGTTAATTAAAACAAAACGAAGCTGTTGAGTACGAAATAAATTACAGTCGGAAAAGAAATATTCTGTCTTCTCGTAAATGGTTTAAGTAAGGATGTTTATTAAGATTACTGAAATAATTTCGTATTCTGGTATTTAAAGCAGCCTAAATCGTGGACCAGTTAAGTAGTGTTTCGGAACCTATATATATATATATATATGATATAGAGATTATTTAACAGCTGGGGTCGATTATAAGGAAATCCTTCACGACGTGGTAGGCGTGTTGTTCTTTTCACGAACGAGCGTATGCGAGTGGGAAATAAAACACGACTACCATCGAATGAAGGATTTCCCTATAATCGAACCCAGCAGTTAAATAATCTATTTTAAATCCATTTATATGTGATTTTAAGCGACATTTTTCGCTTTAGTGAACGTTTTCGCCGGATGACGTCGACGTCACAGCAACACTAAATATTGACGTCATGACTCAGCGTCACAAAGTTAGTTATTTTTGTGTTCGAAGTTAGTTATTAATATTTAGCGATTATTAATATTCTTCCACTGATAAATCCCAATCTTCTACTCATAGAAATGTTATAAACTACGATAAACAGGACTTACAACTTTCCTATCGAAAACTGAAATAATTTTTGCATTGCGTATATCTCTTGGTTCTGGTTGTTCTAGAACGCAAGAGATGAAGGTACAAACGATTTCTTGTGTCAGCTGTAGTGGCATAATTATCAATAGTTCGAAGGTTGTAATAGTTGACATGTCTTACCAATTGTAGAAATATGTTTAAAATATAATTTGGAGTTGTTCCATGTTAATGTAATAAGCTTTTGCCGTTTTCACCTATCGAATAGTGAAATTCGTCCTATTTCAGCTAATAAACGATATATAGATACAGAACGAGTCAGTCCAGTTGATATGGGGGCAGCTTCATATTGTAATTGTCACAAAGTATATTTTGGTATGCTTTATTTACATGGGACGGTTATACCTTATACGAGAAAATCATGTGAAAAAAAACTGTTTGTCTGGATGTCAACTGTTTGTTTTTTTAATGAGAAAAATATCCTTAAAAACAAAAGCACCCAAACGCAATGGCCGTAAACCCGCAATGTACCACAAAGAGCACAATGAAAAGGGCTATACACAACATAACGAGTCGGGAAGACGGGGTTACCGACTTGTAACGGTCTGCAGGCAATATGGCCTATAGGTTAGCTTAAATCGAGTTTATATATACACAACCTCTCCATTACCGTCTTAAGCGCCTATTTTGACAGTATAAATAAAATTACATCTCATCAAAAGTTGCGTGTCAGTAAAATCTGAGATTTAGAAGTTGTGGACCATCCTTCCTCTAAAATCAAAATTGCGCCCACATCCCCCATCCTCCCACACTCTCCCACATATTCTCCTATCTCAAATCCTGCTGTATATGCCCTTGAGAACAACGCCATTCAATATTGTACGTTCTGTTTTTTCCTTCTTCAAAAATACCACTTTTTTTAACCATTATGTATTTGCCTTAACATTGAAATTAAATAAAGTGTTCAATGGAAAAAAACACTTTAGGAAATCCAGTAATATATCATTGTATTATGCAAATATCAATGAAATACTGAATAGAGGGCGAGGTTGATATATGTTCGATTTGTTATCAACTGATAAGTCGACCACCAATGTATTGTATGGCATATAGAGTTGTTCTGGTGGGCATATTGACAAGTCTTTTTTAACAAATTTGTATTAACGAGAAAACTGAATAAATAATTGATATTTGATCCATTTCAAATAAGATTTGGCTAGAAAGTGTATCCTTTAAAGACCGACATGTACCGATAACGCTTGAGTCACGAGCGAAGTACATGTAGTTTAAGTTGGAGGAATATCCAAAAAAGCGGTATATAAAATAGTATGAGAGTGGACCTTTGTAAACGATCGAACACGATAAATATGAAATATTGCAGTCTCGGTTTGATTGAAACTGTTCATAAACGGTAGTAAAATATGCTTGCTACAATTCACGCCCCCTAACCCCGGGTTGAGCCAGAAATCGATACAATGCGTAAAATATCACATTTCATCTTAGACGTGAGAATCATGGTTATTATGGCAGTATATACTATGGTAGGTACACACCATAAGAGCTATGATTCTCGCAGCTAATTTCATCTAGACTTTGTACAGGTAGCATAGATCAAGTACGGTTTTCGAATATATTTTCATACAAAAAATAGTTGTTGGAACGGAATTCGAACCAGGGACCTTACGCTCTTATTTGTGTGTAGTTGCTCTTCGAAACCTGGTGATAACTACTACACCACAAATATGTGTTAATACGTTTCAGCAGTTCCATCACTAAATAGGCATTAAACTTTAACTAGCGCTTTGCACAAAGGAACTAAATATTCCTAAATAAAACAAGAAATCCGAGGATTCACATGCCTCGACTAACAGGGGGCGGGACTTACAAATAAAAGATAAATGTTGCTTAAATGAAAGTTTGTAAACATTTTAATAACTAAATCAATGGAGTTTACAGTTTGCTGTGATGTAAATGTAACAATCAAAGTTATCTGCCCTTTGCTTGGAGGGTGAAGGTCACATCCACATTTGCTTTTTGACACGTTGTGATGTACTACCAAAGAAACAACTATAAGCGAAGTTTGAAAGGTCTAATGCATAAAGTTTGTAAGAAAGCGACCTAAACGCAAATGTTGAAGTTAAAAGTATTAAGTTATCTGCCCCTTGCTTAGAGGGTCAAGGTCGCATCCACGTTTGCTTCGTCACGATGCAATGGACCACTCGAGATACAACTATAAGCAAAGTTTGAAAGGCCTAGTGCATACAGTTTGTGAGAAATTGAACTAAACGCAAAAGCTGAAGGTAAAAATTATTAAGTTATCTGCCCTTTGCTTGGAGGATCAAGGTCACATCCACATTTGCTTTGTCACGTTGCGATGTACCATCCAAGATACAACTATAAGCAAAGATTGAAAGGTCTAGTGCATACAGTTTGTGAGCAAGTGACATAAATGCTAAAGTTGAACGTAGGAATTATTAAGTTATCTGCCCTTTGCTTGCAAGGTCAAGGTCACTTCCACATTTTCTATGTCACGTTGCATGTACCACCCAATATACAACTATAAGCAACGTTTGAAAGGTCTAGTGCATAAAGTTTGTGAAACAGTGACCTAAACGCAAAAATTGAAGGTAAACATTATTAGGTTATCTGCCCTTTGCTTGGAGGGTCAAGGTCACTTCCACATTTGCTTTGTCACGTTGCGATGTACCACCAAAGATGCAACTAAAAGAGGGCCAAGATGGCCCTAGATCGCTCATCTGGTAATCATGGGAAATAAGTCCATGTTGTGTCTAGTCTGGCATGGGTATTTTTTAAATTTGTCCCACTTTCTTCTATGAATGAGATTTCATAAAAATGGGTTGGGGGTTGGGGTGTGGGGTGGGGAGTATATGGATGGATATGAATCAGACAACTTGTTTAAGCTTTTATTGATATTAACATTCTAAACAAATTTGGTAAAGATCAGATAAAAAATGAAGTAGCTACAGATTTAACAAAGAAAAATACAATATAGCATTTTTCAATGAATCAAGGGCCATAACTGTCGTTACTAACAAGATCTAGCTGGTTTTCGAACTTGTCCAATATTTCATTGATATACAGCGATTTGCACAACTAGACATCTTACCGATGCTTCCTGCCAAGTTTCGCCGAAATCCAACAAGGTGGTTAGGAGGAATAGCGGAAAATATAGGAAAATATTTTTTAAAAGAATAAAAAATAAAAAAACCACCAACTCCCCCCCAATCCCCCCCCACCTCACCCCCCCCCCCCCCCCCCCACCACCCGCACCACCCCAAAAAAAATTTAAGTTTGATTAAGATTGCTCAAGTAATGTGGCCTGTATCGTGTTAACAACATGTAAAACTGCATTTTTGCTAATTCAGGGGCCATAACTCTGGTTTTACTTGTCCGATCCTGCCTATTATCAAACTCTTTCGAGATCTGATGGTTATATACAATATGTGCAAGTCTGGTTAAGATTGCTCAAGAAATGTGGCCTTTATCATGTAAACAAGATGAAAAACTGCATTTTTTGCTAATTCAGGGACCAGAACTCTGGTGCTACGGGTGCAATCTTGCCCATTATCAATCTCATCCGAGATCTTTTGGTTATATACAATCCATGCAAGTTTGATTAAGATTGCTCAAGAAATGTGTCCTCTATCAAACAATATGAAAAACTGTTGTTTTTTTGCTAATTCAGGGGCCAGAACTCTGGTGTTACTTGTCCGATCTGGCCCATTATCGAACTCGTCAGAGATCTTATGGTCATATACAATATATGAAAGTTTGGTTAAGATTGCTCAAGTAATGTGGCCTCTATCGTGTAAACAAGCTAAACGTTGACGACAGACAGACAGACGACAGACGACGGACGAAGAGTGGTCACAACAGCTCACACTTCTAATAAGCAAAATGTGAAAGGTCTAGAGAAAATGATCTAATGCAAAACTTGAATGCTGATGCCTTCGCCTTCGCCGCCGACGCCGGAAAAGCAACATCTATGTCTCTTTTATTTCTTCGGAAAGGAGAGACAAAAACTGAGATAAAACCAGTTTCAGATTGATAAAATCTTTTTATATTTCTTGATAACAAAGTTTAAATCACGCATGTGGCCGTGCGATGTGATGGACTATATACCGACACATATTAAGCTGTGGTCAAATCTGCTTTCCTTTTAAGCATAATAAATGGGTCTAAACGCATTCATTTTCAGCAGGTTTTATCTAACAATTCTCTTATCTGTTTCGAAATATTTTCATTTCTTTGCCTTTGTCAGTTTCACAGATAACAAACTTGTCAAAATCCAGGCCAAATGCAAGGGCGATAGGTCCATTTAAACCATCAGCGGATGTCAGAAACACGTGAAGAAGCTGACCCAAACTGTTTAACATGTGTACTTGGTGACTTTCATTGCTGCATACGTAGACATTGCCGTGTTTACCCAGCGCAAGTCCCATAGGGAATCGTAAGTTTCTATGAGTATACACAAATCTAGTCTGCCCCTTGAAATCTACGGCAATTACTTTATGCACCTTGCAGTATGACATGTAAATCGTTGTTGCATCTTCGTCAACGGCAATGTTGTTCACATATGATATAATGCTGACTTGACCGATTGTCTCATTTGGTAATTTGATTTCTTCTCTTTGCGTTCCATCTAATCTTAGTATTTTCAGAGATCTGGTTTCTTTACAGGAAGCTACCAACATACTTTCGCCATATTTGCGACAGACTCCTATTCCATATAGGCCAACCTTTGTATTAACATACTTTATTATACGGCTTTGTCTATTTGTAATAGTCAGTATGCAAACTTTCTTAGCACCCGGTAGCGTTACTACAATGTTACCTCCCACTTTTGCAATCCCCCAAGGTTCCGCCTCCAACGTGAATATGTCCATCTCGCGACTGTTATTGGTATCATACACCCTTAACTGTTTGTTCAGTTCATCCGTCGCTACAACATACCCACAGTCTAACAAAACACAATCCCTGATGCATATTGACCGAGCATCCTTTATCTGTCTAAGAGTTACGTTTGATAGGAGTTGTGGAGGTCTGTAGGGAGATATTTTGTATGAGAGTGGATTAGGGTGGCAATTATTAGAAACGCTTACTTGTATACTCTTCTGGATAGAATCAATGACTGACTGAGTATTTACCGCCCATTCCAATGTCATATTCGACGTAGTTCCCATATTTTCTTTTAGGTTCCTTTCGTGTACTTGGATGCGTTCGTGAATGGTTTTAACTCCAATAGCCTGTTGATCTGCACTTCCTTCGTTATCCAAATTTTTAAACACATTATTTGCTTCTTCAACTTGTTTAGTAATTGTTGACAGAGTCTCCAGTTTTGCATCTGAATTGACTTTAATCTTATCTGTTGTCGCGCGTGCCGTGTCTTGACTTCGATTTTGGATGGTCGAAAAAGCCTTGTCGATTGCATTTTTTAACGTCAAACATTCTTTCCGAAATGCTGACTCTTTTTTACTTACCATCGACACTTGCTCTTTCTCATGTTTGTTCTGTTCATTTATGTTATAGTTTAGGTCTTCTAGTTTTACGAGAATGAATTCTTTCTCTTCTATGTAGTCCTGGCTGTTCTTGTATTCGTTAAGAGGTACAACTTTACATGGTTGATGATTCAGAATGGCACATCTGCTACAGCAGAGAATATTGTGCTTTCTGCATAAATACTTAAATTTCTTTCCGTTGTGTAGATTACATTTCACTATAAATGGGGTCTCAACAGCTGTTCCTGCTATTCTATTAACACTGATATCAGAAATGTTGTGTTTATATGACGCTCTGTTTTTCTTATGATGCTTTGTACACTCATTACACATATTTTCTTCGCAATCAAAACAATAGTGTGTAGAGACCATTTCTGAATTTTCACCACAATTTTCGACATCACTTTTTTTTCTAGTTTCGTTTAAATTGCCTATATTCGAAATCGAAAGTAGACTTTCAGAAGCTGGAAGCCACTCGACGATTGAGTCAATATTAGTGATGGTATCCGGCACAATTATAACTGATCTACAAAGCGGGCATGGAAATCCTTTTTCAACAGGCGATTTACATTTGCTCCATTTCGATATATATCCATGCATACAAGATTTACAGTAACAATGCTTACATGGCAGAGCTCGTGGTTCTTTGAAATGATCCAGACAAATAGAGCAAGTTGTGTTTATGTTGGTGTCACTTTCAACAACTCTCGACGTAGCCATTTTTATTTCATTTCCTCAAACACAGTCTTGATCATCGTCGACGCTTGGTCGCCGAGTCGTCGACGTTAATATTTCGCCCCAGAACATATTCGCACCTCACAAAGAAGATACGCCCCACAATTGAATTAGTAAAGGGGCAATTATCGGTATGTCCCAAAGTAGTTATTTTATAACACGGGCAATTATGTGGGTTGCAATTATCGGCAATCTCATTAAAATCAGAACTTTTATGACGCTACGATAGTCTGCTCTACTGCTCGGTGTTTACTGCTTCATTGCGCACGTCGCGTTTCAGTCAAACGCTGTGGAGCAGTGGTAAACGTTCGTTGACTCTCCTCTCGGTCAGATAATCGGACTCTCCTTAAAGTCAGAGGCGGTACCTAATTGATGGGAGGAGCTAACGCTACACGATTTACCGGAATGGAGTTGATTTAACGAAACGGACCGAAACTGAGATATGAATTACCGAAACGGAGATTGTTTTGATGATTTAAAGACTAATACACACATGTCAGTCCAGTGATTTAAGTTTATTACGTCTCTGGTCTTATTATTATTAGTAGTAGTATTATTATTATTATTATTATTATTATTATTATTATTATTATTATCTTAATAGTATAATCATTATTGGGTAGTTATTTCTATATAAAAAATAATATTAAAACATCTTTAAATAATAATTGTACCGCTTTCAGCAGAGTGGGTCAAGAATATGTATCGAAACTGAGTTCAGAAGAGACTAGTCTGGACAACGGTTGTGTATCAAAACCTTTGACGGGCCATAACTCCGCCAAAAATCATTCAGCTGGAACACGGCGACGATATGCACAACTGGGTTTGATACTGATCATCCTTGCCAAGTTTCGTTGAAATCTGCCAGGGGTTCAGCAGAACTAGTCTAGAGAAAGTTTATTAAAACATTTAAAGGGCAATAAATCATGCCAAAAATATTTTATTTTTGATATATAATTAATAGTATAATCATTTTCGAGTAGATCTTACATTTAAAAAAGGGATGTTCCTCTTTAAATGATAATTATACCACATACAGTAGGATGGGCATAGCAGCTGGCGGAAAGCATTCTTTTCAAACGGAGATTGCATTGAATAATTCAAGACTATGTACGAGTATATATTTAATATGTGTATGTTAGTTGACTAAGACTGAATGGATAGGAGACTTAAATAAATGAATGAGTTGTTGCATGTGATGGATTGATTGATTGAATTGGATTTTATAGTCGCACCAACAGCTAAGGTCATATGGCAACTTTCCAGCTTCCACTGGTGGAGGAAGACCCCAGGTGCCCCTCCGGGCAATTTTCGTGCACGGGCGGGCACCCAGGTAGAACCACCGACGTTCCGCAAGCCAGCTGGATAGCTTCCTCACATAAAGATTCCTAGGCCCCTGGGGGATCGAACCTACAGCGGTGAGGGGCAATTGATTTCAAGTCAGAGACGTTAGCCACTCGGCCACGGACGCCCCCACTGCATGTGATGGAAAGAGAGAAATACTAATATGCATGTAGTTTGTTACAAACTATCACCTGCTATATAAATACATTAGGTTCTTCCTCATCTCACCAGTGACAACTATGTATAGCTACGTATATTATGTAAACATGTTCGTGGGCGACATTTGACTTAAATGAAGTAATGAACTATAATCTACACATGCACGCATATGTACTCCCTATATTTATATATTGGACTATCCTCATATTATAAAACCATCCATTTCCAGGGTAAATAACCTATACAGTATGTATCAATACCTTTGATATATATTGGATTCTTCTCGGAGTCAGGTTATACAAATCCACCCAACTCGAGTGTTTATAACCTATACGTTTATTTATCAATACCATTGACATATCTTGGACTCTCCTCAAAGTCAAATTATATAAACCCAGCCATCTCCAAGGTCTATAATCTATACGTGTATGTATCAATATATTGATATATAGTGGCCTCTACTCTGAGTCAGGTTGTATAAAACCACCCATCTCATGGGTCTGTAATATCTACATTTATTCCAATATATATCAAAGGTATAGAAACATAAATGTGAAGATTAAAGACACTGGATGTGGATGTTTTTTATATAACCTGAATCTGAGGAGAGTCTGATATATATAAGGCGTATACATAAATGTATAGATTATAGACCCTGGAGATGTTAGGTTTTATGTAACCGGACTCTGCAGAGAGTCCGATATATATAAGGGGATAGATATATAAATGTATAGATTATAGACACTGGAGATGTTAGGTTTTATGTAAACTGACTCTGAGGAGAGTCCAATATATATCAAAGTTATTGATACATAATGTATAGGTTATAGACCCTGGAGATGGAAAGTTTTATATGACATGACTCTGAGGAGAGTCCAAAATATATCAAAGTTATTGGTACATAAACGTATAGAGTATAGAACTTGGAGATGGTTGTTTGTATATAACCTGACTATGAGGAGAGTCCAATATATATCAACGTTATTGATACATAATGTATAGGTTATAGACCCTGGCGATGGAAAGTTTTATATGACATGACTCTGAAGAGAGTCCAATATATATCAAAGTTATTGATTCATAAACGTATAGATTATAGACCTTGGAGATGGTTGTTTGTATATCACCTGACCCTGAAGAGAGTCCAGTATATATCAAAGGTATTGATACATACAAGTATAGACTATAGACCCTGAATATGGATGTAATTATATAACCTGACTGTGGGAAGAGTCCGATTTATATCAGGAGTATAGATATATAACTGTATATATTATAGATATTGGAGTTGTTAGGTGTTATGGAACCGGTTTCCGAAAAGAGTCCGATATTTATCAGGAGTATAAATGTAAAGATTATAGACACTGGGATTGTTATGTTTTGTGTAACCCGGTTCTGAGAAGAGTCTGGTATATATCAGGAGTAGATATATAAATGTATAGATTATAAACAATGGAGATGTTAGTTTTTATATAACCTGACTCTGAGTAGAATCCGATGATTCTGAGGAGAGTCCGATATATATCAGGAGTATATATATATAAATATATAGAGTATTGAGGCTGGAGATGTTATGTTTTATATAACCTGACTCTGAGGAGAGTGCGAAACATATCAGTAGTATAGATATATAAGTGTATAGAGCATAGACACTGGAGATGTTAGGTTTTGTATAACCTGACTCTGAGGAGAGTCCGATATATATCAGGAGTATAGATATATACGTATGTATTGTATAGACACTGGAGATGTTATGTGTTATGTAACCTGACTCTGAGAAGAGTCCGATATATATCAGGAGTATGGGTACATACATATATAGAGTATAACCTGGCTCTGAAGAGAGTCCGATATATATCAGGAGTATATAAATATATAGAGTATAGACACTGGAGATGTTAGGTTTTGTATAACCTGACTCTGAAGAGAGTCCGATATATATTAGGAGTATAGATATATTATACCACAATAGCCTAAATACACACTATGCATCGTGTAATACCCGAGGATATACACAGCATATGTTAGTTATTGTGGTATAAATACAATAGAGCATGAGTCTTGCACGTGTACGGACGATAATGCACTCGCTAACGCTCGTGCATTATCTCCCCGTACACGTGCAAAACTCATGCTCTATCCTATACTTGTACCATAGCCCCTTTGTTCTTGCTAATGATATAATTTTCATAAACCTGAAGGTCTGAGCCTAAACCGTGCTATAAATGCCGGTATATTTCAGCCATGCTATAAATGACAGATTCGGCACTTATACCATGGTCTACTCAATTTTACGCACGCGCAGTTGTAATTTAAAACACAGCTGTCAATCGAAACGACTACACCATTACCAAAACAGCACTCCTTGACATGGCATTTGCCCAATAATATACAAAGGCGATTGGCTACAATAATCAAAACATGGGTCATGCTCATGTCGCGTGATAATGCTATTGAGCTGTTAATTTTACTGAAAACTGCAACGCCCTAAAATTTCTTGCACATGCGTAGATGGATAATGGCTATGGGTATATTAATAAACTAATTGTTTATTTCGCTTTAGGACAACGCTTTTTGTTAGAAACTGGGACCATACGCCGATGGCCATGCAATGGTGTGAAAATACCACATTGAATGTTCCATGTTCACCGTCATATGCATACCATCTTCGGGATGGCTCAAATGTATGTACTATAAATATTGAGTTCTGCTCAACCCGGGGCTAGAGGGCGTAAACGGTAGCAAGCACTTTTCACTACCGTTCATGAACAGTCTCAATCAAACCGAGACTGCAATATATCTTGTATTTATCGTGTTTGACGATTTCCAAATTTCTCCTTTCCTACTTTTTTAAGACTTTAAACCAAGTCTGCTACTTGATTCTCTTTGTTGTGTGTGTTGCTTCCAAAGGATTGCCCTTTTCAGTATTTATTCTCCATATTTCAAATTCAAATCTTATCGTGTGTTAGTGTTGATGATATTAAGTAACTTTATTTTCACATATTATCAGATATCTACTTCATCGGTGTGTTAATGTATTGTTCTTATATCTCTATCAAAAATGAAGAGTTATGAAGAAACAAATTAAGTCAACATTTAAAAACAAATATGTTCTTAAATGTGCTTAAATTTTGAAAATGTCAGGAATTTGTGTTTAAATGTTAAGGTATTCCTGAAAATACGTCACGATTCCTGTATTCCATCACGATAAATTATCTCCATATAAAATGAGTTTTCGGAGATCAATAGCTTAAAGCTGCAACTGACAAAGTAACTCCAAAAGTAGGTATACCAGTCGAAAAGGAAATGGAGCGTTTACCTAACACAGTCAACAACAAACACGCATACAAAACAAATAAAACATACAATGAAAAATAGATGTAAAGTATGCGACACCACAATCATGTAAGAGACTGACCACTGACCGTACCGCCTTGGAATGGTCAGTGACAAAAAGGCAGCTGGAGGTTTAAATAAACAAGTAACAATTGGCTTATTTTTTATTACAGAACAGTATCAGGATTTTATCATATTTTGTAGGTGGATTCCAATAGCTTTCTCGATTAATGGGTGACATAAAAGAGTCCTGGGAATTATGTCGTCTAATAATCGAGAACGTGAGATGGTAGTGCAGTGTTTGTTATCACCGCACCAGTACAAAGCACGCAGTTTTCTGATGTATATACTAAAGATGGAAAAAACAAAACTCAGGAATTACCACTATATAGTTGATTTGCTGCACACTTAATTCCACGTAATATTCCAGAGAAATCGCAAAATGTTTTGTTAAAAATACGGTTGCAACTAGTTAGAGAAAGTACCAAACTGTGCTGTTGATGGCTTTTAAATCACAGTTACACGTTGTAACACGACATTCTCAAAGGCTGAAATTCCGCTTTGAGCCATTTCAGTACTGAATGTGATGTAAGGAGATTGCAAAAGTGTACGTCCTAAGTCTGCTCATCTGCTTTATCTCTTGTTTGTGTTTGTTGCTTCCAAGGGATACACTTTTCAGTATTTATTGACATCACACTAGCGTTTTTTAGTGCTGTGTGGCGGCCGTAAAAAGTTGCCCCGGCTACAAATCAGTAGTGTTATTACTTTCTGGTTTGGATCATCAAGGCCAGTCTTTGTGGCATTAGAAGTAAAATATCGCTTAAGCCGGTGCTAGGAGGCGTGAGAGGTGTTGCACTTAACATTACCTCTCATGAACAAATTTAATAAAACCGAGTTTACTACCGAGTTACTTATATCTCTTGTTTGTGTTTGTTGTTTCCAAGAGATCCCATTTTCAGTTTTTATTTCAATAATGAAACTTTGAAGAGATAACATATGTTTGTGATGTGTTGTTTCTGTCTTTTTTCCGAAAGGAAAGGCCTAAAGTAGCCATTTACCATTCGTTTAACAGCAGCATATTTTACATACAATATACAGCAGAAATTACCGAATTGTGTTTCTTTTTTTGCTTTAGTATACATTGTTCAGCCAGTACCGTAGAAACGAAATCATACGAAGTCTTTGTTTACATGTTTGTCATCCTTCGGTAAATCACTTAACAGGATTTTGCATCATAATGGCATACATAATTGTTGCGTTCTTATTCGAATAAGAATAGCTTATATTATAGGTTATTGAATGTGTATGGCTAAATATTACTTGGAACGAGTTGTTTTGGCAAAGGACGACGAGCTTGCGAGTTGACCTGCGCCATAACAACGAGTTCCAAGTAATATTTAGCCATACAAATTCAATAACCTTTTTATTGGATACTTTCAATATTGTTTTCAATCAATGTTAATTGTATGACTATTACTTTTCATTGTATTTGTGTTATTTTTATATCTTTTGAAGGAATTCCTATCTTGTCATACAGTTTCATTAAGTGTGGATGATTATTTTGCGTGAAAACGACGTCGGCGTCGGATGACGTCATTAAAAACAGCAAGCGATTTTCTAAAGTTTGTTTACCAATCGATAATGTTAAAATCAGTGGGTGAGTGGCCATTTCAATTATTTTATCAATTTCTGCCATAAAAGGCTGAAAGCAAAACACGTATTTTTTCGTTGACACTATAGGAAGGATTCCGTTATTTTTATTTGAAAGTAGTTCCTTATTTCTATTTCGCGGCTCTTAGCAAGCACGAGACAAAGTTCCGGTGCAATATCAATGTGTGCAATATCGTAGAATATCGCACACTTAGCTCAATGCAAACTAAACGGGACAATATGAAAGTAGACAATAATTATATATATATTCCTCTGATGCTATGTTTGCCATAATAAATGTAGAAGAAGAAAACGCAGGAGAAGAAGAAGAAAAGAAAGCAGCATTGGTATTAGGCTCATACTATTTATGTCGTAGCCATCTCAACTATAATCTATAAAGTTACTTATACTATTTCATGTAGGTCATATATGATAAACAATAGTAACGTCATATTTCAGTGTTACATAACATATACTACTCAAAATTTGCTAAGGATCACTTTTTTGCTGTCTAAATGTCTTGCTGAAATAAATAGCATTATTTCTATTTTACATGAAATTATTTAGGGAAGTGTATGGTCATGTGATCTCATGACTTGATTCAAATTGTGGAATTGTTGAAGTATCAATGAAATTGATATCGCTATTGAGAATTAATTTCTAATAAATTATATGGAAGAACAAAAGTGATCCTTAGCAAATTTTGAGTAGTATACATTATTGATATAGTATACAAACTTGATACAAACAAATAGCGCAGTTCATGTTTGACATTGTTAGATTATTTAATATGGTATTTTGATAAACATTAATAAAAGTTATACTTATATTACCACTGCCGGCTTTATTCGTTATATTAGCTAGGAAATAGTCTTACATTTTACTCAGGAGTCATATTTTACTTATTGCATAATTGATTTGAGATGTCCTCGAAACAATACTATGACCAGGCTAATTTTGTTTTCTTCTTCTTCTGTTTTTCTTTTGCTACATGTAGTTTGCTTATGTGAAACAGCAGAATTTGCAATTATCACGAGCATGCGTTACCTTAATTTCACCGATATTTGATTTATAATTGGATTAGTCGAAATATCAACAACCTTAGTGTATGCCACAATGACAATATTTCCATTTATCGATCAAAATAGATAAATAAATCGAACAGAAAAGTAGCATTCAATGACGACAGTCAACCACAAACACACACAGAAGCAAAGAACAAATTTAAAGATGAATAAACGGCCAAATAAGACATCACAAACACAAATAGGTTGACAATAGGGCAACCTATTGCCGCTGTGGGTTTAAAGCAGGTTCTAATGGGCAACAAAAATAGATATAAAAGTCGGTTTTGTTTTGTTTGTATGGTGTTTTACGAAAAGGAAATGTAGCACTCAATGACCACAGTCAACCGAAAGCACACATAGAATGACAGCTGGAAAGTCGTCATATTACCTTAGCTCTTGGTGCGCCTATAAAATCCAAATCAGTCATTCAGTTTATTGTTAGAGTTTTTTTTTGATGGACGTTACACAGTATAGGTTATTTAGAGCCGACCCAGAGAGAGGGGAATGATACATAGGAATCCGGGAACCTGCCCTACTCTTATTATCGAATAGATTCCTATGGTTCTTTAACGTGCTCGGAGGATAGACCGATACACGGGACCGCCCGGTTTACGTTCCCATCCGACGGACGAGGCTAAGGAAAGTGTCTTGCACAAGAACACACAGACGATCTCAGTGGCACCACGGAGGATGAACGTAAGAGACTGCACCTATAGGCTTTAGAGTAAACCTAATGACAACCATTAATCATAATGCATATGAGCACTTTGTACAACATTTAAAACCGAATAATACGACTGTTTGTATACCATAATGTGTGTCCACATACAAGGGATATAATTGTGTAGTGAGGCCAACAACAGCACATACGTTGTTCACTGCCACTTGCATACAACATATTGTGTTATCGGTTGTAAAATCGGTAACAAATATGTGATGTATTGAGGTACTAGAACCACGAGGTTGAATAAATGAAGCAAACTGAGGTAGATGCGAATCCTGTAAGTTATTCTATATAACAAATACTGAAAGGGGATCCTTTGGAAACAACTAACACAAACAAGAGATAAAAGTAGCAGACTCGGTTGTATTGAGTCTGATCATGACAGGTAATGTTAAGTGCAATACCTCTCACGCCTCCTAGCACCGGCTTAAGTGTTGAGGTGTTGCACTTAACATTACCTCTCATGAACCGACTCAATAAAACCGAGTCTGCTACTTTTATCTCTTGTTTGTGTTTTTTGCTTCCAAGGGATCCCCTTTTCAGTATTTATTGACATTCAGACTAGCGTTTGTTTATTGCTGTGTAGAGGCCGTATAAAGTAGCTCCGACTACAAATCTGTATTGTTATTACTTACTGGTCCTTTGTGATCATCAAGATACAAATGTGTTGATTTAATGTAGATTATTACTTAAGCCGGTGCTATTAGGCGTGAGGGTGTTGCGCCCTAAATTACCTCTCATGAACAGACTCAGTAAAACCGAGTCTGATACTTTTATCACTCGTTTGTGTTAATTGCTTCCAAGGGATCCCCTTTTCTCTATTTATTATATTGAAGGCGTTACTTTTTCTATCCTTTAAAACTACGCTTGTGTTTGTCAATTTTCCCGCGATGCTCTGATTTTAAAAAACCTTTTAAGAAAATTCATTGACTGTAGAAAAATGTCAGTATGCATATTAGCCGAGATTATATTTGTGTATCATAGGATAAAAACTCAATGAACTCAAATATAGATATAAAAATCAAACAGAAAAAGTAGCATTCAAGGACGACAGACCTAGTCCATTAGTCAGTATAATTGAAGATTTCTTAAATGAAAGTAAAGTGTTTCTCATATTTTTGACTTGTAGTTTTATGTATTCTTCCATCTTAAAACAGGAGGCCATAATGTTCAAGCATTAAGATTCTGTACTCAAACATATTTTGAATTATTTAATTGATTAATATTTCCAATTCAATCAAATTAAATTATTACACTGAATTGTGCATGTATTTATTCTGAAACAATCATTGGAAGTGGTATCGTAGAATATATATTCAAGGATGACAGTCAACTACAAACACATATAGAAACAAAGAACAACTTTAATGATGAATAATTGCAAGATAAGACATCACAAACACAAAAAGGTTGACAATAGGGCCATCGCGTTGGAAGATAAAATATTTTACAAGATAAAAGATAAACAACCTCATTCTCTAGATACTATCGTTCCTCTTTGTCACTCATTATTTTTGTTTTCTGTTTGCTTTTTTTCTTTTATAGTTTTGAATGAATGTGTTGGAAACAAATTTATCTTAGGGGTCTGATGTATTATGTAGTAAAATGATGTTTTGTATATTCACATTTTAGCCATGCGTATATTTGTAAATCATTGTATCGGGAAAGTTTGTAACTATTGTTGTCAGAGCTTGTTGTCCGGCCTATTCATGTATTTTAGCAACCAAGTATGTGTGTGTTTGATTTTAGCATTTTTAGCAAAACATATCATGTGCAGTGGTTCTTCACTGTTAAGCCAAAAGATTCTTTAAGTTAATGATTTTTTTTCATAAAAACATGCAACAACACAATACACACTATTAATTTAAAAGAAGTGCAAATTCAATTCTATCCACATTAACTATCTTGGCGTTTAGTGCGACGTGCCATTTTAATTTAGACAATCGATGCAATAAGGAAATTGTATATCACTTGTAGTGTGTAAAGTGAAAAAGGAGAGCAATACATATAGCTGTATGGTTATAATCTAAACTGGATTATCTACCTTTACATTCATCACAGACATTACGGCAATAGACTTATTGACCTATTGTCAGCCGGTTTGTCTTTGTGATGTCACATTCCTTGCTTCTTTTTAACATTACATTTGTTGTATGCTTTAAAGGTGAATGGCCACCCTTTTTGTAGTATTATAAATTAACAAATGTAATTCTTAAACATGATGAACATTTCTTGATAGTCCCGGAGAGAAACATGTAATTAAAACCGCTACTAAAAAAAGAGTATGATAATGGACATTTGAAAAGGCCGAGGACGACACATACGAAATATTGCAGTCTCGGTTTGATTGAGACTGTTCATGAGAGGTAGTGAAATATGCTAGCTACCGCTCACGCCCTCTAGCCTCGGGTTGAGCAGAACTCAATATTCATAAAAATCAACAGTACAGAATTTTAACCATCCCGAAGATGGCAAGCATATCGCGGTGGATATAGCAATAATATAGCAATATTTGTATCTTTATTTCATCCCCTATATCCAGCGACGTATGGTCCCAGGATCTACAAAAATTGTATGCACCGAAGAGCGAAATACACAAAAAGGAATTCAGTTGGGAGTAGCGGTTATGAAGCCTGCGTATCACAAGTAACAGCCAAAAGACTAAATTAAAAAGCAGACAACATATCCTATGAGTGGTTAAACAATACCCAGAGCCTTTTATCGGCCGAAGTAGTGGAACCACCGAATCGAAAATTAAGTAAGAAAACAAAAGAAATTGTAAATATACCACCGATCACTAAATATAAGTATCGGGCTCAGCGATCTCCAAAGATCGAATGAATAACAGTACTGATTGCAAGCGCGGGGAGACGTTTTACTGCCGCCACAAAGCAAAAATAAGTATTATTTGCATGACGTAGATAAAACTTTTACCACTGCATGACTGCAGGGGGAAATGAGGTTAATATGTTTAGCTGCACAACTATTGCCAGATAATTGATAAATACATTTACCAGTGGATTAATTGAACTGTTCAAAGTTTTCTACGTCATCGAATAAAATCTTATTCTCGCTTTTCACAGATATTGCAATGTGTGAATTGTAAATATCTAGTGTTGTGTATTGATTTTGATTTTAATAAACATAAACATGTTCATGAAACAAAACATGGCCGGAGAACGTTAATGCTTGTTTTGGTTGACTGTGTTCACAAACACAAACGGGTTGACAAAAAGGCTACCAGCTTGGAAAAATTGCGGTTTAGGCCAGGTGCTAGAGTTCACCAAACCCCACTCTTACATTTGCATCGCAATAAAACGGGAAAGTGTAAATAAAGAAAGCTCTGCCATGTTATATTTTCAAAAGACAGCATTTATAGGTATAACACATAGATGATCATATATATATGAATATAAGATATAAATAGTCTAAGAAAATGAGCTATAGTTTTTAAAACTAGTCAGGTAATTCAGAATTGTTGGCATTTACAGTGGAAAATGTCAGTTGGTAATTTTGCTCAAAATCTTTTTTCAGAAATGTGTTATAAAAGTATATCTTTGGATTGGAAATAATTTAAGAAAAAGAGTCGTAGATTATTGAAATCGGTTAAGTAGTTAGAAGTTATGGGGAATTAAAGTGGTTAATGCACTATTTCCAACCAAGATTTATTTTAAAGAGCTCTAAAAAACTTGAAAAAAGCTGAAAGAATTATCCAAATGCCATGACCAATAAAGGAGATATGACATATTGAAAATTTGGAAAGAAGCATGAATGGAGGCGGCCATCTTTGAACGATGGCGTCATCGCGCCTTTTTGCCACGTATGGCATATTGACAAAATGTATTTTAAAGCAAAGTAAATTACTCTAAAGGCAAAATAAATACAATTTATACATTTTAGATCTGTATATTTATTTTTAATCAATTTGCAGTGCTTTTCTTTGCTTTAAAAGACATTTTGTCAGTACGTCATATATGGTAAAAAGGCGCGATGACGTCGTTTACAGATGGCCGTCTCCATTGATGTTCTTGCAAATTTTCAATAGATCACATCTCCTTTGTTTTTCATGGAATTTTTGATAATTCTTTCATTTTTTTTCTCAAGTTTTTCAGAGCCATTTTAAATAAAACGTGTTTGAAAATAGTGCATCAACCCCTTTAAAAACACCAATTTTATCATACCAAGCCAACAACGTCGTCAAACTTTATTATTTGTGTCTGCATACTGCAGTACACCTTGATTATCAGGCATAAAATAAAATTGGTTGTTTTGTCCTGAATAAGAGATTTTATTTCTTCTCGAAGTGATCAAACTTTAATATTTTGCTTTGCATTCGTGCAAATAAAAAAACTCCTCTATTTATACTTTAACATTGAATAAAACATATATTGTTGGACATTTTGATTCAACGTAAAAAGTGTTAATTCTACATTTGACACTTACTTTTGATTATAAAAAGGTGTATGAACGTCTTCAATAACAAAAATAATGTATGTATAACGTTGACTCTTACCTTGTGTAGATGTTACATATGGCTCTTTTGGGTAGAACAATGCCACTTATGCATTTGACACAAGAACTGCCTCCGTATCGTATCCAACGGGTGTCTAGGGTGAAGAAAGAAGATTTTGGTCACATTGTTGAAACTGGCGGAGACACAAAGGGTCTCGGCTCCAGCACTCGCTCAAATACTGTACGTCTTTCCCTAGTACATGGGTCCGGAGGGTGGTCAGTATGGTCGTCTTGCCCATGGTGAGGTACGTGCTGCCGCCACAGTTGCACAATGGGAAAACAAGCATCCAAATAAACCGCACTCCGTCATTTTAAAAGGTTACCGCCGTAATGCTCTAAGCAAGATTTCGTTTTGTTGTTGTTGTTGTTGTTGTTGTTTTGTTTTTAAATATATACGTGGGTGATTGTTTAAACGACGGTTTATTGTTTGTTTGTAAGGTGTTTTACGTCATTTTCAACACATGTAAGGGATATATACGACGGTCGATTTGTTTGTGGCGGAGGCAGACCACCCATTTTTCCTGGGTAGAACCATTACTATACACCTCCCGCCATCCGTACGAATCGACACTTCCTCACTTACAAGTCGAGCTCCCAGTGGGATTCGAACCCGCAGCGGTGAGAGGCGAAGGTTTACAACGCAGCGTCATTAACGGAGGCACTTTACAAACCCGCCAGCATTTAGATACCAACGTTCACTCTCTTTTGTTAAAAGGACATGATTATCCACGCCAATTTAAAACAAAGTGATTCAAAGTCAATTCAACAAAATTAAAATGTAAAAAATCATTACAACACTCTTAAAACTTTAAGAAATATATTTCAAATGCATCATTGTGTTAGCTAGTACTGAAAAACATGCCCAGTGATAAATGTAAATGCGATATACTCGTCATATTAGTTGACCCATTAACAGTTCGCCACTATGCTTTCCTCTTCATAACCGGACGGATTGTGGACCCTTTGATGACTTCTACCTAAATCCGAAAGAACGGTAACGTTTGACGTGTGTCTTCATTCTTGTCTTGTTGTGCACTTAAGTTTTTTTTTTCTTTTGTTTCTCTGGCTTCTGCCACGTTAATGAGTCCTTGCTTATAAGCATCTATGTTATACATGAAAAAGAAGTATAGGGGTGAGATTTTGTCACGTTCGAAAGAAGAGAGTCAGTCAGCAGAGTAGCAAAATAAATCTAGAAAAATATCTGTGTTTCTCTTATGTAAGTTTGAACTGCTTCAAAGTGCATATGATTATCTTTAAAACAAGTCACTACAAAAGAAATTGTATTTACATTTCATTTAATGGGTGAAATGTACGAGTTAGAACAAAACGAACATTAGAATAAAACGAAGCTGTTGAGTACGAAATAAATTACAGTGGGAAAAGAAATGTTCAGTCTTCTCGTAAATGGTTTAACTAAGGATGTTTATTAAGATTACTGAAATAGTTTCGTATTCTGGTATGTAAAACAGCCTAAAATCGTGGACCAGTTAAGTAGTGTTTCGAAAACTATATATATATATATATGATATAGAGATTATCTAACTGCTGTGGTCGATTATAGGGAAATCCTTCACGAGGTGGTAGGCGTGTTGTTCTTTTCACGAACGAGCGTATGCGAGTGGAAAAAAGAACACGACTACCATCGAGTGAAGGATTTCCCTATAATCGACCCTAGCAGTTAAATAATCTCTATATCATATATATATATATATGTACAAAAAAAGAAGTACCGCTTTGTGGGGTTAAACTCGTAACTTACGCTAAAATTACACTCGCGGGTTATTATAGTCGCAATAGTCGAGCTCGCTACTGTCAGAGCTAACCGAGCTAATGGATGTCATTTGATCAGCAGAAAATGGAAATAATGTGGGTCCCACATTATTTACAAATAATAAATAAAAACCTTTTTTCTTTCAAACTCACAACTGTATTACTGCAGGCTAATCTGGGTATATGCTAATGTGTTCATGCATACATTTCAATGAATACAATTCAGACCATTATTTGGTTAGGCCCAATATCTGCTTACTTACGGACGGTGTCCCTTAAAGTGGCTGTATTGACAAGACAGTATAAATAAAGCTACATCCCAGCAAAAGTAAAATCTGAGATTTAGAAGTTGTGACCATCCTCCCTCAAAAATCAAAATTGCGCCCCCATCCTCCCACACTCTCCCACCCCACCCATATCTCCTGCTGTATATGCCCTTGAGAACAACGCCATTCAATATTATAGGTTAAGGTTTTTCTTCTTCAAAAATACAACTTTTTAACCATTATTTATTTGCCTTATCATTGAAATTAAATAAAGTGTTCAATTGAAAATAGCACCCTTAGGAAATCCAGTAATATATCATTGTATTATGCAAATATCAATGAAATATTGAATAGAGTGATATATATGTATTTTGGGGGTTCTGGCTCAAAAAAAAAATTCACATGCTTCGGGATATGAAATGGTAGATACTTACTCAAGTTTGATTTTTTAAAATCTGAAAACAAGTATGTACAAGAAATAAAATATGAAATGGTAGATACTTACTCAAGTTTGATTTTTTTTTACATACTTGTTTTTCAGATTTTAAAAAATCAAACTTGAGTATGTATCTACCCCAAAATACATAGATAATAAATCACCATGGTGATTTACTTGATTTATTAAAACTTTTTTAAAATAGGGGTAGTGAAGATTGCAAGTTTAAATTTTTTTTATAAGTTATCAAAATTACACCTAAATTAACAATTTTCCGACCTTGAATACAAAGGTGGGGGATCGTACTCATACACATTACTAAAACAATTCATGACACACTTTTTAGACTTTTTTGTAAGGTTGCCATTGCTTGCTTTCTTCCCTGCTCCACTAGTTCTTTTTTTTGAACTTCACTAATTTCAAGTTTCTTTTGTTTGATATCCTGTTTCAAATTATAGTATCTCTCCAGTTCATCTAAAATCATCTTAAACTCTCGCTCAGATATCTGTGCATCACTCAATGCTTTTGATATTAACTGCTTTATGCTATTCAACTTAGACTCCGCCAAAGTTTTTATTTCATGATGTTTTTGAGCTTTTGCATTAAGCTTGCGTCTGATAAAATTAATACAAACACCTGTAGCTCCACATACTATTGCTTCTATTTCCAAAGGTAACAAAACTGGAACAACAAATCCAATCCCAGCCATAATAACACCTGCAGATATTAAGGTAGTGTCAATTCCATCTGTAATATTAATACCACGTTTATATTTTTTATAAAGAGACTGACGTATATCTCGTTCTGTAATTAACTTTTTTTCAATTTCTGAAATCTTTTGTAATCTATAATTTTGTCCGTCTTCCACTGGCAACTCAGGATATAAACTTGGTGCTGTCGGTTGCTTCGGCATTTTTTTATTTATTAATAAAAATTAAATTAATTCAATTAATAATGATGCCACCGTATTTACAGCGGTAGCGTTGGCAACCTTGCATACAGAGTTAACAACAGAACCAGCACCAATCTCTAAAGGACTATCAAAGTTATCATGATTGCGTGGGACGATGTGAAGCGTTATGCCATAATTTGGTTGTTCAACACCATTGACAGAAACTATTACAGATACGTCACCACTAATCGTTCACATGCTAAACCTATTCCCATAATCCGTCCACGGCGTGTCATTACATGCCCCATATTTGTTTCTGCTCCACCGTTACCAAATGAGAGTATTCTATTCAATACAAGTGGGCCCTTAGCCTCCGCAAATATTGTTATAATCCCATATTTAAGATTATCAACTCTATCTCTCAAATGATTAAACTGGTTAACAAAAGGCACAATTCGCCTATATAAATGTTGAACATCATTTATCAAAGCCTCTAAGTCTTCTGTTTTTTTAGGTCTTGTTGGTCCAAATATACTCATTGGTTTTTTTATAAAAATATATTTTTTAAATAATTTCTAAAACACAACTCATAGGCAAACCGTGATTATTTATATTGTTACCATAATCATCTCTGACTTCTATTTTTAATTCAGTAATTACACCATTTGTAAGACATTGATATTCAGGATAAAAACTTGTATATACTATATCTCCAAACTGCTTATTTACTACAGGTACAACCCCTATAATAGTGCTTGGCTTACCATTGAAATAATTACTACTCGTATTAACTTGTTCCAGATGAACATATAGCTGTTTATAAAGAGCTAAATTAATTGGATAATCTCCCAAATTAGTACCTGTCAACCATTTTCTGTCATTGAATCCCAGCATAATCGAAAGACCGCTTGACATTCGTGTCTCCACCGGCGTACGTATAATGCTGAAGCCAATTTGTTCAATACTGTCCAGGATAATATTTTCCTTTAGCAATTTAAACTTTTCTACCAAAAAAGAGTATGATAATGGACCTTTGGAAACGGCCGAGCACGACACATATGAAATATTGCAAGTCTTGAAAGTTATAGAGTCCACCTGGTAAATGTTCTATTTTATCTGGGTTTCTTGTCTTCATGATTAATATTATGCCAACCGATGTAAAACTCTTTAATCCAACACGCTTAGTTCCATCTCTATTATCGATATACTGTTGTAAGTTAATAGAGTTGTCTATGTTTGAAATTGTATGAAACATTTTTTTTAATATATATATATAAAAACACAAATAAAAATGATTTCTAAAGAATTCAAATATAACCCAGATGCTCACTATTCAAATACTTTCAGCAAGAAAGTGATAGATATAATAAATCAAAACATAGTCATTACATCAAACGGTAAAGAATTTAAAGCATTATTTCCAAATGTCTTTTGAAAATACAAACTCCCATACGTTAAATCAGATGATATAGTCCAACGCTGGGGAACAGATTGGATGTTATTTTGGCAGAACCAGTTGGATTTTTCTATTTGGTGTGCGACAACTGGATGTGGCATTGATTTCAACAACCATCTAAAAGCTGATGCTCTGGTTGGTTCGTTATTTCGATTTCATGTCTATTACCAAGTCAGAAGAATATTATTTGAGATGAGTGTAGCAATGCCGCAAGACTCAAATTGGAAGGCGTTTAATAACGTTATTGATTATCATCCTTTGATAAATACTGTATACGACAACAAAACGATGAGTTTAGCAGTCTATGAGAGTGATAAAACATATCATATTGATTACATTGCACAAGGATCTGAGGCTGACAATAGCTGGTCTACTTTTATACTAGATTGTTCATTTGGATTTACAAGAGCTGGAGTAGAAAGAATCAATGACAGCATAAGAACATACTGCTGGGCAATACTTGGCTCACAATCACAAACAAGAACATGTATACTTGGAACTGGAACGGCATTTGATGCTCAAAAACAATTTCTGGCAAATGTAGAGGACGCAATAAATAGCCCCATCGACTTGCCCAGTCAAATTTCAAAATATGAAAACACCCTAAAATATGCAAGAAGTAAAGTAAATTTTGTCTATGGAAGTGGATTGTACATGTCTCCGAGTGACATGTAATTAAGAATCGGAATAATACAAGACTACAATAATGAAATTGTAATAGCAACCGATGCACAAGCATTAGGATTGAATAATGATGTAAATATAAAACCAGTACCACCAAAAATTATTCAACCTTTTCAAGGCACCACAACAAAGGAATTTTTACCGGAACATTCTGACTTTGATAAATCAATACATAAAACTGTGGAACATAACCCACCATAAATACAAAAAATAGCGATTGAACACAAAGAAAACAAAACAACTATAATTGTTTTACTATAGTAATAGGTCTTGCTGCATTACTTATTTACGAGATTTACTAAACCACTCTTTGGCTGCCACATACAACAACCCGGAAACAAACACAAGCAAAGCCCATAGATTGTTACCAAGCCAATTAATAACATTACCTGTTGCAGATAAAAGCCATGATACTATTGCACCAATAACTCCTGAAAGTGCTGCAGCAGCTTTACCAGCTAAATTAGCGAGAAGCTTACCAAGATTACTTAGTTGTTTTTTTATCCAGTCCTTGACACTTGATGGATCAGGTTTTGGAGTTGGAACAGGTGCAGTCCCTCCTCCCGTTGTAGGAATAATGGTCTCAACTAATACCCCAATAATCATACCAAACGCAGTCAAAATACTAACAATAGTAATACCTTGCTCCCTAAACAAGGTTTTGATCCTCTCTCCAAGAGTTGTATCCTCGTTTAACATTTTGTTTATTGTCTCTTTTATCCTGCTTACTTGGTTACGAAAAGCTTCTCTGTTTTCATAGATCCATCCTTGCACCTCTCTCAACTTCAACGTCTTTGATGCGGTCGCTAATTCTTTTTATCTGGAATTTATCATCGTCAGTCTTAGCTTGTTCTAACTTTTGTTTTTCTCTTGTTATGTCTTTATCAAGTTGTGTGAGTTTTGCTAAGTTATTGGTGAGTTCTTCTTTGACAGTTGTCATCGCTTTCACTATTCCATCCATTTCACGCTTGTCTATATTTGTTTGTGTTTCAGCATCAGGACGCTCATCCACATAGTCATAAAGAGCACTTTCCATTGACTGTGCTGTGTTATCAATAATATGTGAAAAGACTTGTAATGAAATAGCATCCACATTATCTGGTAAATCATTTCTTGTGCTCTCCAATGCTTGCCGAGCTTTTTGTGATAATTTTGTTTTACTGTCATACTCCGGCAAATTAAAAAATTGTCTTACCGCCTTTGTTCCCCAAAAGCCAATAACCATGTTATATTCAATTACCAAAGAACCAAGAGCAAGAAATGTAAAAGAACCTTGCTTGGAAGTTATTCTTATTTCTTTATCACCAAACAACCGCCAGTATAATGTTTTACCATCAGATGATACTTTAAACTGGTCATAATCCATTTTATCCGTTGCCATTTTATATCGTTTTCCTATTTCATCATAAAAATGATTTTACAAGTTTTTTTTGTGTGCCTCAAGTTGGGATTATTTAAGCCTCTCTCCAAGGTCAGCAAGATGATCGCTTTGATTAAGAGAACTTTTTAGAACAGGCTCATCAGGCACCATTGGTAAATCATCATCATAATATTCATCATAATCATCTGGATCGTATACAGGATTGTCATATCCACCCTCAGCCATTGTTTATTTTATTTAATTTTAAAAAATATATTTAAAAAATAAAAACAATGTCAGCTTACGGAAACAAACTCAGCCCTCATAGAAAAATAAGAGAACCTCATGGTGCCAAAGGCATCCGCACAAGTGTAGTAATAACTAATAATCCATCAACAATAGACCAAAACCAGCAACTGCTTGTGAGATTTCCAAATCTAAGTACTAATGATGTGATAGTTCCACGTACTGCTCGTCTTGGCTTTGAAATAGAACTTAAAAGCAGAACAGACGCCAACGCTACTATATATCAGAATCTGGGCAGAGCAATTGTAAAAAACATGACAATAAGAATAAGTGGCAATGAAGTCATGTCAATAGATGAGAGTGATATATATCATTGTTATGTAGATTTATGGAAAAGCCCTACTGAACGAGTAAACATAGCATACCTAGGTATTGGTAAAGCAAACATGTTAAAACATAGAATTGGTGCGGGAGATGCTTCCTCAGACACCGAAGATGAAGCTGTAGCAGCAGCTTATGGAAATAGATTTTGTATTCCACTGGACTTTGAAATGTTAGAAAGTCATATGCCATTTTATCAAGCGGGGCTTGGTGATAGGTTAGAATATGAATTAACGTTTAACGATTATAACAAAGTTATCAAAAGCACTGTAATAAAAAATATCTGCTTGGAATTTGATATGGTTAGTGATGTTGAATTATCCAGACGAATAAGACAGCAAATCAATGGTAAGATAGTAATTATGTATGATCGTATCTTGCGACATAGGAAAATAATAGCAAACAAATCTGAAACCCTTTGGAATATCAACAGTAATGTACCAGCACAGAGCATGAAAAGTATTCTAATGCTGTTTGAAGACCCAGAAAGAACAAGCACAGAAACCTATTACAACCCAAAGATTGAAAAGGTTGAAATGACAATAGAAGGCGTACCAAATCAGTTGTATAGTCAGGGCATGAAGGCATATCAACATTGGGATGAAATTAACAAATATTTTGCCTTGACATCAAAAAGAAACAAAGAGACAGAAATAGTAGCGAGGGACTTAAACTTTACCAATGTTTCTCTTTAGACCTATCTAACAAAATCATATGCTTTGTGGCTTGACCTTAGAACATGTGATGACAATTTATCATACGGCAGTGGAAGAAAAATAGAAAACGGCAGTGAAGGCATAATGATACTAATAAATAAAAAAAAGCAGATGCAGATCAACCTTTAAATATTTATATATATATATAATACAAGACGCGCAAATCAATTTCGAAGATGGAAGATTCAAAGAATCACGATACTAGTTTCCAACAAAAATATCTTAAATATCCCCACAGTGCCATTATCTGTGGTCAGACAGGCTGCGGCAAAACAGAGTTTGTTCTTGACATACTTGAACAAGAGTATGTTGGAGTTTTTGAACATATAATTATATTGTGCCCAACCATAGAGTGGAACGAGGCTTATAAAAATAGATCCTGGATAGGTGATGTAAGACTCCCAAAAGATAAAAAAATAATAATTGTCAATCCCGTTAGCAACGGCAAAGAAATGCTGCAAGAACTGTTGCGTTTATTTTTCAAACAATATGCTTGCAAGCCCACATTATACATTATTGATGATTGTTCCGCCACAAAAGAATTAACAAAGAAAAAGGATATATTATCAGAGTTGGCATTCTCTGGTCGCCACGCCAAACAATCAGTGTGGGTTATTTCACAGAGATATAATTCTGTATTGAAAGATTTGAGGGAGCAAGCAAAATGGTTGTGTATGTTTTACACCAAAGACAGAGATAGTTATGAAAATTGTTTGAGAGAAAATGATGTTATTCCGACGCTGGAAGAGAGAACCAGAATAAGAAAAGCTTTAGCAAAGACTAAATATTCCAAGTTAATTTTGAGGACTGACCAACCAACTGGTTATTGGGTTGAATAATTTCTAACAGCAATGCTTTTTTTTCTAACAGTATTGCTTTGTTGCTAATAGTAATACTAACAGCAAAGTAGCAATACTGATATGAAAATATAATGAAAATATCAAAAAATATAATAATGCTTATAGCATTGCTCATAGCAAAGTAGCAATGTTAATAGCAATGATTGCAGCAAATTAACAATGCTAATAAAAAAAATAGCAATATTAATAACAATGCTATTAACAATACTAACAATTACTAGTTGCATGAATATCGCAGCTGGTTGTTTTATGTTTTATGTTTATTTTCAAGATAAAAAATAAAATTATTAATATAAAAATGAATGCGGAAGAACTTTTACAAGATATATCAGAAGGTTTCACAGAACGTGATGAATCAAAGCAACAAGAAACAAAAAAAGAAAGATTATCAGCCATCGTGGCTGGCGGCGGCAGTCGTCAATATTTGGGTAAAGACATACAACTCACAAATATAGATAGCATGCCCCCGGATGAAATTAACAAACTATACTGCAGATATGAAGCAAGGCTTGGGGCAAGCATGACCAAGACTTTAGGCAATTCTTTTATTAACTTGTATGTGATGGGAGTATCAAAATATTTTAATGTAATCAATCCACCAAAATTGATAGAAGATTTGGAGGAAGACCCATTTATTAATCACGCTTTGACAAGTGCTTGTTGTGAGTTGTATTACAGGTATGGAATGTGCTTAGCACCATTTACAGCAATACTGACAACTGTTAGACATATTGATTTTAATAAAAATAAAAATATAGATAATATAAATGATGGAGAACCAAGAGAGTAAAGTTATACCTGTACAAAAAGTAAAAA
Organism: Cyrtodaria siliqua; assembly: GCA_037043455.1. Classification (NCBI taxonomy): domain Eukaryota; kingdom Metazoa; phylum Mollusca; class Bivalvia; order Adapedonta; family Hiatellidae; genus Cyrtodaria; species Cyrtodaria siliqua. The sequence continues at coordinate 403,753 of JAWPHD010000291.1, forward strand.
ATCCAAAAAGAATAGAAGCTGGGAAAAAAGGAGCAGCGGCAAGAAAGGCAAAGCGTTTGGTAGAGCAAGATGCAAATCAAAATGCTGCAAATCAAAATGAAATAACAAAAATAACAATAGATGAAGAGGAACCAGAAATCAAAATAAACGTATACAAAAATTATATTCCACCGTGTCTGGTTTTATTAGTAGTCATTGCTTTGTTGGGTTTGTATATTTATAACAAGAAATCTGCTACGCAACCTGTGCAACCTGCTGCTGTTCATGTTACACCAAAAGACCCGTTTGATTGTTTTTAATAATTTATTTAAAAAAAATAAAAAAATAAAAATAAAAAAATGGCAGCAAGTATTGACGGAAAACAAATTGTAAATATGATGTATCACGCTGGGGTGGAAATACATTTAACTGTTGGATATTCTGAGATTGGCAGAAAACTACTAAAAAGACCAGCCCCTAAAGTGGATTTTAATATGACAGATGTTGGGATGCTGTCTGTGGATATAATGTTAGCAATGGCTACAAATGATATGTTGATTAAGCAAGGTATTATTCCTGCGGATATTATGAAATAATTTAAAAATATATATATAAAAAAATGGCAAGTGCAGTAGCAATGATGATAGGTGGCGCATTAACAAATGCATTGGCGTTTAGCGGTTCAAATTATTTCTTTTCAAAAATGGGAAGTCATTCAGATGAGGAAAGACAAAGGCATGACAAAGCAGTGGAACAATTGAACGCAGCACAAGCGTCGTGGAATAAACAAAGAACAGAGAGATTAGATTTTATTAATAAGCAACTGCAAAAGGAGCATCATGCAGAGCAGACATTTGATGATGTAGACCAGGCTATGAAACAGTATTATTACATAACTGGCAAACATTTGCTTTTGGAACCGGAGCCCAAGTTGAGTGATTTTTATACACCGTCTCCGGATCAACAGAATAGAGAAATTACGTTTATTATGGTGAGCATGGCTGCAACCGGATTTGTGGCGTACAAATTGAGTTCATAAAAAAAAATAGTTTAAAACTATAATTACTTTGGATTTGGAATGACTAAGTATGTTTACTTTGAAAAGACTAAGTCATATGCATGATACCTATTTTTTGTTGTTGTTTTTACACGGTTTCAATCCAAGTGGTCGCATATAATATAGTGGTTTAGCACTTTTCTCTAATTTATCTTTGAGATGACCAGGCGCCCATACTTCACCGTTGCTTAATAATGTTAATACTATGGATGGACCATATTCAGTATCTACTATTTTTGTATCTGTAATAGTGTATATTTTATCTATTTCCAAGTCAGTCCATTTCTTTGTGCTATATTGATTTTGCTCTTCGAGCTGTTCATCAAATCGTGCAGTTGTGATTTCCATTTTTTTTCTTTATAGTTATATAAAGTTTAATCTTTAGTAGAAAAAAATGGAAAAGATTTATTACAGCCCAAAAGGATTTTGGAAAGGTTACTCAGCAGATAAAAAATTGGCAAAAGAGGCTGGTGTAAGTGAAAAACAGGCCTTAGAATTTTTAAAAAAAACAAGCTGTGTGGCAGATTTATTTACCTGCGCCAAAGAAAATAATTAGACCCAGGTTTGATGTTTCTGCTAAGAATGGAGTGCATCTAGCTGATTTGTTATTTTTACCGCATGATACTTTTGGGGTTGGTCGTGGCCGCAAGCCATATAAATATGCGTTGACTGTGGTTGATATTACAAGTAGATACAAAGAAGCAGAGCCGCTGACTTCCAAGGATAGTACAGAAGTTGCCAAAGCATTTGAAAATATATACAGTCGGCATTTGAAATATCCAAAATTATTACAAGTGGATCCAGGCAGAGAATTCATGGGTGCAGTATCGCAGTTGATGGCCAAACACAAAGTAAATATCAGACTGGGCAGAACAGAAATACACAGAGACCAAGCTATAGTGGAAAGATTTAACAGAACATTAGCTGAAAGATTGTTTGGTTATCAGTATGCTAAGGAAATAGATTCACAAAAACGTAATAGAGAATGGGTAAAGAGATTACCAGAAGTTGTCAAAGCCATAAATGTGGAGACAAAAAAGCCCCCTCCTGTTGAAACAAAAATATTAAAAGGTGATCCTATCTGTATGAATGCAAGTGTAAGATATTTATATCAACCCGGGGAACAAGAAGGTGGAAGACGCAGAGCAACTAACCCAATGTGGAGTGTAGATATTCACAAGATTAAAAGTTATATGGTGACGCAAGGTATAAGAGTTTATTATTTGAAAGCACCAGCGCCGCAGAGAGGATTTGTCAAAGAAGAACTACTTATTGTTCCTGCTGATACAAATTATAAGTTTTTATAATGTCCATATCCATCCATTGTAATTCCATCTTCTTGAATGTATTGAATGAGTAAAATGGTGACAGTGTAACTTTTTTCATTTTTATGGTGCACATCTGATGAAGCCTTGAACGTAACATAATCATTTCATGGGTGTACGTATTTTCGTTGAATAGCGCATCCTTGTAGTTTTCAAAGCTTATATTTTTTTGATCTACATAATTTTTTACTCCTTTTGCTTTATTGATAAGTTGTTCATCCGCTCTTTTGATAGAATATAGTTTGGGTCTTAATCCAACATACTCAGCTATAGCAACACCAGCACATTCATCTTTCATCTTACCTAATACTTTTTTATTTGTATCATCGTGCAGTGGATGGTTTTGTGGATAATCACTTAGATCATATTCATCTTTCATTTCTGCCATGTCTTTGTATACATCTTCTGTTTTTATGTCTACAAGCAAGCTGTCAGTATCTGTGTATAACAAAGTACAGTCATTATTGTACCTTTTTTTCAGGGTATTATAATACCAATCATATATTATGTACTTTGATAAATCCAATACTGCCATCCCAACATAGATTGGTTTGTTTAATGTTAATTTTGTTTTGTTTACATGTATTGCTGACAATTCATCTGAAAATTGTATACGCCTGTTAAAGTTGGGTTTGGCTAGTATTTTTCTTATCTTTTCATTTTCAGAGCCGTCAGTTCTGACTAGTTTTATATCAGTCCGCTTGCGTAAATTTTCCATTGTTTTGCCAAATACTGACTTATTCATAAGCTTGTAAAAATCTTTTTCAGATTGTGATTTGGCTTTTTTCCTAAGTTCTGTGTTTAGTTTTATGTATGATGCCATCCAAGGTTTTTCATTATATTCTAGCACCCTGTGGATTTTTGTTATTTTCATGCCTAATGATAAAAACAACTCTAAATGTTTATGATGTAATACATATTTTTTCTTATCCATAAGATTTGGTACTAGTTGTTCAGTCATAACGTTATTTTTTAATAATCTTTTTTGGTATTCCGACAGCCATTCTTTTTTTACTTTTAATTTTTCAACGGCAAGTGGATAATCATTGTGACTATCATGAAAAAGGATAAAAATATCGGACAGGGAAAGCAGCATTCAAGGACGACAGTCAACCACAAAACACAAAAACAAACACGCAAACAGACAAACGAAAAGACAAAAGTAATAAAAAATGCAAACGAATTCACAAACACAAAAGGGTTGACAATAGGGCTACCGCCTTTGAACGGTCAGTGGCAAACTAGGCCACTGGGGGTTTAAACCGGTTCTAGGGTGCACCAAACCTCACACTTACCCTACTGTCATCCCATCAAAACAGGACAGTGTAAATAAAGAAATCCCCGCCATGATCTAAACTCTAACCGACAAGGCAGCATCAATAGGCAATATAAGTAAAACACAAATATGCTCGTGTAAATATAATACAAAAAAACAATAGCCTAGAAAGCCACAATGAAGGTACTCAGTGACTTGGCAGAAGCCAGAGCAGTAAGAGAATACATCATTAAGGGCACGACAAGAAAGAACATGGACAAACATCAAACGCCACCGTCCCAATGGGCTTTAGGTATGCGTCATCATAGGGTCCACAGCCTTTAGGATATTCTAAATCAACTTCTGCAAGATATCCTTTTCCTTCTTTTGACTTCGGTAATTTTCCTGGTTCACACCATTTGTGAGCAGAATGTGGAAGCGGCTGACTCATTGCACATCCATAAAGATTATTTGCATCATAATCCATTAAGTAGTTGTTTTCCTTGTCAGGGTTATAACCAGCTACATATGGATTGTTTGCTTTGGCATATCTTTTTGATACCATGCTAATTCCACCGCGCATACCTTTTTCCACAAACAAGTGCTGGTCAATGTCTGTCAAAAGTTCTAGTTCTACCTTTGAATGTTTAAGTAAAGCATCCCAAGATAATCCAGGTGCAGTATAGTAATGCAAAGCGTCAAGTCCGTATGCATACATACATGTTTTTCTAAAAGTTTGAAATATATCTGCCAACAGAGTTACATCAGTTTTTAGATATAAATCATGATAATCTCCTAGCGTTTTACAGTTAAACTCTTTCCATATTTTTTGAGCATATTCATAATCTTTGGGACTTATACTTTCATCTGAAAGACTACTGTAAAACTTTCCCAAGGGTGGTAATTGTGTTTCGTTGAATTTGTCCATGCTGTCCATATATTCGTATGGATAAACACCTTTTCGTAAAAGTAAATCTGTTTTTTCCTTAAATTGATTTTTGGTAATTTTAAAAATGGATTTGTCTGTTGCATCAACCAATTTTTCCAGAGATGAAGCCATAAATTGGAAACTGTCTAAAAATCTAAGTTGTCAAACACTAAATGAAATATACTTTTCAGCGTTGTTTGGGATGCATGTAATATTACCTGTCATTTTATGTATTTTTTGCATTATAAGATGACTATCATATCCTTTGAGGTTGTGAAATATAACAGGTATAGGTGTTTTACCAGGTTTTATTTTTAGTTTTAAGTTGCAGTTTTTATGTGCTGCGCCTCTGTATTCTCCAGTAAAATGGAGTGGTCTCTTACTTTACAGTTTTTACCAGATTTTCTGCCTATTTCATTCTCGCATATCCAACAGCGTGTTGCTTTTTCGTAATCTTCCTCATTTTGCTGCGTCATTATTAATGGTTTTGGGTGAGCAATTTTTTTATTAATTTTGCTCTTCTCACGTTCCATGCAATTTAAAAACACTTCAGCGGCATCTTCACCTCTGTAACTAACATAATCATTAGCTTTGCCATCATATCTGACAACCTGGTATCCAAAACTACAAGCTTCGTGTACATTTGTGATTTCAGATTTTTTTCCAAATTGGATTGATTGCGGTTTGATTATACTTTCAAAGTCAGCATATATTGTACAAGGCACAGGCATCCGATTTTGATGATTTTTAAATTTTACAGTATTTTTACCTTCTTTCGGCATTTCTATTCTGCAAGCATTTTTGTTGATACCCTCACAGTCTTCTCTGTGTTTGGTAAGTAGTCCTTTCCCAGAATAGCCATGAAGGCAACGATTGCAGAAGTAAGTTTGACCTTTATGTTTGTTTTGGTCATAGAGTAGTCTATTCAGATTTTTAATCCAGCAATAGTGATATTTTGTTATTTTTGCTGGTTTGTCGGAATACTCATCAGGGTCATAGTTGTCATCTATGATTCCTTCTTCATTATTTGGATCATCTTCATTTCTGATTCTTTTTCAACCTCAATATCTTCAGATATTAAGAGCAGATCAATTCGCTCGATATCTTTTGGTTGTTCTGATATGTGATATGGGAAAATAGTTACCTTTTTATTTTTTCCTGTGTGATATATCCGTAAACGTTGATAGCAAGGTTGTTTTGTTTTTCTACTTTGGAAATTTGAGAAATTGGAGTGGGAAAGTCAATGCCATCTTTTTTTCAAAAACTCTATACTAGGATACTTTGATAATCTATCAGAATTCTTTTTAGCTGGATTTAAAGCTGAATTTATTGCATGAAACAAACATTGATCATCATCGTTTTTTACATTGATAATTGCCTTCTTATCAGCTTCTGCTTTAGGCAAAGGAAAATATAAAGAACCTTTTAATGGTTCATATTTTGCGATATTCAAGTAAAACGTAACACAGTGATCCATCTCCAATCCTGAACCTCCATTTATATGGTTTTCAAGGGTCTGTTGTATCTTTGCAGATGCTTCATCGTAAAACTTATTTATTTTTTCAGAGTTTAAGATTACCTTTTGCTCACTATATAATGGTGCCGTTTGGGCGTGTTTTTTGATAGCACCATCGTCTTTATTTAAATCTATAGTAAGACCGAATTGAAAGTATAATCCTTGTTTTATTTTTGCAAACTCCGCTATCTCTTTATGTATTTGTTTTGTGATAATGGGTTTCCCATTATGAAATAGTTTTAAAGGGTCTTTGTATTCCTCGACAGGCGCCTCGTATGCTTTAAAAATACCACATTTTGGTTTGTCAACCAGTTTTAATTCTGGAAAACTTTCTTTAGATTTTCTATCATTAAACTCTTTCAGTTCATTTATAACATTTTCTTGTAATTTGGCATATTTCTGCTTTTGTTCATTTATAATATTTTCTTGTAATTTATCATATTTCTGCTTTTCTCGTTTACGTTGTTTTTTAGCACGTCGTCTCTTGAGTAAATTTTCTAATGTTTGAGATGTAACCTCTTTTAGAGTTTCCTTTGGAACTTCCTTTGGAGTTTCACGGGGTTTGATTGTAGTACGAGGGGTTGGAATTGGTTTTACAACTCGTGGAGCTGGGATTGGTTTTACAACTCGTGGAGCTGGGATTGGTTTTCTTTTCAATGTCTCGGGTGGTTGAATAGCCATAAGACTATGTTCTAGTGTTTCTTTGCTTATCACTCCTGTATCAACCAGGCGTATTAAATTTCTTATAGTCTCTTCGTTTTTTTCCATTCTCTTTATTTGTTATATATTTAAAAAAAAAAAAAAATAATATAAAAATAATTATATACAAAATAGACAATGAATCTTTATTTGTTACATATTTAAAAAAAATTATTTAATATAAAAATAATTATATACAAAATAGACAATGGAAATCAATGTTTGTAAATTTCTTAAAATTGGATCACATAATCCATGTACAAATAAGCCTACAAAAGATTCTAATTATTGCAGTTTGCATAAATATAGATTAAAAACAAGTCATGCATTACCATGTATAATATGTAAAAAAGGTATTTCTGCAAAATATCAAGTGTGTGTTGGTTGCGGTGCAGCTTCAATTAGAAAATTGAACGATTATTGGAGGTTAAAGTCGTATAACGCTGAATGTCTCAGATTTAGACGTATTAAGGTTTAAATTATATTTTGATAACTATAAAAAAAAAAAAAAACTTGCAATCTTCACTACCCCTATTTTAAAAAAGTTTTAATAAATCAAGTAAATCACCATGGTGATTTATTATCTATGTATTTTGGGGTAGATACATACTCAAGTTTGATTTTTTAAAATCTGAAAAACAAGTATGTAAAAAAAATCAAACTTGAGTAAGTATCTACCATTTCATATTTTATTTTTCTTGTACATACTTGTTTTCAGATTTTAAAAAATCAAACTTGAGTAAGTATCTACCATTTTATATCCCGAAGCATGTGAAAAACAATTTTGAGCCAGAACCCCAAAAATACATATATATGAGTGTGGTATTGATATATGTTAGATTAAATCATTTGTTATCAACTAAGATAAGTCGACCACAATGTATTGTATGGCATATAGAGTTGTTCTGGTGGGCATATTGACATTTCATTTTTACCAAATTTGTATTAACGAGAATACTGAATAAATAATTGATATTTGATCCATTTTAAATAAGATTTGGCTAAAATCTGTATCCTTTAAAAATCATACAACCCGTTTAAATATGATGTCCCCTCATATGTTATCGCTATAAAATCGGAGATAAAATGGATAAAAGATTATAATTCAAATATACATGAAAATTTCGTGTATTTACATTTGTATATCTATGCGCTATCCTTCAATTCGAATAATAAATAGAAATTTGATAAATACATGTACATGAATTGATCAAAACATACACGAACTAGATTACGACATAATCTGAGTATTGATATATTCACACATGAAACAAGTTTGTATTTGTGGCTTAAATCTGTACTCAGTATACTGTAAATGAATATGACTGAGTCACGAGTGAAGTACATGTAGTTTCAGTTCGACGAACATCCAAAAAAACGATAACGGTATATAAGCCAGAAATCTATCAATGCCTAAATATCACATTTCATCTTAGACGCGAGAATTATGGCTCTTATGGCAGTATGTACTATGGTAGGTACACACCATTCTCGCAGCTAATTCCACCTAGACTTCGTACAGGTAGCATAGATCAAAATATATTTGCATACAAAAAATAGTTGTTGGTTCGGAATTCGAACCAGGGAAATTACGCTCTTATTTGTTCGTAGTTCTCTTCGAAATCTGGTAATAACTACTACACCACACATATGTGTTGATACTTTTCAACATTTCTATCACTAAATGGGCATTAAATCATAATTAGCGCTTAGCACACATAAACTAAATACTCCTAAATAAAACAAAATGCGATAAATTCATAGTTTCAATTCGATAACAAAGTTAAAAAGTCAATGTACATGTGGCGGCCGAGCCATATGGTGGACTATATAGTGACACATATATTTTCTTTTTTCTTTCTTCTTTTTTACCGGAGGATATCGAGCGTATTATAGTATCACATATAAACGTTACACACATATACAAATATTACACAAACAAACGTTTACACCCGGCCGATAATAACGGTATATGAGACACTTAAAGCATATGCTTTCAATTCAAGTTTAACGTTGTTTCATTTAACACCTGGGGACATCGGACCATTTTATGCAGATTATCAGGGCGTCCGTGGCCGAGTGGTTCGAGTCTCTGACTCTGACTTGAAATCACATGCCCCTCACCGCTGTGTGTTCGATCAATGGGCAAGTGTAAACATGACAATTTAATACACGTATTACTATTGCATACAATGTAACCAATATGTTTTTGCTTAAACTTATATCGCTTACTTAATACCTGTAAACAGGTAATATTACATGTAAACAGTATTACAAAATAACTTCATAAAGCCGTATTGTCGTAATCCAACCAACCGTTCGAAATCTCGATCAGTCAAAGCAAAAAAATCACAGCTTTACACAATAATACTAAAATACACATAATTAATATTTTCACATATGACAAATTATCAAAAACGGTTTTGATATGTTAATAACGTATTATCCTGTATGTACGGCATGCCTTTTTAGTCGTCAATATCCTTTTCCCTATGGAAAAAAAATAATGATTTTACAGGTATTTGGTAATGATCTGTGTTGTCAAACGACTTGTGTTTATCAGTTAACTGCGTGACACGTTTGTTCTCTAGTTTTACTGTATGTGTATCTGGGGCGCACAGGTTCGTTACCGGTTCATGTTCTCCCTTGTTATATAAAAAGCAGATCGTTGTTTCCATTGATTTATCGACGATATGTCGTTTAATAATAAGGCAAATGAATAGTCTGGTATCTAGATATAAAGACGATAGTTATCAAATATTTGAACAACTTGATAGTAAAGTTTACCATACAGAACTATATACTGAGCAAAAATAAAAAGTACCCCTTTTTCTCTACTATTTAGACAGCAAAACAGAAAATAATAAATATGGTATATTGAAATATTAGATCGACCACCACCAATAGTCCAAACAAAATATGTTTTTGAAAAGTTCAGTACACAGCGGAGTTATCCCCTTTTTTCTTTTCTTAAACCATGCATTTATGGTAAAAACACGTACAATCTACAAACATAACCTCAATTTGTCCAAGAAAATATTCACTATACGTTGCTTTCGAAAAAAAAAAACAGAAAAACACAACACCGATTGTGTAGGTAGCAGCTTTTGATTATCAAAAATCATCTGACAAATATTAAGCTGTGGTCAAATCTGCTTTCCTTTTTATTATAATAAATAGTTCTAAACGCATTCATTTTCAGCAGATTTTATCTAACAATTCTCTTATCTGTTTCGAAATATTTTCATTTCTTTGCCTTTGTCAGTTTGACAGACCACAAACTTGTCAAAATCCTTGGCAAATGCAATGGCGACAGGTCCATTTAAACCATCAGCGGATGACAAAAACACGTGAAGAAGCTGACCCAAACTGCTTAACAGGTGTACTTGGTGACTTTCGTAGCTGCATACGCAGACATTGCCGTGTTTACTCAGTGCAAGTCCCATAGGAAATCGTAAACTTTTATGAGTATACACAAATCTAGTCTGTCTCATAAAATCCACTGCAATTACTTTATGCACTTTGCAGCATGACATGTAAATAGTTGTTGCATCTTCGTCAACGGCAATATTGTTCACATATGATATAATGCTGACTTGACCTTTTGTCTCTTTTGGTAATTTGATTTCTTCTATTTGCGTTGCATCTAATTTTAGTATTTTCAGAGATCCGGTTTCTTTACAGGAAGCTATCAACAGACTTTCTCCATCTCTGCGACAAACTCCTAATCCATAAAGATCAATCTTTGTATCAACATATTGAACTATACTGATTTGTTTATTTGCGATAGACAGTATGCAAACTTTCTTAGCTCCCGGTAGCGTTACTACAATTTGATCTTCTCCCATTTTTGCAATCCCCCAAGGTTCCGCCTCCAACGTGACTATACCCATCTCGTGACTGTTATTGATATCAAACACCCTTAACTGTTTGTTCAGTTCATCCGTCGCTACAACATACCCACAGTCTAACAAAACACAATCTCTGATGCATATTGACCGAGCATCCCTTATCTGTCTAAGCGTTACGTTTGATACGAGTTGTGGAGGTCTGTAGGGAGATATTTTGTAGGAGAGTGGATTAGGGTGGCGATTATTAGACAAGCTTACTTTTATACTCTTCTGGATAGAATCAATGACTGACTCAGTATTAACCGCCCATTCCAATGTCATATTTGACGTATGCCCCATATTTTCTCTTAGGACCCTTTCGTGCACTTGGATGCTTTTGTGAATGGTTTTAACTGCAATAACCTGTTGCTCTTCACTTCCATCGTTATCCAAATTCTTAAACACGTTATTTGCTTCTTCTACTTTTTTAGTAAGTGTTGACAGTTTCTCCAATTTTGTATTTGAACTGACTTCTACACCCTCTGTTAACGCGCGTGCCGTGTCTTGACTTTGATTTAGGATGGTCGAAAAAGTCTTGTTGATTGCATTTTTTAACGCCAAACATTCTTTCCGAAATGCAGACTCCTTTTCACTTGCCATCGACACTTGCTCTTTCTCATGTTTGTTTTGTTCATTTATGTTATAGTTTAGGTCTTCTAGTTTTACGAGAATGAATTCTTTCTCTTCTAGGTACTCCTGGCTGTTCTTGTATTCGTTAAGAGGTACAACTTTACATGGTTGATGATTCAAAATGGCACATCTGCTACAGCAGAGAATATTGTGCTTTCTGCATAAATACTTAAATTTCTTTCCGCTGTGTAGTTTACATTTCACTATGAATGGGGTCTCAGTAGTTGTTCCTATTGTACTATTAACACGTATATCAGAAATGTTGTGTTTATATGACGCTCTGTTTTTCTTATGATGCTGTGTACAGACAGCACACATATTTTCTTCGCAGTCAAAACAATAGTGCGAAGAGGCCATTTCTGAATTTTCACGCAAACATGGTTCACAATGTTTAACAACTTTCGTTTTTCTAGTTTCGTTTAAATTGCCTATATTCGAAATCGAAAGTAGAATTTCAGGAAGCCACTCGACGATTGAGTCAATATTAGTGATGGTATCCGGCACATTGATAACTGTTCTACAAAGCGGACATGGGAATCCTTTATCACTAGGCGTTTTACATTTGCTCCATTTCGATATATATCCATGCAAACACGATTTACAGTAACAATGCTTGCATGGCAGAGCTCGTGGTTCTTTGAAATGATCCAGACAAATAGAGCAGGTTGTGTTTATGTTGGTGTCACATTCAACAACTTTCGACGTAGCCATTTTTATTTCACTTACAGTCTTGATCATCGTCGACGCTTGGTCGCCGAGGTTAATATTTCGCCCCAGAACATATTCGCACCTCACAAAGAAGAAACGTCTCGCAATTGAATTAGTAAAGGGGCAGTTATCGGCATGTCCCAAAGTAGTTATTTTATGACACGGGTAATTATGTGGGTTGCTATTATCTGATTTGCATATGGTGTAGTAACTATGGTAATTCAACGGATTTTTATCTTGAAAAAAGCTAATCCACAGGACTTCTGTTACCATAAGTTCAAAAAAAAGTTTGACAAAATTGTATTAAAGAAACCCTGATCTGCTTTCAAAATATATAAGTAATTTAAGAACTCTTATGCGACAAGGACTATAACAACCTGATATGGTGGTACGATTTACAAACTTCGTAAGATCCTTGGTCATGAACATGTACATGCAATCTTTATTGAACTTTTTAAACAGTTTATCAAGAGGTTATGACCCTATCCTTTTGCAACGCATTGTTTGTTTAGTGGTTGGTCCATTTACAGTTCGCCGCTAAGATTTATTTTTTTGATTTTGCGATTGTGGACGATATTGTGACGACTACTCAATCCTTAGATTTAATGTATGTCTTCAATATTGTCTTGTCGTGCCCTTAACGGTGTATTATCTTGTCGCTCTGACTTTTGTTAAGTCATGGAGTAAATATAGTTGCTTTGTGACTCTCAATGCTTTTATTTTTGTTGTTTTTATATATAAATATACATGATCCTTTTTGTGTTATACTAATATTGCCTATTAATGATGCAAACCTTGTTAGAGGATATATAGCGGGGATTACTTTATTTACACTGCGCCATTTAACTGGTATGCATCCTAGATATGACTATTGATTCGGTTTAAAAATTTGAAAATTATTGCCATTTTTATTCAAATTTACTTCTTATATATAATCCTAATACAATTTCTTAAATAATGTCTGGGCTTTCCATTCGATGATTTTACTTTTGTATACAAATATAGAGAATTGTCATGTACATATATAGTGAATGCAATGTTGTGCAGTTGTAACTCCTCTTACAGTTTCATTCCAACTGAAATTACTCTTGCTATATAGCACTGACATGAATTGCGCACAGATTTCATTTCGGATTATCGGATTAGTATCATGGTATGTTGTTTAACGACTACAATTTTACAGTTTTATGCGGATGGTTGCCATGGGTAGTTCGTGTCCCATGGACACATTTCTAGTTCATTTATTTTTGCTGTAGATACTGTTGGGTGACGTTGTCTTTGAACGGTCTGCTCATAGAAGCCTCGGGTAAAAAACAAGTATATCAGTAAGACAAGAGTGGGATGATGCACTTCGGTAGCTCAGTGGATCAGGCCTGACTTCAGAGCTGCAGAACACGGCCCCGTGTGGGTTTGCTCCCTGACGGAGACATTCCGATGAGAAACTTGATCATTCATTCTCCCTCTGAGGTTGCTGTCCCAATATAACCTAATATGTTAACGGGGCGTAAAAACCCATTATGTTCATTATTCCATGCACTGGGGTACATAAACACCTAGCTGACATTGTCGAGGTACGTGTAGCATTAATATGTGTTTGTTTGTGACATAGTCCCACAGGAACTGGTCACTTTTTTTTTTTGCCTTCTATTATTATAATTGTCTATAAAGGACATGAATGGGAAATTTTGGAAAATGCTGGTGTTCTTTTTCAGAGGTCAAGCAGACATTCGAAACAATCTCAATTACATGCACCTAATGTTACTATATAGTGTGCATGTAATTGAGATTGTTTCGAACGTCTGCTTGACCTCTGAAAAAGAACACCAGCATTTTCTAAAATTTCCCATTCATGTCCTTTATAGACAATTGTAATAATAGAAGGCAAAAAATAAAAGTGACCAGTTCCTGTGCATAGTCCAGTTTCAAGTGATTTAAGAAGTTTATTACGTTTCTAGTACGATAAAGGCAAAATTAGCCCCCAATAATAAAGAAGTTAATTAATGCATACATATTTATTTTAGCTATGTACAAATGGACCGAATCATTATTAAAACACATTAAAAGTATGTTTGAGGTTCTTAATTAGTTTAAAAGCCCCACACAAAATAGTTTTCTTTAAATAAACAATTAACACACAAAAGAAATCTTTTTTTCTTCAGTTTCAGCATGTACCCGTATATCCATGGTTTCAGCAGTTTTAGCAAGTTTTTGGTCCTGGAAATACAGACGCGCACACTCGGCTAGTTTATTATTGTGTGTGTGTGTGTGTGTGTGTGTGTGTGTTTGTAACTACAGGTAATTGATAATGACGCGTCATCAGCCAAAAAATGTATGTGTGTTTGAGGTGCGCTCTATATTTTTAGGATCCTAAACTTACCCAGAAAGGTCCAAAATCTACAAAATATTATAAATTACCAATAATGATACATTTTGAGACCCGATTAAATCCTCTAGATAAGTAACACAAAAAAAATAATATCTTTTGAAAATAGAACTTGACCAATTAACTTACACTTGCTTCATAATGTATAGAGGAACTCCTGGGGGAGAAGGTCCATGTTCCCTTGTTCCTTGAAGATATGACCCAATGTTGTTTCCAAAAAATATTTTGCTTTGTTCCCCAAAAGTGTTTTTCCAATGTTCCCTTGTTCCTCAAAGATATTTGCAAATCTTCCCCAAAATTCAACCTGATGAATTAACAAACCATTATGCCAACAATAAGTATTATGTATACCTGCATCTTAAACACCACTGTCATCACGATTTGTTTGAAATGTTAATTAAAAATAGATGTGTCGTGTAAATCCACTTTCCCTAAAAATATGCAAATGTTCCATTGTTCCCTGAAAATAACAGACAATGTTCCCTTGTTCCCCACCCCCGCCACCACCACCACACACACACCAAATCCCTGAGAGGTCCTTATTATAGTCAGTGAAGTAAGAAACATTTCCACTGGCACTTGGGCCGCAAATATTATAATAAAAAATACTACGATATCCCTCATATTGTTATATAGATAATAGGGCGGGTGTGTGTGGGAGGTGGGGGAGGAAGTGTGTGTGTGTGTGTGTGTGTGTGTGTTGGTGGGCGGGTGGGGGGAGGCTCAAGTGCCAGTGAAGATTTCTTAGTAAAATATTTAATTTGTTTGCATTTTCAGGGGTCAGTCAATTTCGCTGACTTTCATAGCGACATTAGCTATGCGCTGACACAAAATTGGTGAGGAAAACTGAAAAAAATATAACAACAATGATTAAAATGAGATTAGTATACTAAAAACAATCAAAGTTAATAAAGTCAGTAAAGTTCATAACAGGTCAGCGTTTTCTGACTATTTTCAACTTTAAAACAAACCATTGAATACAAAATATAAACACTGATTTTGCTTAATATATTCAAAGATATGTTGTTTTATTAGATATACTCAGAAAAATATAACAACAATGATAAGAATAACAATTGTATATTATACACAATCAAGTTCAGCAAAGTCAGTAAAATTCATAAAAATTCAGCGTTTTCTATCTATTTTCAACTTCAAATTACACCATTAAAAACAAAATAAAAAACGCTGATTTTGCTATATATTCAAATATGTGTTATTTTACTTAGATATGCTCAAAAAAGTGTTTAATTATCTTTAATTTTAATAAATAAATAATTAACAAGGTCAGCGTTTTCTCAAAGGTCAGAGTTTTCCTCTCCAATTTTGGGTCAGCGCATAGCGGACATCAGCCATGAAAGTCAGCGAAGTAGACCGACCCCAATTTCCAAAAGGTTTAATTAAATTTCGGACATAACTCATTCGTTTGTGTCACTGTGGATGGGCGAGAATGGAAGTTTTGAAATTCATGAATGTGGACGAGTTGACCAAAAAACGCAATCTCTACCCTCGTTCCTCATTTGACTCTGTCAACGTCAGGAAGTAGGGCAAACGGTTAGGTCACGTGATTATTCAAAAAAGTTATGACGATGTTTATAATAAATCCTTTTGCGTGATCTGCAAAGATAAAATATAGACCTATATTAAATAATTTCAATTTTTATTTGTATGAGTTAAATTTTTTTTAGTAATTTTCGGTTTGAAATGTTTACATATGCGTTTCGATTGACGAGACCTAAGTACGTATTATTTTTGTAGTAAAATAGTCCCGATTAATACTAAATTGTTTTCATGCATTATTTCAAATCTTGCAACATCTAATTTGCAGATATTCTGAAAATTATATTTACACAAGAAATAAATAAGTTCCAGGCAAACATATTCCAATTTAACAAGTTTTACCAAAATCTTGTTATTAAGCAATCTCTACCCAGAGTTCTCGTTCCTTGCATACACATTCATCTCTGTCAACGTCTCTCCAAATACCAAGAATCTTGGCAAACGATAAAAAACGGTGGAAATGCAAATTTTCTTGATGACACTAATATTTTTCTGGATTAACTTCATATGAAATGCTTATATTACAAAGAAAAAAAATTTCGGCTTGAATATTTTAAATATACAGTAAATTATGCTCAGGATTATATTGCGGTAGAATAAAGGTTTGTACTTTGGCATATCACTCCGCCGTCAAAACTTTAAAATAGGCACCACCAAATCTTCCCCATAGCGTAACAATACAGCGATTTGCTTACCAGCACTTTCCAATATCACATAGATCTTAACAACCTACTTAAATTAAAGTACTAACTGTAGATAATAAGTCGTGTTTCTTTCGATTGTTTACATGTCAATCAACGGCCGATAGTTGGTGGTGTCACGGTGTTGAAGTTCTGTTGCTATTTTTATATTTTAGCTATAGTCATGTGACAAATTATCATGTGATCGCTGACTACTTTCTTAGACGTGACAGAGGTCAATGTAATGGCCTCTGGGAGAGATTGGTAGTAGTTAGCAGAGATATATGTGAGTGCAAGGAGCCATAACTCTGCGTGGAAATTGCAAAAAAACGGAGACGAGTTTGAGCGAACTGGCTTTGGGTGAGTGGCTACAAGAAGTCGGGACGATTTTAAAAATAGGGTGTGTGTGTGTGCAGTAGGTCCAATAACTCTTAAACCGGATGATAATATTATGAGTAAGACTGGACCATATATGATAATCATTTTTATAACAGGTCCCGGAAAGTTATTGCTAAATTACAAAGTCAAACTAATATATTTTTGATTATTTGTTTATGTGTACACATAGATTATTTCATTCTACGTTGAGAAACAGGGACTGTTATATAGACGGGTCCTGGTTGAAATAAACTATTTACAAAAAAAGTATCAATCCGTTTAAGAGTTATTGCACATACCGCACACAACACACACCCTATATTTTAAATCGTCCCGACTTCTAGTAGCCACCCTTAGGTGAAACGTCAGGAAGCCGAATGAAAACATGGCGCTGTCCATGGAAGTTAAAACGAGTTTAATTTCGTTTTTTCTTGGAAGTACTTCGTTTCTGATCTCGTTTATATTCTGTTGCAACAACACACTCCAGTATATATGGGCTGACTGGTGGATCTTATTTTATATCCTGTACACGGTGTTGGTGAATGTTATATTACGAGTTGTCTATAAAAAGAAGGACACATATCAGGTAAATATTATGGGTGGGGTAAAGAAGAAATGATACCTTGTTTTGATATGTAATGCTCGTTTCATGTGTAAGACGTCTTCCTTTCCAATCTCTTTCATATACACCAGACACAACCTTGCAACATTTAAATCATGTTTTTAGTGCGTTTCCTTGTTGTTTCCCCCGAAATAACTGTAACTAATGTGTTGCTATGGGCGATGGTTTGGCTTTAATAGCACAATTGCCCCTGACGCGGAGTGTAAGGTATCTTCTCTCGATCCCAGAGATCTTCTTCCAGTTAAAGTACTGATTCTTCAAAGAATGGATTTGTCTTCACTGAGGCTCACTCCTGTCTAAAAACGGTTGACTTTCATTGTCGCTAAATACGACACAATTATTTACAAGGAAGAAAAAATCTAGTAGGCAGAGAAGAGGGGAGCCAGGTTTGTGGTAATTCGGTCTATGAACTCTTCTATCGACTGAGTCCTTGATCATGGTTCAAGCGTAGTACCTGTATGTTGTTTTAGAAGCTATTTGATATATGCGTAAGCCAGTGAGTGCCCCTGTTGCTGTGTTGGATAAAATCAAAACTGGTGTCTACGTGGATAATTTTGAACAGCGTCGTCAGTTGATTAATGTTGCGTCTGTACTGGAGGGGTTCCCAGTTTAGATTCTGTACCGTGGCAGTGACACAGAAACCTGGTGTGTACTCAGTATAGTTGTTGGGTATGACATGAACAGCACATGCTCCAAGTTGTGGGTGTCACTTGATAACTTCATAAGTCGGTCCGATACTGTTGCATCATATTCAAGGCTTGGGTGAACCATGGTAGAAAAAGGCAGCTGCCTTCACGTGTTTTGTACAGTCGCTGAGGTTGTCTTCTTATGAAGCTCATAGTCTGGTTGGCCTTGGCGACTGTATTGTCTATATATTGCTTCCACATGAAGTCTTAGCTGATGGTTACTCTAACTTCTAAGGTATTTATTGCCATCCACAACATCTAGTGTGTGACCATTTGTAACATCTGGCGCCTGCTATTTGTTACCCTGATGTCTGTGCGTTTTTGCGGGTGAAATCTTTTCTTTTTTTGGAAACTAAACCCATATCGTCAGTCATCACAATTGGGAATTTTAGCATGATGTGTATTTTTAGAATTGGCCACGGCGAAAAAAAAAAGTAAAACATTAATTTCATAATTTTATCTTTAATACTGTTTACAGTACACAAATGTCAACAGAGGCATTTAAAAAAAACTTAGAAAAATATACATGTATTGGCATTGGGAATATGACCAATTAATGGCTATAAAAACAGCAAAATAACCACTGCAACCATCGTTATTGTTCTTTCAGATCGCAGTTCGTGGTGGATTTCTGGGCTGTACATTCGGACTAGGGCTAATAATCAGCTTCTATACGTCAACATGGACTCACTTTGGCTGGTATTTCACTTGCCTGAGTTTTTTTCACTGGTCGGAATACTTCACCACGGCATTGACCAATCCTCGTTCTCTTACCCTGGAGTCTTACCTGCTAGACCATAGCAGGGAATACAAAGTGGCAGCCATTGTTAGCTGGACAGAGTTCTGTATAGAGTGGTTAATTTGTGCAGGTAATATTAAAATTATGACTGCTCAGTATTTGAATTTGTTTACTTAAACTGAATGATTAAGCACAAACATAATTATTATGTTCTTTAGCCATACTCAAGGGCGGATCCAGTGGGGTGCGGAGCTGGCGTGCGCCCCTCCTAAAAAATTAGAAAACAACAAAATAAACATGTTTCTTTGAAGAAAAAAAGTTTATTTGCCATTTTTTAGTGGAGAATTTGTTTATGCCCCACTAAAAAGGCCTACGCCCTATTTGCAAAAAAAAAAGAGTTTGTTTTAAAGGGACACATGGCAATCTTGATTTTTTAAAAACTAGCGGCGTTCCGTTTTTCTACATAAATTGCATTTGTTCAATCATTAATGTTAATTATAAGAATTGTATTAAGCCATTTGTTTTTGCATATTATTAACTTTTGATATTATTGCACCAGTAATATATTAAAACTTGTTGTATAATAAGACAAAATAGTGAATACTTAAAATTTGATTTATTTAAATGTAACCATGGTAAAAGTAAAAATGATACTGCATATATATAAATCGAGACACCCATTTCAAATACTTCAAGATTGTCCCTTTAACATGTTTAAACTCTCTTTTTTAAACTCTTATTTTTTTGCCAACTCCGTTTGGAAAAGTTATGCCCCCATAACATGAAATCCTTTGGATCCGTCCCTGATACTTCAAAAAAAAAAGAAATCTGTAATGCTACCTACCCACCAGAAGGGCCCCAGAACAAAAAAGTAAACTTAGAGACACATTTTCATTCTAGCATCTTGGAGTTCCAACGGTACCCAATCGTACCTCTGATAAAATCCAGCGATAAAAAGGATGTGGGCATAAATTTGCAGTAAAAATTTAAGAACAGAATTTTACGACATGGTCAATTCAATTCAAACTTTACTTATTGTTGGTTCAATGCTTATCCTACAATAAATAAAGATGGAATTGAATTGAAATAATTCCATTTAATTGAAATTCATGAAGAAAATATCTACTTGTCTTATGTAAGTTTAAGTTTTTAGCTTGACTATTCGAAGAATAAGAGAGCTTATGTAATCACATCGGCGTTGGCGTCCCACATCAAAGTTTGCGTGTATGTCTCTTACATTTCTTATCCTAGCACAACCAGATTTGGCCATGGGCTTCCTTATAGCATTATCTTAATCACTGCATCAGCAATTTTGGTTTCTGTAACCCATGGGCTCCCATGGAACCCAGATTATGATTAAAAAAATAAAATGTGTCCCATTTCACATCACATTTTGCATGTAAGCTGTGCTTGCAAGTCTATATCTCTTACATTTCTTATCCTAGCACAACCAGATTTGGCCATTAGCTTCCTTATAGCATTATTTGAGGGCTGCTTAAGTAATTTTGGTTCCTGTAACCCCTGGGCTCCCATGGAACCCAAATTCTGATAGCCCTTAAAATGTGCCTATTTCACATCAAATTTTGCGTGTAAGCTGTGTTTACAGGTATATATCTCTTACATTTCTTGTCCTAGCTCAACTAAATTTAGGAATTTGTTTCCTTATAGTATGTTGTAAAGGTTTGCATAAGTAGTTTTGTCTTCTGCAAATTCTGGGCACCCATGGAACCTAAATTGTGATGGCCCATAAAATGTGCAATAAAGACAGATCTAGGTTTGCATGTAAGTTGTTGTACATATCCAACATTTTGGTTTGGGATTTCTTATAGCATTATGCATCTTATTCATACTTCACCCATATTGGGGCATGGGCTCTCACCTTCCCGCCCTGGGCCCATCCCCTCACCCCCACCCCCCACTCCTCTTATTTTAAAAAAGTTTAAAACATTTTTATATACATATTTCTGTGTTGTTTTAGTCAGTTCTTACACATATAGCTATGTCGCCCCCACCCCACAAGGCCTTCCCATCCCCACCATCACACACTCGAAACTCGATTGTTTTTTTAAAATTGTTTCTTTTACATGTTTCTGTGGTGTTTTGTTCAATTCTTACACATTTAGCTATGTTGCCCCCCCACCCCCCTCGAAAGTTGTGTTGTTTTACATATTTCGGTGTTTTTTTTATCAGTTCTTACACATATAGCTATGCTGCCCCACCCACCCACCCCAACCCCACCCCCACATTGTTGAAGTAGCCTTGACTTGTTTTCTGATGGTATTTACCGGCTATATAATTTATTCTCTGAAAATCGAATAGTCGAGCTGCGCTGTTCTCCGGCACCTCTTGTTAAAATTAGCTGAAACAGTCACTCTTGACTTAGCATTGATTATTGATCAATTCATATTTCCGCTTCACCTTGAAACAGATGCATCTGATTGGTCAGTACATCTGCGGCGGTCTAGTGGAGTGCAAGTTTTGACTCCAAATTTTGTAATCAACTGTCAAGCCTCACTGGGTTACTTTGGTGTGTCCTTAGGCAATACACGTAACCCCGTAGCCTTATCATTCAGAAGGGATGGAGTGCGTGGTCCAGTGGTAGAGTGCCGAACTCCAGAACGAGAGGTCGTGGTTTCGATCCTCGCCGCGGCCACGTTATTTATCCTTGAGCAAGATAATTAATCCACATTGCTTAGTACTGGTTCTACCCAGGAAGCCATCGAGAGTGATTAATCTAAGTTGCAATAACTTGTTTCGCAATCAATGTAAAATAAATATGTTTAAACTATTCAGAAGGGGTCTTAAATCTGGCAATCCTATGTATAGGAGTCTATCCTCCAACAGGGCTTTTCCTAGGTATTTTGGGGGAAAGGCCCCTAGATGGAATTGGGAATTTTTTATCAACGAATTGCCAATATTGGGAAAGTTAGTATATTATAAACCGTTATCCTTTAAATAGTGATTTCAGCTTGTTAAGAGTGGTAACAACAATCAGTTATTGAAATTAGTGTGTGGAGTGACACCAACACATTAGTGTGTGGAGTGACACCAACACATTAGTGTGTGGAGTGACACCAACACATTAGTGTGTGGAGTGACACCATCACATTAGTGTGTGGAGTGACACCATCACATTAGTGTGTGGAGTGACACCATCACATTAGTGTGTGGAGTGACACCATCACATTAGTGTGTGGAGTGACACCATCACATTAGTGTGTGGAGTGACACCATCACATTAGTGTGTGGAGTGACACCATCACATTAGTGTGTGGAGTGACACCATCACATTAGTGTGTGGAGTGACACCATCACATTAGTGTGTGGAGTGACACCATCACATTAGTGTGTGGAGTGACACCATCACATTAGTGTGTGGAGTGACACCAACACATTAGTGTGTGGAGTGACACCATCACATTAGTGTGTGGAGTGACACCAACACATTAGTGTGTGGAGTGTCACCATCACATTAGTGTGTGGAGCGACACCAACACATTAGTGTGTGGAGTGACACCATCACATTAGTGTGTGGAGCGACACCAACACATTAGTGTGTGGAGTGACACCATCACATTAGTGTGTGGAGCGACACCATCACATTAGTGTGTGGAGTGACACCATCACATTAGTGTGTGGAGCGACACCAACACATTAGTGTGTGGAGTGACACCAACACATTACTGTGTGGAGTGACACCAACACATTAGTGTGTGGAGTGGCACCAAAACAATAGAAAATATCAAAATATCTTTAAAACTCTTTAAAAAAACATTTTTATTTCTTATTTATTTTTGTGGATTGGAATTTTTTTTCTTTAAATTGGGGGCCATTGGGAAGGGGCCATTATTCGGCCCCGTGGCTCTCCTAGGAAAATCGCTGCCCGAGCACATTGAATAACCATAGAAATGTATTTGATAGTAAGAGTAGGATGGATAATAATTAATACAACATTCATATTCATTGTAGGTGTAAGTGCTGGTGTAAATTTTGGTGGCCTCTGTTGTAATTTTGTTACTTTCTGTTGTAATTTCGATACATTCTGTTGTAATTTCGATATAATATTGCGACTTATTTCCAGATATGAAACAGTTCCGCTATGTGAGCTTGTTTGGTTTGCTTCTTGTGATAGTTGGTGAAGTAATACGTAAAGGCAGCATGATCACAGCGTCTTCCAACTTTAATCATTACGTGCAGTACGTGAAGCAGCGAGACCACCAGCTGGTCACGCACGGTGTGTATTCACTATGCAGACATCCGTCTTATGTTGGTTGGTTTATATGGAGCATAGGAACTCAGGTGAGATATTGGACCTCGGGTGATATTATATATGAACTTAGATGAGATATGGGAACTCAGGTGAGATAAGGAACTCAGGTGAGATGAGGAACATGGTGTATAGGAATGTAGGTGAGATATTGGAACCCAGATGAGATATAGGAACTCAGCTGATATATAAGAACTTAGGTGACATATATGAATTCGGGTGACATATAGGAATGTAGGTGAGATATAGGAACCCAGGTGAGATATAGGAACCCAGGTGAGATATAGGAACTCAGATGGGATATAGGAACTCAGATGGGATATAGGAACTCAGGTGAGATATAGGAACCCTGGTGAGATACAGGAACCCAGGTGAGATAAGGAACATGATGTATAAGAATGTAGGTGAGATATTGGAACCCAGATGAGATATAGGAACTCAGCTGAGATATAAGAACTCAGGTGACATATAGGAATGTAGATGATATATGAAACACGTGATATATAGGAACTCAGGTGACATATAGGAACCCAGGTGAGATATAGGAACTCAGATGGCATATAGGAACTCAGGTGAGATATAGGAACCCAGGCGAGATATAGGAACTCAGGTGGGATATAGGAACTCTGCTGAGATATAGGAACACGGGTGAAATATGATTTAAACATATTTTATTGCCATATATGTACAAGTACAATGCAATCGGGTCGGGCCACAAGGTGAAATATAGGAACTCATGTGAGATATAGGAACCCTGGTGAGATATAGGAACCCGTGTGAGATCTGGGAACTCTGGTGAGATACAGAAACTCAGGTGAGATATAGGAAACCAGGTGATATATAGTAACCCATGTGCAATATGGGAACTCTGGTGGGATATAGGAATCCAGGTGAGATTTAGAAACGCAGATTGGATATAGGAAATCAGGTGAGATATAGGAACTCATGTGAGATGGTAACTCTGGTGAGATATAGGAACCCATGTGCGATATAGAAACTCTGGTGAAATACTGGAACTCTGACCAGTGAGATATAGTAACCCAGGTGAGATACAGGAGCTCATGTGAGATATAGGAATCCATGGGAGATATAGGAATCCAGGTGAGATAGTGGAACTCTGGTGAGATATAGTAACTCTGGTGAGATATTGGAACTCTGGTGAGATACAGGAATCCATGGGAGATATAGGAATCCAGGTAAGATATTGGAATTCTGGTGAGATACAGGAACTCTGGTGAGATATAGGAACTCTGGTGAGATATAGCAGCCCAGGTGAGATATAGGAACTCTGGTGATATATGGGAACTCTGGTGAGATATAGGAATCCATGGGAGATATAGGAATCTAGGTGAGATATTGGAACTCTGGTGAGATATAGGAACTCTGCTGAGATATAGCAGCCCAGGTGAGATATAGGAACTCTGCTGAGATATAGCAGCACAGGTGAGATATAGGAACTCTGCTGAGATATAGGATCTCTGGTGAAGTATAGAAACCCATGTGAGATATAGAAACTCTGGTTGGATATAGGAACTCGGTTATGAAGGTTTCTGATTGTTTTTCCAAAAATGTTATCTAAGGGTTTATAAGATCTCAGACAACAATGAGTAAAATCTACTCATGAGTTACTTATTGCCCTTGATTATGTCCAAACAAGGGAATTTACTACAGATTGTTTGATGCAACCCCTTGTGGTTAGTGCAGTAGACTTTTGTATGTCTAATTTCAGATTGTGTTATGCAGTCCCCTGTGTCTAGTGGGCTATATTACTGTTGAGATTGTATTATGCAACCCCCTGTGTCTAGTGGGCTATACTGGTGTATCTATATTTCAGATTGTATTATGCAACCCCCTGTGTCTAGTGGGCTATACAGTTTTATCACATAACGTCCCTTGTTAGCAGTGTCGAACACCCATGTAATATTCTGTTGTATGACACACGTGTAAAACAGCCTGGAACGATTTCGATTAGTTGAGTTAAACCTGTAACACTACGCAAGTTTATTAACTGAAACTATTTTATTTATTACAAATTCACCCAGATCTGAGTCATAAACTTATTATTTGTAACAGCTTATAAAAATAATGCACGTTATACAAAACATTGTTGTTGGTTTGTTAAAAATTTGGCGTAAACTGCTATTTTGTAAAGAGGTAAAACACGAACTCTTTTATAAGCAACGTTATGTGCGAGACGCGAAGTTACGACGTCACATATTTTATGACGTTTTGGCGCTAAAGTGTGACTGACGTCGTGGCGGTTCTATGTCCATCTGAATTAATTTTTACTAATTTGATTTCAATGTTATGTGATAAAAAGGATCTTAAACTCGTTTCCATTCCATATAAGATTTATGAAACTCGTTATGAATTATGTTTAATATATATTAAAATAATTCATAACTCGTTTCATAAATCTTATATGAAATGGGAACTTAAGATCCTCTATGTATCTCTATTTCAGATTGTGTTATGCAACCCCCTGTGTCTAGTGGGCTATACAATTGTATCTCTATTTCAGATTTTATTATGCAACCCCCTGTGTCTAGTGGGCCATACAGTTGTATCTCTATTTCAGATTGTATTATGCAACCCCCTGTGTCTAGTGGGCTATACAGTTGTATCTCTATTTCAGTTTGTGTTATGCAACCCCCTGTGTCTAGTGGGCTATACCATTGTATCTCTGTTTCAGATTGTATTATGCAACCCTCTGTGTCTAGTGGGCTATACAGTTGTATCTCTGTTTCAGATTGTGTTATGCAACCCCCTGTGTCTTGTGGGCTATACAGTTGTATCTCTATTTCAGGTTGTATTATGCAACCCCCTGTGTCTAGTGGGCTATACTGTTGTATCGCTATGTCAGATTTTATTATACAACCCCCTGTGTCTAGTGGGCTATACAGTTGTATCTCTATTTCAGATTGTATTATGCAACCCCCTGTGTCTAGTGGGCTATACAGTTGTATCGTGGAGATTTTTCAGGGAGAGGATCTGGGAGGAGGAGATATATTTATTAAACTTTTTCGGAGAAGATTACCTGGAATATCAGAAGAGAGTGGGGACGGGGCTGCCCTTTATATATGGCTACAAGGGCCAGCTGTGATGAATATACTGTACTGTATACATACATGTAAATAAGTGGTTACTTCTGTCTGTTTAAAGAGACACATGGCAATCTTTAAATATTTTAAAAGCGTTAGAATTAGTACAATGGTTTCTTAATCTAGTATCAGTTTGCCCTTTAAACTGGTTGCATATAGTTATATAAAAGTGATACAATTTGGAGTATTCTTTTTCTTCAAATTCCAGGCCTGCCAAATCTCCAATAAAACCCAGATTTTTCGCGTACTCTTCAAATCTCCGGATTTAAGTGTGCAATCTCCATATTTTCATAAAAACAAAATGTTCATGATTTAACAGCTGTATTTTCACAGGTTATCAACTATTTTCTGCACTGGTCCTGTTCAGAGGAGTTTTACAATTGTCAAATCAATGAGGGTAGTCAGTGTAATGCACTGACTGAATATACATGTCCCTAGGACATGATCAGTTCCTTTAGTGATATAACAACATGTGCAATAGCAGCAATATATCTCTGGCTTCTTTAATTGGTCAACCGAGTGAAATAGCAAGTGTTAAAAACACTTAAATTTCCATTTAAAAATGTTGTTTGCACGCTTTAAGTCTTAAATTTTAAAAATCTCAGTTTTGGCAGCCCTGTAATTTTATCACAGTTTTAACATTATACTCAACATATAGTAATATGCAAAAACAATTTGCTTTGAACAAATCAAATAATTATTAAAAATGGTTTTGCAACTGCATGAGTCATGTAAAAAACAGAACAACATGAGTTTAAAAATAAAATAACGGTTACCATGGTTACTGTGTGTCCCTTTAACCACTTTTAACGCTGTGCTTTGACAATTAACATGACGCCAGTACTTCGATATCTCCACCCTATTGTTGATGTCGGAGTATACTGACAGTAGTTTATATTATAATATTGCTCATGCTTTTGTTTGTCAGAGGTATCGTATTGGTTTGATTGGTTGAAATAGATAAATGATTGAAAACTGGCGTTGGGTTAATTATATATTTATTGGAATGGAGATATGGACACATTGTAGATTGTTTATATGTATTATGGGAAATGGTTTGCACTGTAGAGATATGGAAAATATGAGGGCATTATGAAAGTATACGGATGGAAAAAAAACAGTTTATCCTACACATGATTTGTTATTAACATTGTCAGAGCTCCAGATAAGGTGCGTTGTTATGTTTTTGACGCATGAAAGGTGTAAAAACGCACTCAAAATAGATTTCCAATCAGCTAATCATATCACGGAGACGCTTGCTCTGTGATAAAGTAGAATTTGTACAAGCGCTTGTCTGACTGCGATGAATAACGTCGTGATGACACGTAATTTTTCAACAAAATTGCCCTCGAAAGATTTTGCGCTAAACAAAACAGTTCGGACAGAAAGATCAATTCAAATTGTTGGATTCAAAACTTGAATCAATGGATTTGATCGTAAAGGTATTATAAAAGTAATATTAACCAATATTATCGAGAAAGCCGTAAATACGCTGGCAAAATCTGTTCACCGAAGTGTTGGCTAAGAAACATTCAAGAATGGGAAAGCTGCGTACCCCTGTCAAAAAATTACAAGGTGATGCAGAAAATGGCTACAAACTGTTGTGCATTCCATGACAACAATATAAAGCCACTTCCTCGTGGAGTAATAGTGGATAAAAAAATATTCAATATTCAGATTTTTTGATGCAATGCTCGTCAGTAGCTAAAGGTATATTCAGATTTGTTGATGCAATGCTCGTCAGTAGCTAAAGGTATCCCCCACCACACACACACACACCACCCACCCTCAAAAATATACCTATGAAATCTCAATCGCGAAAATTGTTGCTCGAATATTGTATTTCCTATTTGAATATTGTACCTCATTCCAATTTTAGGTTTACAATATAATATTAACCTGAATCCTGTAATATCTGGAGCTCTGGTGATTGTTTTACTTGTTGAAATGCTATCCGTCCAAAATCAGGAATTTAAAGAATTGAAACTTAATACAGAAATATAGCAATATATATACTGAAAGGAAAAAGAAATGAGACACGGGAATTTTATATATATGTACAATATGCAGCTGTTAATCGAATGGTACATGGCTACGTAAGATCCTTTCGGAAAAAAGACTAAAACAACACTTAACACAGCAAATAGTATTCCTGCAAAGTTTCATTACAGAGTACGCGTTTGGCTCAAGCATGTGAGCAAACATAGGATGCAAAATTTTTCCATCTCTTTGCGTTAAATACAGTACTGAACTGGCTCAATTTTCAAAGGGAACTTCAACATTTATGAATTTATTGTTACAACGTGTACTGTGATTGAAACGCCAACAACATCACAGTTTTGAACTTTCTCTAACTAATTGCAACTTTTTTTTTTACACAACATCATGGGATTTCCTTGGAATATATATGGAATTAAGTGTGCAGCATATACAATATATAGCATAAATTCCCGTGTCACAATTCTTTTTTCCTTTCAGTCTAGAAAGAAGTATGTTAAAATGATACAAAGAGCATGTATGACCAGCATATAGAATATAAATATATATTATTGCTTTTGTTATTTGGAAGTTTTGAAGAAAAGAAAAGAAACATTTATTTTTTACTGTTTACGTTCTAAGTGAGTTTAATATACATGTAGAATTAAATTGATGTTTTCTGCCGTTTATTGGATTGTAAACTTTTGAAGAATCGCATACAAATTTAATAAAATTTAAGGATTTTATGATATATTTGTGCATTATATTTGTGCATGATTTATGACAGAAAACATGTCAGTAATTTAATTCTTACAAGTCCAACAAATCATTTTTTGTGGGGTAAAAGACATGTTTAAAATGCAGTTTATTATTTCTAAATCTATAAATTCTCAATATTGTCTTCATATTGCTATGCCTTTGTGTTCTCTATAAATTACAGTCATTTGTTTGTTTTTCTTTAATACAGAGAACAAAGTCATAAAATATTTAAGAGGTGCAATTATTGATAATTAAAGTTTGTTTGTTTGTTTGTTTGGTATTTTGCGTCATTTTCAACACATGTAAGGTTATATATGACGGTCGATTGTTTTGTAGTGGAGGCAGACCACCCACTTTTCCTGGGTAGAACCAGTACTGTACACCTCGTCATCAACAGGCAAATTTTACAACAAATGCACATCTTTTCTAAACCTACTGACGATGAGATGTATATATATATCTTACATAATTTGAGAATCTAAACACTATAAACACAATAGAAATGGCTATAACCAGCCAGGCCAAACACCAAAACTAATACTAAATTAGGGCGCCTGTATCCTATACTGGTGTTCATGGAGGCTATCCCAGTTTTATACCAAATTAGAGCTGTTGTAACCTACACTAGTGTATATGGAGGCTATTCCACTTCTAATACCAAACTAGAGCTGCTGTACCCTATATTAGTGTGTATAGAGGCTATCCCACTTCTAATACCAAATTTGAAAGCCTGTACCCTATATTAGTGTGTATATGGAGACTATCCCACTTCTAGTACCCACTTAAAGCGGATGTACCCTGTACTAGTGGATATGGAGGCTATCCATCTTC
Source organism: Cyrtodaria siliqua (assembly GCA_037043455.1). Taxonomy (NCBI): domain Eukaryota; kingdom Metazoa; phylum Mollusca; class Bivalvia; order Adapedonta; family Hiatellidae; genus Cyrtodaria; species Cyrtodaria siliqua. The sequence goes on from JAWPHD010000291.1 coordinate 433,723, forward strand.
TAATACGAAATTAGAGTGACTGTATCCTATACTAGAGTGCATGGAGGTTATACAACTTCTAATACCAAATTAGGGTGGCTGTATCCTATACTAGTGTGAATGGAGTCTATCCCAATTCTAATACCTAATTAGAGCGGCTGTACCCTATACTAGTGTATATGGAGGATATCCCAATTCTAATACCTAATTAGAGCGGCTGTACCCTATACTTGTGTGCATGGAGGCTATCCCACTTCTAATACCTAATTAGAGCGGCTGTACCCTATACTAGTGTATATGGAGGATATCCCAATTCTAATACCTAATTAGAGCAGCTGTACCCTATACTTGTATGCATGGAGGCTATCCAACTTCTAATACCTAATTAGAGCGGCTGTACCCTATACTTGTGTGCATGGAGGCTATCCCACTTTTAGTACCAACTTAAAGCGGCTGTAACCTACACTAGTGTTTATGAAGGCTATCCAACTTCTAATACCAAATTTGAGCAGCTGTAACCTATACTAGTGTGTATGGAGGCTATCCCACTTCTAATACCAACTTAGGGCGGCTGAACCCTATACTAGAATCTATTGAGGCTATCCCACTTCTAATACCAAATTAGAGCAGATGTACCCTATACTAGTGTGTATGGGGACTATCCCACGTCTAATACCAAATTTGAGCAGCTGTACCCTATACTAGTGTGTATGGATGCTCTCCCACTTCTAATACCAACTTAGATCGGCTGTACCCTATACTAGTATTTATACCAACTTAGAGCGGCTGTACCCTATACTAGTATTTATACCAACTTAGAGCGGTTGTACCCTATACAAGTATTTATGGAGGCTATCCCACTTATAATACCAAATTAGTGCGGCTATACCCTAAACTAGTATTTATGGAGGCCATTCCACTTCTAATACCAAATTTAGAGCGCCTGTACCCTTTACTAGTGTATATGGTGGCTATCCCACTTTTAAGACCAAAGTAGACCGCCTGTACACTATGATAGTGTGTATGGAAGCCATTCCACTTCTAATACCAATTAGAGTGCCTGTACCCTGTAATAGAGTGTATGGTGGCTATCCCACTTTTAATACCATGTTAGAGCGCCTGTACCATATACTAGATTGTATGGAGGTCATCCCACTTCTAATACCAAATTAGTGCGCCTGTACCTTATGCTAGTGTGTATGGAGGCCATCCCACTTCTAATACCTAATTAGGGCGCCTGTACCCTATACTAGTTTGTATGGCGTTGAATTAAGTTTTAACAACTCATAATTCATTTTACGCATCTTCAGTCCAGGGTATTTTAAGAGCACATGAATACACCTATACTTTTAATTGGCACATTAACATTATTATATGCCCTGAACACCTGGATAGTTTTGATTAACGGTTTTGTAGTATAATTTTGCCATTATATGGCCTGTTAGTTCCTTTAAAGATTACTGAGTCATGAACACTTATTGCATGATGCAAGTTTACCAATGGAATGCAGTAAAAAGTATTATGTTAAAATTATTGAGCAATAAACCTTGTAGAAATCATGCCGTGGTAACTGCTGATTATTTAATCTGGATCATTGTCGATATTCTGTTTATAGATCCCCTGGCTCAAGGTCATCTATTGGGATAACTCTTCATCCATCGTCCAACCATTTAACTTTTGCTTTAAACAACTTCTCATTACGTGGTCCCGCCTTAATTCCATTAAGCGATAGGAAAGCTTATATTAGCATGATTTTTTAACGAAAAAAAAACATGTTAAAAAACATTTTTATTGAAAAATGCGATAACCTGTTTAAATTGCATATTAAATGTTGTAATTTTACAATATGCAAACCTTTTAAGCCGAAATTATGGTTTATTTCATACCCCAGCCAACCCCATTTTCGCTTCTTTGAGAAGGGGTTGGATAGGGTATGAAAGTTAGTACTCGGACAATGTAATGTCTCAGAAATCACTTGGTCAATTTTGACCAAACTTCTCATGTATGATCCTTAGATGAATACTTTTCAAATTTGTTATAATGAGGTCCACGTGACATCCAAGATGGCCGCCGTTTAACCATAAAAGTTTCAAACCTTAAAAAAATCTCAAAAACCGCTGACAGATTTCGACAGTTTTTCTTTTCAAATGATCGCCAATGCCTAGACTATCCAGTTTGTTCAAATGGCCATGCCCCAGGGATCCAAAGTTTGTATATGGAGATTTGCTTGTTTTGCATAGATAGGAAAAATACATATTCTTCTCAGACAAGGCACACATAACTCATATATTACATGTAGCATCAGCTTATGATCCTCTAGTAGATTCAAATAGTGACCCTGGGGTCACAGTTTTACATAGACTTACATAGGGAAAAGCTTTTAAATTCTTCTTCTCTGAAGCTACAAGAGCCAGAGGTTTAATATTTTGTAGTTAACTATAAGCTTATTGTCCTCTACCACATTTGTTCAAATCATGACACTGGGGTCACATTTGTCCCCATACCCAGGGTTCACATGTGTTTAGGGATTTTTTTTTAAAATCTTCTCTGGAACTGCAAAAGCCAGAGGTTGAATATTTTGTATATATTTACTACAAGCTTATGGTCCTCTATCAAGCATGTTCAAATGGTGGCCCAGGGGTCGCATTTGGACCCGCCCCAGGGTTCACATGTTCTAGGTCCTTTGGGATCATCAAGCCCATTCTGTGTTCCTTTAAAGTAGAATATCGCTTAAGACGGAGCTAGGAGGCGTGACAGGTGTTGCATCTTATATTTACCTCTCATGAACAGACTCACTAAAACCGAGTCTGCTACTTTTCTCTCTTGTTTGTGTTTGTTGCTTCCAAGGGATCACCGTTTCTGTATTTATTCACATTCATACTAGTGTTTAGTGCTGTGTGGCGGCCGTAAAAAGTCGCCCCGACTGCAAATCAGTAGTATTATTATTTACTGGTCCTTTGGGATTATCAAGCCCATTCTGTGCTGCTTTAAAGTAGAAAATCGCTTAAGCAGATGCTAGGAGGCATGAGAGGTGTTGCATCTTATAAACACCTCTCATGAACAGACTCAATAAAACCGAGTCTGCTCTCGTGTTTGTGTTTGTTGTTTCCAAGGGATCACCGTTTCTGTATTTATAGACATTCGCACTATGTTGTTTAGTGCTGTGTGGAGGCCGTAAAAAGTCGTGCCGACTACAGATCAGTAATGTTATTATTTACTGGTTCTTTGGAATCATCAAGCCCATTCTGTGTTGCTTTAAGTAGAATATCGCTAAAGCCATTGCTAGGAGGCGTGAGAGGTGTTGCATCTTATAATTACCTCTCATGAACAGACTCAATAAAACCGACTCTGCTACTTTTCTCTCTTGTTTGTGTTTGTTGCTTACAAGGATCACCTTTTCAGTATTTATTTACGTATACTTATATATGGGAAAACATAAAATCTCCTTCTCTGAAACTAGGAGAGCCAGAGATTTAATATTTATACCCCATCTTTCACAAAGTAAAGTGGCGACTGTGTCGGAATATCATTGTCCCATTCCTTAAACTAGTGTTGTTCCGATTAATCGATTTGATTGATCATCGATCAGTTATGCCTTTGATCTGATTAATCGATCTGATTTTCATGATCGACTTTACTCGGTTGTTGAAAATTATGGCTTATGTCCTTCTCTTGTTCTAAAAATTATACAAGAAAATAAAATGAGTTTTGCAACAAGTAATCACGTATTTATAGTGGGTATCACAACTTAGTTTTTAAAATATATGTTGATCAGTCTCATTCAGGAAATCACGAAAAGAATGGACAGTATCAGAAGTGTTAGCCTTGTTGAGATACAATGGAGATTACAAGACAGCAACAGTAGAGTTTAGTTGGTGGCATGTTGGTGTAGAAACCCATTGTTGATAGTCTGTAGAAGATTGCAAAGTCAAAGTAGATTAGTGTTGCAACAGAAGAATTTGGCCAATCGGATTGCCCGCAGAATTATGACTAGGTCAATCCGATTGCCGGCTAGAAATCGTCTCGTCCAATCAGGAGATCGGAGATGAGAGGCGCCAAATATGTCCCAAGTATGTCAATCTGGCTGCACGTGATTCTGTTGGTAATGGCTCCTCCGGTATCCACACCGTCATATAATGGTAATTTTATAACCCCAGGGTTCCGTACACCATTCGAAATGCAAAAACCCGCAGGGTCCCGTACATCACACTACAGGTGCACATCTTGCAGGGTTAATCCGACGCAAATGGTCCAGGGTGAGCTGTTGAAATCCATTGTAGTCTGCCTTTTGTCATCATATGGGGGGACTCGCAGAGACAAGGGGTATCTCGCTGGTCCAACGTCATTTTCCAGTAGTCGTCTAAGAGTACCTCTTCGGGGCCACGTTAAAAAAATGTGCAAATGTTAATAATTGGGCAATATCCAAGCCTACCCGCGGCTACCATATCTTACAGGTTTTTGTTTATTTACTGCACATGGTGCCGACGATTCCAAATCAAATCAGATCTTTTATTGGTCTAAAATCCAACAGTAGGAATATCACCAAACGATTCCAGCAAGCGGCACGCCTTGCGGCGTCACTTTGTCCCAGATGGCCGCAAGACATCCTGCCTATTCGATGGTCTGAATTGGAATAGAAGTTATCATGACGAATGCATTTTTCTACATGAGGTGACAGTAACTTTGGCCTACTGACCCCAAAAGATAAGGTCACTGTGACCTTGACCTACAGGCCCCAAAAGGGGAGCATTCCTCCTATCAACTAGGGCAATGTATCTATGAAGATTTATGAGTGTAGGTGTTATTGTTTTGAAGTTACTTAGTGGAATGGATATTTCAATATAAGGTTATCTTGACCTTTGACCTACTGGCCCCCAAACAATAGGGCTCCTCTCACCTATGAAGTTTTATGAGTGTAGGTTTTATGGTTTTGAGGTTATGCGGAATTTCCACATAAGGTGATTGCGACCTTGACCTTTGACCTACTGACCCCAAAAGCAATAGGGTTCCTCCTCTCACCTAGGACAATGCACCTATGAAGTTTGATGAGTGTAGGTATTACGGTTTTGAAGTTAGTGTGCGGAATGTATATTCCCATATAAAGTCACTTTGACCTACTGTCCCCAAATGCAATAAGGTTCCTCCTCTCACCTAGGGCAATGTACCTATGACGTTTTATGAGTGTAGGTGTTATGATTTTTAGCTCAACTGGCCAAAGGCCAGCAGAGCTTATGTGATGGTGAGTCGTCCATCGTCCATCCGTCGTCCATTAACTTTTGCCTTGTGAAAACTCTAGGGCCTTCATTATTAATCGGATATTTTAATACGAAACCTTGTCAGTGTCTTTATATCAATGAAAGCTCGGACAAGTTCGGAAACCAGCCAGATCGGATTGGTTTCATATGCACCATATTAATTCTTGTGAACACTCTAGCACCTTCATTTATTACTTGATCTTTAACAAACTTGCAAAGATTGTTATTATCAATGAAAGCTCAGAAAAGTTCGAAAACTAGCAAAATTGGGTCAGTAACACCAGAGTTATGGCCCTTGTTTTTAATGAAAAACTCCATTTTCTGCCTTGTGAACTTTCATTTATTTTGATCTTTACAAAACTTGCACAGATTGTTAATATCAATGAAAGCTTGGGCAGGTTCGAAAACCAGCTAAATTGAGTCAGTAACACCAGAGTTATGGCCCTTGTTTATTCTGAAAATGCCATTTTCTTTGTGAACAATATAGCACCTTCATGTATTATTTGATCTTTACCAAACTTGCACATATTGTTAATATCAATGAAAGCTCGAACAAGTTTGAAATCCAGCTAAATTGTGTCAGTAACACCAGAGTTATGGCCCTTGTTTTTTCTGAAAAATGCCATTCTCCTTGTGAACACTAGCACCTTCATTTATTATTTGATCTTTACCAATCTTGCACAGATTGTTAATATCAATGAAAGCTTGGACAAGTTCGAAAAACAGCTAACTTCGGTCATTAACACCAGAGTTATGGCCCTTGTTTTTTTCCTGAAAAATGCCATTTTCTGCCTTGTGAACACTTTAGCACCTTCATGTATTTAATTGATCTTTACCAAAATTGCACAGTTGTTGTTTTTTTTTACTTGTTTTTTTTTTTTTTTTTTAATATTTTTGTTTTTTGTTTTGATTTTTTTTTTTTTTTTTTTTTGACGCCGTGATGGATTTAACGAAAGTTAGCAGGAAGCCTCTTGTTAAGTTATTGTTCGGAAGGCATATTTCCAAATAAGGTGACCTTGACCTTTGACTTACAGGCCCCAAAAACAATAGGGTTCATCCTCATACCTAGGGTAATGTACCTATGAAGTTTTATGAGTGTAGGTGTTACTGTTTTGAAGTTACTATGCGGAATGCATATTTCCATATAAGGTTACCTTGACCTTGACATTTGACCTACTCGCCCCAAAAAGAACAGGAGTCCTCCTCTCACCTAGGGCAATGTAATTATGAAGTTTCATGAGTGTAGGTGTTATGGTTTTGAAGTTATTGTGCGAAATGCATATTTCCCTATAAGGTCACCGTGGCTTTTACCTACTGGCCCCAAAAACAATAGAGTTCCTCATCTCACCTAGGGCAATGTACCTATGAAGTTTCATGAGTGTAGGTGTTATGGTGTGGAGACGTCACTTATATGTGAAACTTGACGTTTATTACCAATTTTATCAAGAGCATCTCCTGAATTTGTAATTGACCAAAATAAATTAATCCCAGAGTTTTCATAAACTTTAGCACAATGTTGTTCAACACGATCTTTAACGGCAGTAAGACAAGAAGTTAAAAGTTTGGGAAGTTTGAAGTGGTGCAGGCACTAGAATTCGAAATGAAGCGGGATTTGTAACCGTGTGGTCCTCTATCAAGTTTGTTCCAATTGTGAAATTGGGGCGTTACGAACTTCCTTGAGGTAAGATGAAGGTGTCGTATGAAGTTTCATGAACATAGGACAAATACTTTTCAAATTATGGCCAATGTTAGGTTGCAGGTTAAGTAGCGACGGACGATGACGGACGGACGAAGTGAATCCTAAGTGTCTGCCGTTGCTACGCATGCGACACAAACATTTCCACATATTACATTGACTTGACAATTGACTAGTCTTGCTTATCAGTCCCTAAAACAGGATGCACATGTCTTCTCCCGTCCAATGAAGAAGTACGAGGGTCGATGGTTACAAAAATATATACGATAAATTCAATTACAAAATGAGAAAAATGGTTCTATAGAAATGACAGCACCCAAACGCAACAGTAGCATAGGTCCGCACTGCACCAAAAACAACAAATAATAATATACATTGAAAATGATACTACACAACACACCTAGTGGTGAAGGCAGGGTACTGACTAGGAACGGTCAATAGGCAATAAGACCTACTGGTTAGCTTAAAACGATTTTATGTGTACACAACCTCGCTATTATCCTGTCTTTATCGCTCAGATTTACAAGACGGCGTAAATAAAAAGTACATCCCATCAAAAGGAAGTCTAACAATCAAGTTCACATCCAGGGAAATTAGGAAACTATACACGAACATATTATTGTAAAACTATACAAAAAAACAAGTAGAAACACCAGGATGTATCCAGAATTGTACTGAACAACCACAGCAGTTGCAGCCGCCAAAGAGAAACCCGGTCTAGGGTACAACCATAAAATCCGAGAGCAAAATCACTAACCTCCTCTTTCAGGGTTTCAGAAAGTGCAATCATGGAGTCCCACGCGGTTGTCCGGTCATCGAACAAGAGAAAAATGAAGTGTAGTGGAGTGGAGTGAATCACCAAGCATGAAGAGCGTTGCAATACTAAAGGGTCGTATCTTTTTTTGGCAAATTTTCTAATTGTGGTCAGGAAATCCGCCAAACCATTTATTTTCCGAAGTTGAATTGATTGAATTGGGGTTTTAAGGCGCACCAACACATGAAAGGTTATATGGCGTCTAACAGGAATGAATATGTCAGGCTCATCCTCCATGTACATCGAGATAAAATATGGAGAATGGGCCAAGAACCTTCTCACCTGCAGAACGGCAGAGTTGCTGCAAATTCTATTGTAGACACTCCATTTACGTCGGAGCCACGTTTATTGTTTTTCTGCCGCTGCTCTAGTGATTTGAGCGAGATGGCACCTGAAACAATGCATGGGTCATGATGAAGACCTGTTGATAAACCACACCTCCATAGATTATGATATTTCAAGTCGCAGAACAGTTAGGTTACTTCTCTAGCAGGATTTCGTTACGGAGATAGAACTTTGAGAACGATCTACGTAGTTTTTGATAACGAGAACTGAAAGTGTTTACTTGTAATACATGTAAATTGATTTCGATCATTGACATCCTTAACATCGTTACATGCCCTTGCAGAACGAATGACCTGGGAGATATAAACCCCTTATGACATAGCAAGAGGTACATCGCCATCTAAATGTGGACAGTTAACGATGTCAAAGTTAAAGTCATCTCTCTTATCATAGGTTTTAGTACGTGTGTAATCATTTCAATTCAAGAGATATCCAAACTGTTGGCTTTATTCAACGTGAGCTCTGGTGGATAAATATTAGTGATCGCCAGTGAAGCAGAGAGGAATTTTACACATAAAATTGTATACGTACTTCGATAATATCAAATATTGTCTTCATCTAGGCAGTAAGTGCATGTTTATCTGCGCTTTCGCGTTTATGCCACTTAGTACAAACATCTTCTAATGAATCCGCAATTTCATTGCGACAGGCATTAAGATCAATATCCGATCGTAGGCAACATATGGGACTTTTGGTAATAAGCTGCCTCATGCGTTCATCCTCAAAAATATCAAGATTGCCAGTGAGTATATGACCGGTACGTTCTTAACAAATTTAGAATTCTGACATTCTCAATCATTGGGATTAGAATTCTTCATTTCAAGATTAGAAACTATCCTACTGAAACTGAAAATAAGATTTCTAGTTGATATCTTATATTAATAACATACGATTGGTGTCTCGATAATCTTGAATTATTTCGGGATTTTGTCGGTATCCCGCTTGTCACTGAAGACATTGGCTAAATTAATGAAATCTATGCAAGCAACGAACCAGACTGAAACTACTAGCAATAATTAGGCCAAGGCATTTTACGTTGTTGTCTGAAAGATTGTAATATTTTGAAAAGTCATGCGACACAAAAAAAGTTGTGCCCTGCGCCAACTCAGTTGAAGGCAGAATATGCTTATTATTTAAAAATGTAAAATAAAACTGTTGACAAAGTGTTCTGAAACGTTACAACTTTACTTAGAGATTTAAAAATCCATAAATCAAATCCACGGAATAGAATTAAACTTTACACACTATGCCGAATACATATCAGTGTACTAATTACACTATCCCCAGTACACTGTGCTGACGCTAAGCACACATCCAGAAGCATGCAGATCCAAATGGTTTATGTATAGCACTGGTATTGTTTTAAGTCCCAACGCTACTTGGTCATTGAAAAAGCATGAGAAGCTTGAATATGTACAGCCAGCACGCTTCATGACTGATCAACTCAGGTATATAAATTGAGACCCGCTCTTAGTTTTTTTATGTGTATACCATTGCTAAATTGAGGGTAAGAAGAGCTTAACAACACTTTGTAATTTACTTTAATGAAAAAATATATGTTCATAATTTAGCTTTTGAATACAAAACTTATCTGGTATTTTTTAATTGTTTTTAGACCAAAAATCAGAGCAGAACACAATAAATATACAACATTCTTTAATGTGTTATTATGTGTACTGGTCACAAATGCTTTATTGGGTGGGCCTCATAATCTGAAGAAAAACTGAATATCACACTTTGCTCATACAGAACTTTTATTTATCACATAACGCCCCTTGTTAGCAGTGTCGAACACCCATTTAATATTCTATTGAATGGCACACGTGTAATACAACCTGGAACGATTTTGATTGGTTGAGTTAAACCTGTAACACTACGCAAGTTTATTAACAGAAACTATTTTATTTATTACAAATTCACCCAGATCTGAGTCAAAAATGTATTAGTTGTGACAGCTTATAAAAATAATGCTAGTTATACAAAACATTGTTGTTGGTTTGTTAAAAAGTTGGCGTAAACTGCTATTTTATAAAGAGGTAAAAGACGAACTATTTATACGCAACGTTATGTGTGAGACGCGACGTTACGACGTCATATATTTTATGACGTTTTGGCGCTAAAGTGTGTCTGACGTCGTGGCGGTTCTGTGTCCATCTGAATTAATTTTTACTAATTTGATTGCAATGTTATGTGATAAAAAGGATCTTAAACTCGTTCCCATTCCATATAAGATTTATGAAACTCGTTATGAATTATTTTTAATTTTAACTCGCCAAAAGGCTCGTTAAAATTAAAATAATTCATAACTCGTTTCATAAATCTTATATGAAATGGGAACTCGTTTAAGATCCTCTGTAAATATTGTTAAATTCTGCGACAGACACACATTTCTTAAATCTACGTTTTGAAGTATGATTCTTTCTACGACCATGCGACTCTCGTTTACGTTTACGAGTAGACAATATGCTGAACAAATCTATTTCAGGAGTATTTGAAATGTTTCCATTCTTATAAATGTTATGATTTAGGCCTAATGGATAAGGGGTTTGTAATTGTGTAATCCATTTCAGTTCAGCAATATATGTCTAGCTTGTATCTTGTATCTGTGGTAGCAACTTTATCAGATTTAATGAATGTCACAGGATAAATGATAACATCATGTATAGAATGCCCCGAATCCCTAAAGCATGTATAAAGAAAATGTTAAATCGTTTCAATTGACGCATTTTATATAAAATTCACGAAAACGACCTTTATGGAGTGACCAGTTTGTGGTGATTTCAGGTTAACACATATACGATATCGCTAGATAGCCATGACATGTCTGAAGGTATATTGATACTGAACACTCTACCATTTGTTGTGGATTTGATATTGGATTTTTGGTGACAAGTATTTACGAGGTTTAAGAGATGAAAGAACGACTTTCGATCTTTTTAATTTATGGTTGTTTTTACAAGGTATAATAGGACAAAGCAAAACCACGCTGAAACCACGCTGACGCCGCCATCTCTATAGGGCAGGAAGTAATATCAACAATGAACACATACGCGTCCTAACTTCCAAGAACTATCAGTCAAACTGTTTGACCATAACTGCTTGTTTGTAATTAGGTTTTGATTTACAAGTTTACGAAGTGAGTTGTTTTTGCATTTTACTAATTGATGGTTATATTGCACCAATAGTATACTTAACAAAATGCATAAGTACCCAGTTGTATGAGCAATGCTCAAAGAAAATTATTTTAAGAGACAGGCCCAGGGCTTGTTGCTTCTGAAAATGTACAGGCCCTGATTTAAAATGGACAGGTCCTGATTTAAAATGGAAAGGTCCAATTTTTTTATTTTTTTTGTCTTTATTCGCTTTTATAGCACACATTTGTTACGTATGTATTACTCAAATTCAGAACCCCTGACTATATTTTTCTTTTTGTTACCACTTTATGCTCCCTAGTCAGCAGACTTATTTATCACTTCATTAGAATAGAATATTACATTGAAATTTACAACCGATGCAAAGGAGAGTACTAGCACTTTTGGCAAACGATAATAATCAGAGCCGACTTGGTGAAACTGGAGCCAACTTGGAGCCAAATTTTTAATCAGGTATTATTAGACTATCAGGGCCTCCTCTGGCTATATTTTTCATTTTGTCCAAGTTAAAGAATTAGGAGCCTAGAGTAATATTCATTTAAAAGTAGGATTCCAGGAACTCCTTACACATGATAAAAAAAAGAATGATGGATTAAATAATGAATAGAAATGTTTTTCTTATTCAATTAAGTAAAAAAAAAAGAATCCGAAATTATGTACCATCCGAACTACTATGAAACCGCACTTTTAAGACCCGACAATTTCACAAACATTCAATCGAAATACCATCCATTAGGAACTTTTTTCATGTAATAATGTGTTTTGAATGCCAAAAATGGTATTTCTTATCAAAGAGGAAAGAAAACACAACCCTAATAGCAGGATAATGTAGTTTTACGTCAGAAATTGTCGATCTCAAAGTTGTGACAAACTGCCGACATGACGCCAGGCAAAATATTCAAACTTCTTATTGTTTCAATTTGTGTATAACACATTTTAATTACTTTATTGCAAGTGTTTTCATAGTTCAGAATAACATGGGAGTATTTTGTCTTGAGGATCTTGAGATCAAGGGGGGGGGGGGGGAAATTTGAACAGGCCCGACGGGCTCCTTGTATGCAAAATGAGACAGGCCCGGAATGGATTTCGAGGAGCCCCGGGCGTCGGGCTATCCTATTCTTGGAGCACTGATGAGTGTTGTATACTTAACAAAATGCATAAGTACCCAGTTGTATCAGTGTTGTATACTTAACAAAATGCATAAGTACCCAGTTGTATGAGTGTTGTATACTTAACAAAATGCATAAGTACCCAGTTGTATGAATGTTGTATACTTAACAAAATGCATTAGTACCCAGTTGTATGAATGTTGTATACTTAACAAAATGCATAAGTACCCAGTTGTATGAATGTTGTATACTTAACAAAATGCATAAGTACCCAGTTGTATGAATGTTGTATACTTAACAAAATGCATAAGTACCCAGTTGTATGAATGTTGTATACTTAACAAAATGCATAAGTACCCAGTTGTATGAGTGTTGTATACTTAACAAAATGCATAAGTACCCAGTTGTATGAGTGTTGTATACTTAACAAAATGCATAAGTACCCAGTTGTATGAGTGTTGTATACTTAACAAAATGCATAAGTACCCAGTTGTATCAGTGTTGTATACTTAACAAAATGCATAAGTATCCAGTTGTAAAAGTGTTGTAATTTATTTCTAAGAAAACACATCAACTTGAAAGCTTAAAAATGTGTTTAAGCGATCTGAACTCGTTAGTTTGTAGTTCAACCGTAACTGCAATCAAGAGTCACTCAAAATGCCCAAAACAACGAGAATATTATTGACATATTATTATTATTAGGCCATAATATATTAATAGCTAGTTTCTCATCCAAATTTATTTCAAAATAGGGGCGGGGTGAATTTTATTTTTTATTTTCTATTTTATACGACAAATGGAAAATGGCCTCGGCACAAGGCAAAACTAGTAAAACATACTACTGAGTACTTTCAAGATTGAAAACACATATTTAATAGTGTTTCATACTTTCAGCAATTATTTTTATCATTTTTTTAATATATATTTTTTATTTTAATATTAATTTTTTTTAAGAAATAAACATAACCGGGGCGGCATAAAAAAACGGGGGCGGGGTGGGGATGAGAATCTAGCAATTAATTTATTATGGCCTTAGGTGGATACTGAGGAATTTTGACTAGTTAATGTTGAAATCTATGGTAGAATAACAAGGCAAATTCTCCAAATGATATAACCTTTCATTTTCTTATATGCAAGCAGGTTTAAACTAAAAATGATATGGATGAATAAATCGAATTGCCCCGTTTAGTTTTCTGATTTAAGATCTGGAGGCAAACACCTTTAACCCTTTCGCCACCAAATTTCAAATGTCGTCTGCTAAAATTTGAATTCAAACCTTCCGGCAATATTTTATATATAAAGTGTTATTGAAAACACTCGTACTGACTGGCGAACAGTGTAAACCTTGGTCACCCTGCACATAATGGGCACGATGAGCATACACTGGTCGTAAAATCAATGTTTTGACTGTGGCAGCGAAAGGGTTAATATGAAAGAAGAATACAGCAGTCATACAGCACGTGCCCAAACATTCCCAATCCGACACATTACTGAACACACTGGAAAGTGAGATTGATATAATATAATATAATATAATGCAATCAATTTCAGCCGATTATGTAACCCATTATGTGTGTCAATACCCGGTATCTGTGTCGATAAGCACTAGCACTGCTTTTTTGGACAATAACACACCATCTGTGCGTTACCTGGTCGGTAACACACTTTCTGTGCCGATAACACACTGTGCGAATAACACACAATAAACACAGTATGTCCGATAACACACTATGTTTATTTGTTATACAGAAAATTGCTCGGACGTTTATTTATTCGAGCATACTGACACATAATTTTATGACGCCTGTTTTGAAAGCTATATAGCCATTCGCAACATCTCGTACACTGCATTCGCAACATCTCGTACACTGCTTCGCAGCATGACTCGAATGTATTACGCAGGTTTCCATATTGGTTACGTCATACTAGCGTGATGCGCGTCAGATTCCCGCCAAAACGAATTTGCATTCAAAATCAAAGTTATCTTCAACATTTTGCAATGTCATTTAGCCGATTTCACCAACTGCAGTTTATTTACGTGAAAGTAGTGATAAAGCCTTCATCTGTATTGTAAATAACAAACATGCAACGCAAATCATACATCAGCACGTGTGGCAAGCGGCCATAATGTTTATGTAGCAACAGTGCACTATTTTCTGTGCCGTTGCCTTCCGGCTAACAGAATGTTAAGATTTTGAACATACCGAAGCGTCGTGATACACACGAGGCGGGATCCGAGGAATGACTAATCTCGATCATCCAGACCTCTCTCAAAGAAGTCCAAACGATGTAGATCTAACAACAAACAGATATGAAACCTCGCGCTTTATCGCGATTTCTCGTGACCACCCTTTGTTCTCCATAAAAGCGGTACGAGATTAGTTACGCGCATGCGCATGTCGAATAACACCAAATGCGCATGTCGAATAACACCGTTACTACGGAAGCGTCAATAAAGATAAAGATTGACGAAGGGGTTCTGTTTTTAAATCGTTCGCTCAAATTGTCCAGTTCTAAATAAAAATATATATAAATAAATCAAATAGCAATTAATGTCTTCTTTGAATTTAACGTACGTTCAAGACAAGCAATAGGAGTTCTGATAAAGGTGTAAAGGTGTAATATACCAGATAATATGAGCGAAAATATAGAACTAGCCAAAATAAGTGTGAAAAATAGATGAACTCCTGTCGATCGTGTTGTTATAGCGATTTACATGTAGTGTCACACCAGCATGTGTGTATTACCCCTAATAAAAGATGCATGGCAGGGTTGATTTCCTGAAGATCGCCGTGTTGCTTTAGCGATATGTCACGTCAATGGGGTGTGAATATACACCTCGAGTCTAGACCTTAGGGGTGATGTTGATAAAGTAATATAATTTGACACGTGTGTGGTCTGTATATGCATGCTTGGGCAATATCCTGGTTTAGCCCCAATTGGGGCTAAAGTTTTGACCTCTAAATTCTGACATTCGGCTAACCTATAAATCACATTGCAATAATGTTACATTCGGATAGCTTTTAACTTTATCGCTATATCATTCGGGCAACTTGGTTGTTATGGAAGTCTTTCAACTCTGCAAATGTTATTACGGAATAAACGGCATACATGGAAGTTGACATATACTAAAAGTGAGAAATACCATGTACCTGAATTGAAGAGGAAATAAATCGTATAATCACTGTAATACTGTTTAGAAAGCATGCGGTGACATATTTCGTAAAATACACACACTCATATGCGCTTTATTCCGTCGACAGTTAGGTCTATCTTCGTCTCAATACCTCCACGGATAAGGGTATGCAAAATCTTTGAACTCACTTGCTGTTATTACGGAATGAACCGCATACATAGAAGTTGACATTTACTAAAAGTGAGAATGAATTAAACACGAAATAAATCGTATATTCACTCTAATACTGTTTAGAAAGCATACGGTGATATATTTCTAAAATAAACACACTCATATGCGGTTTATTCCGTAGATCTTTAGTTCTATCTCCGTCTCAATACCTCCATGGATAAGGGTATGCAAAATCTTTCAACTCACATGATGTTATTACGGAATAAACCGCATACATAGACGTTGACATGTACTAAAAGTGACAATTACCATGTATGTGAATTAAACACCAAATAAATCGTATATTCACTCGAATACTGTTTAGAAGGCATACGGTGATATATTTGTAAAATATACACACTCATATGCGCTTTATTCAGTCCATAAATACTTCCATCTTCGTTTCAGTGGATCGACAGGTAAGGTTACATAAAATATTCACGATAATTGGTGAGTATTTATCAATTACCGTGAACACTTCTTTGTGAAACTAATGCATGTGCACGATTTTCTTGTAAATTAATACACTTCCTCTGTTATATACTCCTGGTTTAGCCCCAATTTCTATGCAAATCGCATGTCATTTTACATACACTTGGGGCTAAAGTTTTAGCCCCAATTGCATGTAAAATTACACTGCATTTCTATAGAAATTGGGGCTAAAACTTTAGCCCCAAGTTCACATTTAAAGACACTTCGCTACCCCCAAAACATTACCATGCCCCATTTTGCTGAAGCAATTCATCCCCCGAAGAAAACCCTCTTCCGGGAATACTTCCCTTCAGTGGCTTTACATATAAATGATGCTTAACAACTAATTTCCTCGCCCCTATATATACTCCTGGTTTAGCCCCAATTTCTATGCAAATCGCATGCCATTTTACATACACTTGGGGCTAAAGTTTTAGCCCCAATTGCATGTAAAATTACACTGCATTTCTATAGAAATTGGGGCTAAAACTTTAGCCCCAAGTTCATATTTAAAGACACTTCGCTACCCCCAAAACATTACCATGCCCCATTTTGCTGAAGCAACTTATCCCCCAAAGAAAACCCTCTTCCCGGGAATACTTCCCTTCAGTAGCATTACATATAAATGATGCTTAACAACTAATTTCCTCGCCCTATATATACTCCTGGTTTAGCCGCAATTTCTATGCAAATCGCATGCCATTTTACATACACTTGGGGCTAAAGTTTTAGCCCCAATTGCATGTAAAATTACACTGCATTTCTATAGAAATTGGGGCTAAAACTTTAGCCCCAAGTTCATATTTAAAGACACTTCGCTACCCCCAAAACATTACCATGCCCCATTTTGCTGAAGCAATTTATCCCCCGAAGAAAACCCTCTTCCCGGGAATACTTCCCTTCAGTAGCATTACATATAAATGATGCTTAACAACTAATTTCCTCGCCCTATATATACTCCTGGTTTAGCCCCAATTTCTATGCAAATCGCATGCCATTTTACATACACTTGGGGCTAAAGTTTTAGCCCCAATTGCATGTAAAATTACACTGCATTTCTATAAAATTGGGGCTAAAACTTTAGCCCCAAGTTCATATTTAAAGACACTTCGCTACCCCCAAAACATTACCATGCCCCATTTTGCTGAAGCAATTTATCCCCCGAAGAAAACCCTCTTCCCGGGAATACTTCCCTTCAGTAGCATTACATATAAATGATGCTTAACAACTAATTTCCTCGCCCTATATATACTCCTGGTTTAGCCCCAATTTCTATGCAAATCGCATGCCATTTTACATACACTTGGGGCTAAAGTTTTAGCCCCAATTGCATGTAAAATTACACTGCATTTCTATAGAAATTGGGGCTAAAACTTTAGCCCCAAGTTCATATTTAAAGACACTTCGCTACCCCCAAAACATTACCATGCCCCATTTTGCTGAAGCAATTTATCCCCCGAAGAAAACCCTCTTCCCGGGAATACTTCCCTTCAGTAGCATTACATATAAATGATGCTTAACAACTAATTTCCTCGCCCTATATATACTCCTGGTTTAGCCCCAATTTCTATGCAAATCGCATGCCATTTTACATACACTTGGGGCTAAAGTTTTAGCCCCAATTGCATGTAAAATTACACTGCATTTCTATAGAAATTGGGGCTAAAACTTTAGCCCCAAGTTAATATTTAAAGACACTTCGCAACCCCCAAAACATTACCATGCCCCATTTTGCTGAAGCAATTTATCCCCCGAAGAAAACCCTCTTCCCGGGAATACTTCCCTTCAGTAGCATTACATATAAATGATGCTTAACAACTAATTTCCTCGCCCTATATATACTCCTGGTTTAGCCCCAATTTCTATGCAAATCGCATGCCATTTTACATACACTTGGGGCTAAAGTTTTAGCCCCAATTTCTGTAGAAATGCATTGAAATTCTACATGCAATTGGGGCTAAACCAGGAGTATTTATAGAGAGAGGAAATTAGTGGTTGACCATCATTTATATATAATGCCACTGAAGGGAAGTATTCCCGGGAAGAGGGTTTTCTTTAGGGGATAAATTGCTTTAGTAAAATGGGGCATGGTAATGTTTTGGGGGTAGGGAAGTGTCTTTAAATGTGAACTTG
Organism: Cyrtodaria siliqua; assembly: GCA_037043455.1. Classification (NCBI taxonomy): domain Eukaryota; kingdom Metazoa; phylum Mollusca; class Bivalvia; order Adapedonta; family Hiatellidae; genus Cyrtodaria; species Cyrtodaria siliqua. The sequence continues at coordinate 452,023 of JAWPHD010000291.1, forward strand.
GGGCTAAAGTTTTAGCCCCAATTTCTATAGAAACCCAGTGTAATTTTACATGCAATTGGGGCTAAAACTTTAGCCCCAAGTGTATGTAAAATGGCATGCGATTTGCATAGAAATTGGGGCTAAACCAGGAGTATATATAGGGCGAGGAAAATATTTGTTAAGTACATTTATATGTAATGCTACTGAAGGGAAGTATTCCCGGGAAGAGGGTTTTCTTCGGGGGATAAATTGCTTCAGCAAAATGGGGCATGGTAATGTTTTGGGGGCAGGGAAGTGTCTTTAAATGTGAACTTGGGGCTAAAGTTTTAGCCCCAATTTCTATAGAAATCGAGTGTAATTATACATGCAATTGGGGCTAAAACTTTAGCCCCAAGTGTATATAGAATTACAATCGATTTTCATAGAAATTGTGGCTAAACCAGGAGTATATAACGGAGGAAGTGTATTGATTTAATTTACAGGGAAATCGTGCACATGCATTAGTTTCACAAAGAAGCGTTCACGATAATTGATAAGTACTCACCAATTATCGTGAACGTTTTATATAACCTTATCTATCGAGGTACTGAACAAACATAGAACTATTTATGCACGGCATAAAGCGCATACGAGTGTGTATATTTTACAACCATGTCACCGTATGCTTCGTAAACCATGTTGTAGTTAAAATAGGATTACTTTTGTGATTAATGAACGTACATGTCAATTCTGACTTTTCTTATACACGATCTTATATGTATGCGATTTATTCCGTAATAACATGAGGTGAGTTGAAAGATGTTGCACGTTGCGATATAAATCGAGATGTTGTGATTGGTTTCGAGATGTTGCGATTTTTCACTTGTAGGCAGTAAGAGATGTTGCGATTAGTTTTCACGAGAAAAAAACTGACGGTTTGCCTTGGCAAACTTTAGGCAAAAATCTTCCTCAAAACTTTAGCCCCAATTGGGGCTAAACCAGGATATTGCCCATGCTTGTCTGTAGGACTGTCTGTCAAATAGTCCTGTGTATTAACAAATACTCTTTTCAGGTATATAAAAACCACCATATGTTCATGTCCTCAGTATGTCGGTTTTACAATGTCAAGTTACAGTAAAGACAATTTTCTGTCTTGGGATAATGATATTGATTTAGAGTTCTTATTAGGGGAATATACTGAAGATGATGAACCTACGCATGTGTCAAATGCGGGTGCCGCCACTGTATATGTTTGTCCGGACTGTAACAAAGATTATAAGTCCATCTCAGGGTTTCGCGGTCATGTTCTAAAGAAACAAGAGAAAAACCTTAAAGGTAACTTTATTCACACACTTACCTGGATGTAACGAAACTCAAGTATATTAGAGTTTATGGCCCACCGATACATTTGTGTGTAAACGCATTTTGTTATTTTGAGCTGTCCCAGAGAAAGGAGGATACTCCCGAGTCTGGGAACCATGTACCACTCTTACTATCAAATATATTCCAGTGGTTCTTTACAATGCTCAGAGGAGACTGCTACTCGGCACCGCCATATTTATGTCCCTGTCCGACGGACGAGGCTAAGGGGAGTGTCTGTATATATGGTCATTAATTGATTGGCATTGTGTGGCTCCCTGTGCAAGTTTTTGCCACAGTAAGCCAAAGATCCAGAGTTCGCGTCCCTGTTGGGGCCGCAGTTCCTGGGAAAGCGGTGATAAAGTGTACCGAAATTAGTCACCATTTACATGTAACCGGGTATGTACATGGATTTTATACAAGAGCTTTAATTAAACAAGTAAATAACGCAGATAATATAACAAACTTTATTTACTGTCAATTGCATAATTATTATTTCATGAAAAGTAAGGCATGTGTCTTGATATATAGTTGAAACTTTTAAGAAATCCAGGTCATTTTTTGGTGAAACATGGAGTGAGCAATAAGACAAAAATAGTTGTTTGCAAAATGAAATTTGAATTGGTATAATGTATTTGTATTTTTACTCCACTGCTAAAACCAAAAGTTTCACGAATAACCATAAATTAACATCATTATCAATGATTAAATATATTGTAAAAGGTTAAATATATTGTAAAGAGGCGTTGATATTATAATTTATTATCTATTCTTAAATTAACAATATCAGCATTAAGCTCCTCCTTGGACTTCATAATCTTTCCTGTATAAGACACAAGTTAAACACGACACAAGGCAATCTGGACGTTTTTGAAACATAAAAGTATTCCACTGAATAATTCAAAACAAAAGCATGCTACTAGTTATTATATTGCGCACCAATAATATACATGGTAGAGTAATGAAGTAAATTGAATTGAATTGAATGTTGTTTAACGGCTCATCAACACAGTATAGGTTATTTCGAGCCGCCCCAGAGAGAGGGGAAGGATACATAGGAATCCGGGAACCTGCCCTACTCTTATTATCGAATAGATTCCTATGGTTCTTTAACGTGCTCGGAGGATAGACCGATACACGGGACCGCCCGGTTTACGTCCCCATCCGACGGACGAGGCTAAGGTAAAGTGTCTTGCCCAAGAACACACTGACGGAACTCAGTGGCACCACGGAGGATTGAACCCGGGGCCTCCGGTTACAAATCCGCCGACCGACTGCGCCAGGCCAGCCCCTAGTAATGAAGTAAAATTGATAACTCTAAATTGTATTACCTTTTATTTAATTATATGTAAACAGTTTAAGTTAAAAAACATAATTCCAGATTAATAAATTAAGTTCGAATTGTAATACTTGATAATTACTTCAAGATTGCTTTGTGTCCCTTTAACACAAAAATACTATAATATAATAACAATTGAATTGAATTGAATTGGGGTTTTAAGGCGCACCAACACATTACAGGTTATATGGCGCCTAACAGGCATGAACATGCCAGGCTCATCTTCCATGTACATCGAGATAAAATATGGAAAATGCGCCTAGAACCTTCTCACCCTGAACTGCAGAGTTGCTGCAAATTCTATCGTAAAAACTCCATTTACGCTGGAGCCACGTTTATTGTTTTTCTGCCACTGCTTTTAGTGATGTAAGCAAGGCACCTGAAACAATGCAGGGGTCATGATGAAGACCTTTAATGAACATGAACAAAAAATGACAAAATGAATATGAATGGGGGGGTCCTACCCCTCTGCATGTGACGGTGTGTTTGCAGTGGTTGTATTCTACCCCGGCAACCACACGGGGAATATAATAACAAACAGAATAATATGAGCTAAAATACTCCATAATTTTCCCAACTGCGGAAGAGTGTAAAAAAGGTCCTTCATAATCTATCCCAATATTATCATATAAATTAACCTTAGAGATTAATAATTTAACTATATACATGTATAATAGATTTTTAAAAGAAAATTGTATAATGTTGACGAGGCCGTATTCAATGAAGGTCAAAGATCACGGTATTCTTATTAAAACTCTTTGAATAAATATACAGATGCTCCAAGACCATTGGATGCTAAACAAATTCACAACAATCTTACAGAAGTATTCTGCCGATATCACTGCTGAAATTAATTCTTTAAAAAGCAAACTGTACGACAATAAACTTCATACTTTTTCGAAGATTTACACTAATTTTGGGCTTCAAATTTATTTGTCCTTTGGACTCCCTAAATTAATTACAAAAGAACTTAAAAAGAAAAATTAGAATTAGTGCACACAATTTACTTATAGAACGTGGTCGTTATTTTAAACCTGAATTATCACGTGAAAACAGACTTTGCACTATATGTAATCGAACTGAAGATGAAATACATTTTTTTTTGTAAAAAAACTTGCGTCACTTAGGAAACCGTTATTTAAACAGTTTAACATTAAATTTCTTTTTTCAATGTCATTTGCCAAGAATAGAAATTTAAACCATTGATTCTATCGAAACAAGGCTGTTGTTTTCTAATACATTTAAAGGGACACATGGCAATCTTTTGTTTAAAACTCGCGGCATCGCGTTAGTTTTTTTTTACAATAATGCATATGTGCAATGTTTAATATTCATTAATTTATTATTGAATTTAATTGGATTTTACGGTGTACCAACACGTAAAAGGTTATATGGTGCCAAACAGGAATGAACATGCCAGGCTCATCCTCCATTTACATCAAAAATAAAATATGGAGAATGGGCCTAGAACCTTCTAACCTGCAGAACTGCAGAGCAGAGTTGCTGCAAATTCTATAGTAGACACTTGAAGGGGGGTCCTACCCCTCTGCCTCTAGCGTGATTTGCAGTGGTTGTATTCTACCCCGGCAACCACACGTGGAATATTCATTATTAGAATGGTTCAAAGCAAGTTGTTTTACATATTTCATGTACTTACTATTGATTATAGTGTACCAATAATATATTTAAAAAATTGGTAGAATAAAGAATCAATTCTCATGACACCAGTTGTCAATCATTTATCCATTTAAACAATCAAACCAATACGATACCTCCGAATCCGATAAACAATAGCAATGCAAATGTAATAAAAACTACTATCAGTATGCTCCAACATTAACAATAGGGGGGAGATATCTGAGTACTATCATCATGTTAATGTTAATTACATAATCATTGTATATCACTAAAATCAATCACACCGACATTAAGTTATAATACACCCCTACTATTGGTCTAGTTTATCTTGTTATAATCATGATAATCTACAATATATCACTAGAGTAGACTGAGTGTCCAGGGAACACCTACCGGTTGGTAGATGTCGTACAATAATGTAACGTGATAACTTTAAGTAGAATAAGAAATATGTCAGTAGAAATCTTCAGAACTTTATTCAAATAACAACATAACCAGTCAAAGCTCTAACCTTAAACGGTTACGTTTTTCATAACCTGTGACTGTTATTAAAAAAACAACTAAACCTGGGATAGTAACCAGAAGCAGTTACTACCACATATTCATTCAAGTTTAGATGCATTCTATCTTCTGTACAGGAATTTTCCCTGTATATATATAATTTTCTCCAGGTAGGGTGATTATTCAACTTTACAACCATGCAATAAAATTCTATGAGCATCTATGAAAATCCAATGCGCAAAGCCTCTCAAGTTACTGTTATGCAATAAAATTCATTAATAATCATTTTGTAGACACCAACATGACAATTAGGGAACAACAGCTAAATGGATCCTGATGAAGATTATTTATCCTTAATAATAAGTATTCAGACATAAATAAACACTGCACATTTGGCAACTATTTCGATTTATTAGCAAATGATCTTGGTAACTGATTTAGGTTACAAATGGTTATTAGGGAAAAGTAACTGCTACTCTAAACCAAAGGAAGATAATAATTTGGCATTTTAATAACTTCCAGCAGTTATAAAACTTGTAACTGTTTAAGGTTAGAGCTCTGACTGATAACATCGTTATGTGTCCTCAATTGTAAAACATAATTTCACTCGCCATTCGGTCTTGTGAACTTACTATTTTCAAATGATTTCCAGAAATGTGATATAAATAATATACGATAATTCAACGTAAACAATGCGCCTAAATATACGTCATTTGATTAGCGTCATTGTGTGATGCATCGCAAACAAAGTTCCTATAATGTTGAAAATAGAACATTAAAAATTGGCATTAAATTTTAGAGTTTAAACCATTTACTGTCATTTTTGTTTCAGCAAGTGAACATAGAAAAGGAATGCCAAAATCACAGTCAGAAGTTGTAGGAAAAAGTAATGATGATGAATCTCAATTTGAAACAATTTTCCCAAATGCCTACAGACGTTCTTTGAAAAACATTCAAAATGAACCCATATATAACATTTTTGGTCAATCTGAGGAAGCTAAAATTGCCGAAGTTTGTGAGGGAAAGTCAGATATTTCTTTGTATTTTAAAGAGCTCATGAAAGAGTGCTATGCTGATGGCACTGATGTGTCTTCCGTTGAACAAAGAGAGTTGTTTTTTTAAGAAGTTTCACAGTGTAAGATCAAATATTGCACTCATCGAAAAGGGATTTGATCTTTTCAAACTGCATGGGTTGTCTGATATGGATAGTGTTAATAGCTATATACAGATTTTTCTGATGGACCTGACCGGTGAATTGATCAAAGGCAGAATCGAACTAGAGAAGAAACTTTCTCATGAAATGAAAGATGCAGTTACTGACAATGACCAGAAAGTCCTTTTCTATATAGCTGGTTACATAATTCAGTCTTTGAAAAAGAAATATACAAAAATACAAAACCAATACGAAAGGGAAACTAAGCTATCCATGCTAGAAAACATCCAGTCAAAATCAGACAACCCATCATTCACTTCTAAGTATGAGACGTGGTACAACAGAAAAGAAAGGGGTGGGCTCATAAAACTGTGTCCCGATTTTTTCCTGCTTGTTCGAGAGTTTGAAAACATAATGCGCAAAAATGTGAATTTGGAACGCCTTTCTTCCAAGGCCTTGCTCAAAACAGATTTGAAGGAGAAAATATTTGAATCTTTTATGGTCATACATTATGAAGAGAAACTGTTCTGCTCTACAGAAACTACACATACTGACAAATGTTCATATCTTGAAGATGTGGTGAATCTTTTCCTTACAGTAAGAGGACATGCAGTTGCACGCCATATGCAGAGATTGTTGAAAGTGAATGAAAACAGTGACTTGAAACTTGCAAAAGAAAAGCCATCAGCTAGTCTTCGGTAAGCCCTCAAATGTATCTCTAATGATGCAATGAATCAATAAGCAAGTCAGAAAGTAAATTGATCCCTAGGAGATAATATTACAAAACCAGTTTGTCACCAAAGAAGACGTTGCACAATATAGTCACATGTTCATGATATGGCAATGGTAGAGGTTACAAACAGTCGGATAGTGCCATCATATAACATTTGTACATGTATAACAAACTTATTTTTGAAGTTCAGAATAAAACAGTTCAGAATAAACCAAATATACTTGTTATCTCGTCTCATTTTTTTTATCATGTTTATAGCACATTTTGAAGACCAAACTATTGGCTTTTGTACTGTATTGTTATGTTCATACATGCATTATCCTAATTCCTGAATTGTGTGATTTCCTTCGTGGTAATTTGGAATGGTCAATGAAATCATTATCTAAGCCATGACGCCTGATATTACCCTGACGCGGCGGCAATGCCTCTGCACCTACAGTCCGTAGTGTTGTCATCATATTTCTAACTTGATACACCGAAGGGTTGTTATTAGCACCGCCAAGATGTCTGTAATGTCCAAAATGCAGTTCTAATGGGTCTTGATTGAATGAATGTGTTAAAACAAATTCAGCACCAGCCTTTAGCATGAACTTTACACACTCACATATTGAATTGGTTTTAATTTTCAATCCAGTTACTGTTTGGTGACTAAGAAGCATTGATGCTCTGTCTTTTGCAGTGTAATTTCCGACTCTGTTTTGAACCTCCCTATCCCATGAATCAATATATCCTAAAAAATCATCCAAAAGGTACGTCAGTCTTGGGTCATTAGAATCCCTATATGGACACAGATTTGGGTTCCTTTTATTTCTGCCTTCGAAAAAACTTTGTACATTCAAACAGTCGAAGAACTTATTTATATGTCGTATCAAAGTAACAGTTTCAGAAACTTCATCACCATAGAGTTCCTCTAAGGCATTTGCCACTGTATCACTGCAGACGTGCGCGGCCAGGTTCACTTTCATCTGTTCATGTAATTGTACGACACCAGATTTATATGGCCTAAAAAAAAAAAATTGTGTGGTTCTGGTCACCGACCCTACCTATGAATACCCGCCGACCCTGACGTTTTTTTGGTCCATTTCGTAAATAAAATAAAATGCAAAGTTCATAAAAAAACAATCCTTTAAAAAAATAAAAAATCCGACCTACCCTACCTACCAATTTTGAACATGTTACCAAACCACACTATTTTTTTAGGCCTATGACCGTGTGTTAGTTTCGGGCACGGATTCAACAAACTGATTTCACAATGATCTTTAAATACCGGTAATTTCACTATATGCAACCATGAGATATCTTTGTTGTTTCTCCAGAGATGCCTCGTCTTTTTGTGCCAGAATGAGTTACTGACACAATTTCGCATGGTTTTCAGAAGATGGGGCACGTCCGATATGAAATAAACATTCCTCTCTCTTTGGCGATCAAATACGTTGGCTGTTTTGAAAACAAATTGTTCATTGCCTACTTTATGCAGATTGAAAAACCGCCTGTTTGGTGACGCTCCATCACAAGTGAAAAACAGTACCCTTAATTTCAAATGAGCTTCAATAGTGGAAACTGTTCTCCAAATGATAGGGTACAGGAAATTTAAAATCTGCTGTCAAACTCCTCATCATCACAACTAACATATATTTTGCAAATCCTGGTTAAGATGTTTTCGAGGACATAATGTTTTCTAATTCCATCATTTCATTTCATACTGAATCCAGGTTACAATACCCGATCAACTCTCCAGTGTGTTTATCATATATATACTAAGTCTTCTTTGACTTTAATTTCATCAAATAATAATCCTACATAGGATCTCCAGACAGCATCATATAGGTGTGATCCTGCAGTTCAATGTTTTCATGTTTTTGAAGAAGGATTTCATCGTTACTTATGGCTTTATCACATTCAGGTTGAATTTTGTCGACTTTTCGCTGCAGAGATTTGATTTGATATTTTTGCTGTTTTAATTTTGTTATCAAGTTATCACGAGACATATCAGTGTGCTTGAATGTTGAGTTCACATAATTGACTTTGTTAGTTTGTCGTTCTTCTATCCTTTCCTTTCTTCTTCGCAGCGAACGTCTGTAAGTTTGACAGCATTTGCATCTGTTTCCTTCAACAAGAAGATCACAGTTCATTGTCCGTATAGTGCTGCAGTAGCTGACATTTCCAAGAGCTGCATTGAAGTCACCCTCATGGTATGCGTGAACTGTTGCTTCCTTATTGTCAGACAGACTGGATCCAACAGGAGTGAGTGCTGTGTATTCTGGATCTGGGTTACCCATACATACTCTATACTTGCTTAACTGTTCCAAAAGCTTTATCACATCTTCGCCCGTTCTTGAATAATTTGGCGCATTATCCCACAAACTATGTGTTCTACGTAATTGCTGTCTGTGCACATAAATATCACATGAGAAGTCTGAATTAATGTCCACAGATAATTTCACTGTCGATGTGTTACCACTGTCATAGAAGTCAAGCACTTGAAGTTTCATTGAAGTTTTACGCAAAACATATTTTTCTGGAATACGCCCCAATAGTTCATTTTCAAGTCGATCAAGCATGGATAGCTCACAGGAGTCATTTGTCAGTAATTCATTACCAGTATCTTCACATGCAATGAATGCATTGTTAAGCTCATCAGCACACACATCCTCTATAATAACAGAGTCATCCCAAAGTGTCACACATTCTTCAGAAAGAGTAGCAGAATCGTTGTCCCTAGTCGCACCAGTGTATACTTCATTGTAAAGCTCCGACTCATTAACACACACATTGTCCAAAATAACAGAGTCATCCCAAAGTGTCACACATTCTTCAGAAACACTAGCAGAATCGATCTTATTAATCGCACCTATGTATACATGTGCTTCTTCTTCATGGCATGTCAAACTAACTTCAAGCAGAGTTGTAGAGCGTGTACTGTCATTTGTTTCTGCCTCATGATTTATAGTGCTTCTGGCTTTATTGCTGTGATAGTAGAGATGATCCTCTGATCTTGCTTGAAGTTTTTGTTTTTTTGGCTGTGGCTGTCCCTTTTCTCACCTGACTCACACTTGATCTTTTCTTTCTTGGCATTCTGAAGAAAAAAACAATATATGTCCCTTTAAAAATAATATTAATTATTGTTTGTATTATCTATAAGAAACGTTTGTTTATAAAGTTGAGTGTATCATCTTTTTCCAAAAAAAAAAATGGTCATGCATGTATACTATCTATGGCAGATATATTTAAAACATGTTTTAAATGTGTCAGGTGTATGCCAAAACCCGTATGTTACTTCAAAACTTCTCATCAATGTAACATTCCATTTGAGACATAATAAAACATGCGGTCAATGACCTTGAAGCTGTACTCATAGGTTTTTGATAGCTAGATCAGCATTCCTGTGAAGTTTCATGAAAATCTGTCGTAAGTAGTAAGTTTCAGAGGAGTAGTCGATATAAGTTTTTACTATATAACTCTATGTAAACAAAGATGGCCACTGGCAGCCATGTTTAATGTTGAATCAAAATAATGTTCAACAAGGACCATTATCTTGTCATGCTGATCATTTTATAAAAAGTCCGATATCAATATCACTTATAGTTTTCAAGAAACAGGCGGCCATCTTGAATTTCCGGCCAACCTGAAAGTTTGCTAGGATCAACTAGATATCAAGAGCAACATTCCTGTAAAGTTTCATGAAAATCCATCCAGAGGTTTCAGAGGAGTAGTCGCCACACGCTTTTACTATATAATTATATGTAAACAAAGATTGCTGCTGCAGCCATGTTTAATGTCAAATCAAAAGAACTTTCGACAAGGATCAACATCATGTCATGACAATCGTTTCAGAAAAGTCAGATATCAATAACACTTATAGTTTTCAAGAAGTCATCAGTACAAACTTGTTTAAATATCTATTTTTAGCCGTGGTGGCCATCTTGAGTTTTCGGCCGGCCGGAAATTTTGCTAGGATCAATTAAACATCAAGAGCAACATTCCTGTGAAGTTTCATGAAAAATGTAAAGTAGTTTCAGAGGGGTAGTCACTACAAGTTTTTACTATAATATATAACTCTATGTAAACAAAGATGGCCGCTGGCAGCCATGTTTAACGTCGAATCAAAACGATTTTCGACAAGGACCAACATCATGTCATGTTAATCGTTTCAGAAAAAGTCCCATATCAATATCACTTATAGTTTTCAAGAAGTAGTCGCTACAAACTTTTTTTTAAAAAATCTATTTTAAGCTGTGATAGCCATCTTGGATTTCACATCAACATAAAATTTTGCTAGGATCAACTAGATTTAATGTGCAACATTTCTGTAAAGTTTCATGAATTACAGCTTCATGAAAATCCATCCAGTATTTTCAGAGGAGTAGTCGCTACAAAAAAAAGTTTACGGACAGACGACGGACAACGCACCACGGCATAAGCTCTGCTGATTCTGCTGATCAGTCGAGCTAAAAAAGATAACCATACCCCACCCACTCACCCTGGGCCCACGGGGCAGACGTCCGAGAAATAATGAAATTGTTTGATATGTTGTTTCTCTACCATAGACGATCATTGTTTGATATGTTGTTTCTCTTTCATAGACGATTAAATATACCAAGTTATGTGCACAAAATTACAGTGTAATAAATTTTTTAGTGTATTTGTCCTTTTGACCACCCTAAAGACCCCTGGTTGCGGAGCCAAAAACAGGGTTTCGCTTACATTCGACACATAGAAATCTATTCTTATAAATAATGCTTCTGGAATGCTTCTTAGTCTTTAAATTCTGTAAAATGTGTCTCGGACTTTCATCTTTTTAAATGCTTCTCTAATATCACATGTATGCACAGAAATATATTCATGTAAATGTTTTCAATGATTCTCGGTCTTTAAATTTTGTTACTGCATCTAAAACTACCGACTTCAGTATCTACTGTTATATTGTACGTAGGCGCCTTTAAAAAAATGTGCCTTTAGGGCTTTCTGGCAAACATGACTCAAAATGGGACAATTATCTAACAAAACGGCGCTAACACCAAATTTTGATTGATTTGACATTTTTATCATGTGAATTTGAACTTCTTAAAATGTTAGATTCTTTTAGAAAATGCCTGATGTACCTCGCTTAAGCTGAAGGTCAGGATCTGCTTAACTGAGTTAATTGTATTACCGAGAATCACAACAGTATCCTTTATACCAATGGGTGACATTATATTATAATATGTGCCGAAGAATTAAATAATCAAGCACTGTGATTTTTATTATTATTGAATTTATAAATAATTATCACAGTCCCTGAGTGGTCGAAATTAGCACTAGCCCGAAGGTGAAAAACAGTTAACTAGTAAATTTTAATTTGGGCTAAAATCTAAAACTCTATATAGTCGAGCTTGTGAAAATTGTAAGTACCGGTATACAAAGTGATATTCTAATACATCCGCACTATATAGCCTAGTTTAAAATATCTCGTTATATTGAACGATATATCACCTGTAATTTTTGTATTAGGAGAATAAGCATTGTGCATTGTAACGTATGCAATTAGGAGAGTAAGCAAAGCAATGCGAAAGATTTCAGATGTGTGCGTTATTTTCACATTTTAGGGGTATTAGAATAGAAATAGAACATCGTTTACGGTGAATTATCTATAATATATCACGGTTTGTCGTTCAAGTGTAAACAATAATTTCACTCGCACGTCGGGCTCGTGAAAATGTTGTTTACAATTGAACTCCAAACCGTGATACATTAAACGATAATTCACAGTAAACGATGTTCTATTTCTTAAATGTAATAATTCGGGCTTACCCCTAGTGAACAAAAATCCTAATTTCTTTTGACTGTTATCACATGTTGTGAGTTTCTAACAAAACTATCTGAGTAAGGCCAAATAAAATTATACCTGTGTTTACTGTAACTTTGCTGAAAAAAATAGGGTAGGTAGGTAGGCATTTTATTTTATTTTTTTATTTTTTGGCGAAGTTACATTTAAGGTGACGATGAGCTTTGATGAATGGGAAAATGTGGTATTTTAAAAACTACAATGAATAACAGTATGAAATTGTGTATGTTTTATTGTTTCCCAAAAGGCCTGGTAACAACTGGCTCTTTTCCCAAACACTTGCAATTATTACAAAGGTGTAAAACAGTTTTAAATGTTTTTCGCATGTCCGAATGAGGGTCAGCTCCAACAGCAATGAGTACATGAGTCGGCTGGGATCAGTCCAGCTCCATACAGTGTGATCTCCAGTGGGGCCTGACATGTTATGAGTGACTTGACTTCCATGCTCTTCCTGAATACCGGTAAATGACCGTCAGGAAGGATGGGGGACCCACAGGTGTAGTCAAATTCTGCGGTTGACATACATGTAACCAAGAGCAGTTCTTGCCTCCCAGACAGTTGAAAAAATATTCAAAGTTATAATGTCAAATGTTAATTGACCATTTGAATAGTTTTGTAAAAGTGGTGACTTACATCTCTAACATCAGAAAGTAATAAATATTTATAAATTTCTCATGTTAGTTATTATGAGCCTATACTGAGGTTGAGTTCAGAAAATTATTATGGAACGACATACTTCTTCAAGAAGTTATAATGCAGTAGTAGTCGATGCCAATGCTTAGTGCTGAGAAGCGAGTAAACATATGCACATTAATATTACTGTTTAAGAAACAAACTTATGACAGGTGGCCTGGAACTCGGGGCATTTACCGACCTGTTTGTGGTACTTGTCAAACAATTCAACAATCGATTCTTTATGGAGAGTGCACGCCATAACATTAGCGCTTCCATGTGCTGACATTTTTGAAACTGTACAGCCAAAACAGCACTGGGAGACGCCATTTTGACTGTTTTATACCAGTCCTGTGCACAGTATAACGTAAAATTCACAATCTTTCAAAACCGCACCGCGAAATTGAAAATTACACCGTGATCTCATTCATCATCATGAACATTATTATTTTTTCAACTTTTTTTTTCTTTCAATAAATTAAAAAGGAGTCAATTAACAATTGATATTATATCATGTGATTTACTTAATATTATTATTTATAGACATTGACTTATAGGTCCCTTGGGCCGGGTCACAGGCATAATGGGATAATTCTACTTGTGACATGAGCAGGTTATGCTGTCCAGACTATCTTACGTACCGAGAAATATTTGTATAGAACTGTTGGTGGTCTTGGCCATTTTTGGAGTTCAATACCTTTCAGTATATAATATATATACATATATATATATAACCATTTTTTGGGGGTCCAGAACTCAATTAATTAATATTTTAACCACTCAAGTCTATCTTTTACTATCCTAGCTCTGTGCTGGGTGCCTGTGGGCCAGGTGCTTAATTTTCAGTTATTTCATATAACATGTATATGTTTGATTTTGAATTGTATATGGACACTTTAATTAATAAACCATTTACTTACAATATATTAGTATTAAAGGGACACACGGCAATCTTGATTTGTTTTAAACTAGCAGCATCCCTTTACTTTATTATTATTTTTACATAGTTTGTATTTCATATTAATTATTAGATTAGAACGGTTCAAAGCAAACGGTTTAAACAATTTGCTTTGAACCGAACTGTTATACAATGGAAAGTGTTTTTATTTAATCAAATATTGGATTAATAAATCAAGATACTTATTTTAATGCTTGGTTCACAAAATTAATTGCCGTCCCTTAAAACTTGTTTCACTGTTTTTAAATTATTCCTCAAAAAGTATATGTTTTCCCAAATGAAAACATAAAGGGTTATCAATTCAAAAATGGCAATGGGACGCTAAAGCAAAATCAGCTATGACTTTGTGGCCTTGTCTGCCTACATGTACATGCCCAATTATGAAATCTTGGGTCTGGCAAGAGCAAACAATAGTGAATACTATGTATTAACACTCAACCCGCTAAGCACGACTATAATAGCATTTGCGTCCATGCTAAACCCTGATCAGGCTGAATTCAGGATTTACAATGTCTGGCTGCTGATCAGTAATTTCCCCCAAAACACCCATTTGTCACATAAATGGAATGGTCTTCATTCAAAGAAAGAACAGTACATTACATATACATTTATGTAGTGGGTTAAGGGTTAAAAATGGCCTTACAATCATGCCTTATATTATAAATATAATGGGTCATTTTGAAAATATACAGCTGCACTCAAGGTCTGACAATCAGCATGTAATCAGCCACTGGTAAATTTGGCAAGTGCTTATTAGGCATACACAGCAGCTGCATGGGGACTTTATGGTCTTTTCGAACTTGTCCAAAATTTCATTTGATATACCATGCTTTGCACAACTACACATCATACTGAGGCTTCCTGCCACATTTTGTAGCAATCCAACAAGCCGTTTAGGAGGATACGCTGACAAGAAATTTAAAGTAAAAATGTCAAAGTGCCATAACTCCGTCATAAATCAGCAAACTGGAACAAAAGCGCGTTATGCACAATTAGACATCTTACCGATGCTTCCTGCCAAGTTTCGTCGAAATCCAAAATGGCGTTAAGGCAGGGGAGGGCCGACAAGAAATTTAAAAAAAAACAGGAAAAAAATGCAATAGGCACAGCAATGCTTCCTGCTAACACGGCGTTAACAAAAAAAAAAAGTAATGAAATAAGAAAAAAAAAAAAAAATGAACCAATTAAAAAATTTAAAAAAAAATTAAAAATAAATAATTGAAATTTTTTTTTAAAAAAAATAAAAAAGTAAATATACCTATTAAAAAAAAAAAAATAATAATAATGAAAAAAAAGAGGCAAAACATCTGGTATAGTTTGGTAAAGATAAGATGAAAAATGAAAGCCCTATCGGTATTAAACTGGCAAAATATAGCATTTTTAACTAAATCAATTTTAACTAAATCAAGGGCCATAACTCCGCTGTTATTGGTCCGATCTGGCTGGTTTTCGAACTTGTGCGAGCTTTCATTGATATTAACAATCTGGTAATGTTTGGTAAAGATCAGATGAAAAATGAAGGCCTTTGGCCAGTAGAGCTAAAAATCATCAGCTCCAAAAAGTAGGTCAAGGTCATAGATGAAATCCAGGCATCCAAAAAAAAAGATGCACTACCGAAGACACAACTATGTCAAAATAGAATATGTTTTCTTCTAAAGATTAAGCTATAAATTAGGTTTAAACATCTAGTGCATAATTCTAGTTCATGAGAAAGTGATGTAAATGTAACAATTAAAAGTTATCTGCCCTTTGCTTGGATGGTGAAGGTCACATCCACTTTTGCTTTGTCACGTTGCAATGTACCACTCAAGATACAAATATAAGCAAAGTTTGAAATGTCTAAGTGCATACAGTTTGTGAAAAAATGACCTAAACGCCAAAGTTGAAGCTTCAAGGTAAAAATTATAAGGTTATCTGCCCTTGCTTGGAGGGTCAAGGTCACTTCCACATTTGCTTTGACACGTTGCAATGTACCACTCAAGAAACAACTACAAGCAAAGTTTTAAAGGTCTAGTGCATAGAGTTTGTGAAAAAGTGACCTAAACGCGAAAGTTGAACCTAAAAATTATTAAGTTATCTGCCCTTTGCTTGGAGGGTCAAGGTCACTTCAACATTTGCTTTGTCACGTTGCCATGTACCACCCAAGATACAACTATAAGCAAAGTTTGAAAGGTCTAGTGCATACAGTTTGTGAAAGTGACCTAAATGCAAAACTTGAACCTAAATATTAGCAAGTTATCTGCCCTTTGCTTGGAGGGTCAAGGTCACTTCAACATTTGCTTTGTCACGTTGCGATGTACAACTATAAGCAAAGTTTGAAAGGTCTAGTGCATACAGTTTGTGAGAAAATGACATAAACGCAAAACTTGAATGTTGACGCCGCCGCCGCCGGAAAAGCAACACCTAGATGTCTCTTTTTTTCTTCGAAAAGGCGAGACAAAAATGAATAGCGTTGACTTTAAAAAGCTTAATGATAACACACATTTGTGTCAATGAGGTTTGGTTATGCGTAACCTATTATGACCATTTTGATGGTTGATTACCTTGATCATGTACAATGTATATGCGTAACTTTAATTTTGATGCGCATAACTATGTTACCTTTTTCCGTGATGGATTAGCCATACACACTTTACCTCACTCATGATCACTTGAAATTATTTCAACAATATTGGCCAATTTTTGGAAACATACGAAAGATGGAGAGAATGGGTAATACAGAAATGAACAATACCGGTATTACAGGAAACTGCAAAATTAACAAATACACCACTACAATCAAACATTTCATTGAAACACAGACATCATGATTTGGGTTTTACTTTTATAAGATTTTTTTTAACTTTAGCATTAAAAGTATAGTCTCAAGATGGAGAGAATTATAGATAAAATTATCAAAATGGCATGAAACTGCAATACAATCCCTTTATGAATTTCTCTTCAAAAACACACATTTTATTTGAAATCTATGGGGGAAAAATTAATTATAGTATTAAAGAAAGTTATATCGGTCAAAATGTATTTATTTTACAATAATAAGAAATGACAGTATAATCACAGAAATATTTGTTTTGTGGTATAATTAATCCCAAAGATGGAGAGAATGGATAAAAAGAAGAAAAAATATTTGCCATTGAAATTCACATATAATTTCTTTAAGAAATTATTTTTTCTCAAAGATAGAGAGAATGGACAGAAAAAAAAGAAAGAACTATCTGCCACTGAAATCCAATAATCCCTTTAAGAAATCATTTCTCTTCACAAAGCAGAAGATTTCTGTGAAATCTATGAAAAATGAAGAGGGAGTTTGAAGGAAAGTTTTATGGGTAAGACAGCGTGTTATTTTTAAAGAAGGTAAATAAAAACATTAAAATGATCACAAGATTGAGAGAATAATGGACAAAAAGAAATTGACAAAATGCTAAAATACCTTTAAGAAATCATTTCTCTTCATAAAGCAAAAGATTTCAGTGAAATCTGAGAAAAAAGGAAAGAGGAGTTTGAAGGAAAGTTTTATTGGTAAACGGTGTGTTATTTTAAAGAAAGTAAATAAAAACATTAAAATGATCACAAGATTGAGAGAATAATGGACAAAAAGAAATTATCAAAATGGTCTGAAACTGCTAAAATACCTCTAAGAAATAATTTCTCTTCACAAAGCAAAAGATTTCAGTGAAATCTGAGAAAAAATGAAAGAGGAGTTTGAAGGAAAGTTTTATGGGTAAATGGTGTTATTAATTTAAAGAAAGTAAATAAAAACATTAAAATGATCACAAGATTGAGAGAATAATGGACAAAAAGAAATTATCAAAATGATCTGAAACTGCTAAAATACCTTTAAGAAATCATTTCTCTTCACAAAGCAAAAGATTTCTGTGAAATCTGAGAAAAAATTAAAGAGGAGTTTGAAGGAAAGTTTTATGGGTAAACGGTGTGTTATTTTAAAGAAAGTAAATAAAAACATTAAAATGATCACAAGATTGAGAGAATAATGGACAAAAAGAAATTATCAAAATGGCCTGAAACCGCTAAAATACCTTTAAGAATTCTTTTCTCCTCACAAAGCAAACGATTTCAGTGAAATCTATGTACAAATAAAGGAAGAGTTTGAAGGAAAGTTTCGTTTATGCCGAACCATCCGAAACACCCGAATATAATGCAACTTACAACATATGCATAAAATACATCGTACAGTGCCTTTTCACACTAAAAGAAGGTCTGCAAACAGTTTTAAATCGTAAATGTATACTTACATTGAAGTTATATCCAAAACATGCACATAACATGTCACAATATACGTATGTTTGGTCGAATTCTATGTCGTTCACGTTTCGCTATTGGCGATACTTCATAAAATGGCCGCGCTCGACCTGGTCTCGTTGGTCTCACGAGAAATGGCGAGACCATTAATGCAAATAGGTGCAAGACCATTCTGTTTGTTAATATTTCTGTGGTCTGGAGTAAAGCTTCTTTAAAAAATTGCCATCAAAACGAGGTGTGGACAAAAAAAAATCACCGGCCTCTGATTGGTCAACTTCAGTTTGATATGGAAATCCGTGGGAATCACCCCCTACGTCACGACGGCGTCAAAAAATACGTGACGTTACGCGCAATGTTGTGCAATAAAATTACTCCAAACATAGTCAGCGGATCACGATTAATGCTAAAAATTAAATTTTAAACATCATTTTGTAAGATTATATTATGTTTTTTAGAGAAACTACAATAAAACGAAGTTTATTGTATATTTAATAAGGACGTACACACATCCCATTGGAACTAATGCTGCGCGTAATTCGACGTGCACTTTGATGTTGCAATCAAAATGACGTCACGTCGTAGTCTCGATCATCCAGACCTCTCGCGAGACTTCTCTCAAAGAAGTCTAGTCTCGATCATCCAGACCTCTCGCGAGACTTCTCTCAAAGAAGTCCAAACGATGGTCTGGACTCACTGTTCTTTAAAAAATTTGACATCAAAACGAGGTGTGTACAAAAAAAAATCACCGGCCTCTGATTGGTCAACTTCAGTTTGTTATGGAAATCCGTGGGAATCACCCCCTACGTCACGACGGCGTCAAAAAATACGTAACGTTACGCGCAATGTTGTGCTATAAAATTACTCCAAACACACGATTAATGCCAAAAATTAAATTTTAAACATCATTTTGTAAGATTATATTATGTTTTTAGAGAAACTACAATAAAACGAAGTTTATTGTATATTTAATAAGGAAGTACACACATCCCATTGGAAATAATGTTGCGCGTAATTCAACGTGCACTTTGATGTTGCAATCAAAATGACGTCACGTCGCAGTCAGTTTTGACGGTTGGCGCCGTCTATCGGTCAACATTTTTAAAGAACAGTGAGTCCAGACGCTCGCTAGCGCTCGCAGTCAGCTTGAGTGTGTCTGGATGATAGAGACTAAAAGAAGTCCAAACGATGGTCTGGAGTAAAGCTTCTTTAAAAATGTTGACATCAAAACGAGGTGTGTACAAAATAAAATCACCGGCCTCTGATTGGTCAACTTCAGTTTGTTATGGAAATCCGTGGGAATCACCCCCTACGTCACGACGGCGTCAACAAATACGTGACGTTACGCGCAATGTTGTGCAATAAAATTACTATAAACATACTCAGCGGATCACGATTAATGCTAAAAATTAAATTTTAAACATCATTTGGTAAGATTATATTATGTTTTTAGAGAAACTACAATAAAACGAAGTTTATTGTGTATTTAATACGGACGTACACACATCCCATTGGAACTAATTTTGCGCGTAATTCAACGTGCACTTTGATGTTGCAATCAAAATGACGTCACGTCACAGTCAGTTTTGACGGTTGGCGCCGTCTATCGGTCAAAATGTTTAAAGAACAGTGAGTCCAGACGCTCGCTAGCGCTCGCAGTCAGCTTGAGTGTGTCTGGATGGTAGAGACTAAGGAATGACGGGTTTTGGCCGAGCGTTCACGATTGCTATATAGCATGCAAATAACTCGGCTTACAACCAATCGGAACTGCCTCGTCGGATTCCGTCACTCGGGAATCCGACTCGGAGAGTACTCGACGCCATATTGAACTATTTTCAAGAAACGACAACTCTGCAGCAGCGACCTCTTCAATTATAAGATAAACAAAATGGCGACTGCTGGCAAGTTCCGAAAATGCGGTACAGGTTATAATAGCGTAAATGAGTCTCCATTGCCTTTCCATAGTAAAGTTAGAATGTTGACAACCTGTTAAAAACTCAAACCTCGTTAGAATTCTGGGAAACTTACTTTATCATGCAAATAAACATGTCTGCTATTAAACATCAACAAGGAAATAGGGGGTTTAATACCTTCTAAGAAACATTTCTTCAGTTGTATACTAACACCGGGTCAAAGGTCAACACTATTTTTACCCCTTGCAATTTCATACCCTGTCTACTTTAACTTCTCAAATTTATATCAAAATCTGTCAAAAACATGATGAGCTGCATTTTCTAATATCAACAACATGTCCAGAATACAGTTACAGCAAAAAAATAACAGGAAACTGCACTAAAAAAAGTTTTTAAAGAAAAAAAGATTAGCACTCTTTAATACAGAACTACTTTCGAACTACTGCACCAGGCGAGCACATCCTGTTGATTTAGTGTAATTAGACCTACGCGAGCACATCCTGTTGATTTAGTGTAATCATATTTATTTGTTTTATCAGGGAGTATTCATAGAGATTCCTGATATAATAATGTATTCATACTAAGGTAAACAATATGGTGATTCCCGTTAAACGTGAGCGCTTCTTAATTTATAAGGAGGGTCCCAAAGGGGTTTTGCGTGAAAACGTGATCGGGGTGTTTTTAAAAACGTGACACGTGAAACAAACAATATTTTTGCGTGATTGCGTGAAAATTATATCAGCGTGATCCGTGATTTTGGTCTTGGTAAAACGTGATCGCGTGATATGGTGACGTGAAACGTGAATTTTTAGTCATTTTCAGTCTTTTTAGTGTCCCTCCTCCTCCTCCCAGGTATGTGAAATGTTCTCTTTTTGTCATAACTTTTATACCACATGAGATGCCAGAATGCTGTTGTCAATTTGAAAGCCTCAGAATACATCTGACGGCTCAAGTTTGTGTGTGATTGTGTGTGGTTTTGTTTTGTTGTTTTTATGTTGTACCCACACATTGTACTAGAGAAGCTCGAGCCTATAGCGCTTCACGTCTGCTCATCCACATTTAACGTGAAATGTGAAAGTTCTTCTATTTTCACGTGAAGACGTGATCCTTGTTTTTATTTTACGTGATCACGTGAACACACACCCCCTTTGGGACCTCCTATAAGAGTTCCACCTCTTCTAAGTTCTTCATCTAAAGACTAAACCTAAATAAAGTGCGAGCACATGCCTTGGCCCATGGGCATCATGATCATGGTATCAATGATTTGATCATACGCCCCACCAATATATACAGGGCAGGGTAGAGCAGGGGTGTCATTACCTTTATAAGTAAGCGGCACCCAGAGCAGAATAGCCGGGTATTTTATTGATACTTGTATAAAATACTAGTGAAAGTATTCATAGTAGCCAGGTAGACCAGTCAAAGTAGCAGGGAGAAATACCCGCCTCCCGCCTCTTAATGACACCTCTGGTAGAGTCATCATTTGAGGAGTGGAGACTTGCTTTAGTGCCATGGGGATATGGGAAAAAGAAACGCGCACTAAAGGGAACATGCCTGGAACACCACCAGGAACACCCCCACCCGTAATTAATAGAACCCAGATGGCAGATAGTTAGAATATGTCTGTGAAAGTTCCTTAAACAGGTCTTAACGTTATATTGATATATTTAAATACATAGATTTAAAACTGAAAATAAAAAGTAGAAGTTATTTATACATGTGGATTAACCTAGAAAGTGACAGTGAAGTTAGGCCAAATAAAATAATAGGTGGGTTTCCTGTTACATTGAAAAAAAAGATAGAGTAGGTAGGTAGGTGAAATCTTTTTTTTTTGGTTTTACTTTTTATTGCCAATTTAGTAGGGTAGGTAGGGATTTTTTTTTTTTAATCCTGGTTGGAGTAAAAAATTGTTTGGAAAAAGAGCTGGATTAAGCATTTCTTTAAGGGTGGCCACTGCTGAGGTTTTGGATTTTTGCACTTCCGGAAATTTACATTTGTTATATTTCAAAAATTATAATAAAACTGGAAAAAATAATTATACAGTAACAAACTAATGCCCAATAGGGATATTTTAGTGCAAAAAAAATGAAAATTGTTTAGAATTTTTTTTTGACCTCACATTTTGTGCCCAAAATTGACAATTTTTAACATAAGCCAAAATGGGGGGTAGGGGTACAAAAGATGGTATTTCTCAAAAACCGTTTAAGATATTCACTTAATTTAAACTTTATTACAAAGACATGTGTTAGGATATACAGAGACAGCAATAAAAAGTATTGTTCCTATTATTTGTTACAGACCTATGCCGTTATATGTCAGAGCTCGTCGAAATCTAAAAAAGCACATTTTTTTCTCAGTTTTTATTGAATATCTTTCTTATATGCACACCGACCCCCAATTTTTATTTTTTCATTCTAAAATTTGAGGTCTTGTATATATTGTAGACAAAATATCTCAAAAAGTTTACTGTTCCTTTATCATGAAAAATTGATTGATCACAAATTTAAAAATGCAATTTATAGTAAACTGGGTGGGGTAATGACAAGGGATGTAATAATTTTTCAGATGGTGATAAAAATACCACAACCCTTATTTTTTCGTCCTAAAGTATAAACTATTACATTAAAAAAGACGGAAAATCGATACCTGTTCTGCAAACCACACTACACACATATAAGTTGCCATACACAATTTGCAGCTGATTCAGAATTTAAAACCACACTGTGAGAGTGTATTACTAAAGATTAATTTTGAGAAAAAGTTAAATCACCGACCCATCATTATTTTTCCAGAAACTAACTAGTAATATGTTAGTCTTCATAAAAAACAGGGAAATTCAAAATTCTTACTGTTCTGATATTCACCAGAGGGCACCCTTAAGTATTTCTAAATTTTGAATTTAATGCAATGTAATCAAATTCAATTTAAACAATCGAATATCATAAGTTACAGCATGTCTGGAAACGACCACGAGGGAAAGAAGCTATTACAAGACAATGGCCCATTTAGCAATAAAATCTTTCATGAGGCCCTCTTTTCGTCTTTGAAAGCCGTTTCCCTCTTTTGGTTTTGCAATAATGAGCCTCTTATAAAATATTTTACCTAATATTGTAATGCATTGAATGCTCTTAGAAGATAGTGGCCCAGTTAGTAAAATTATCTTTCCTGAGGCCCTCTTTTCAATTCATCATCTTAATTATATTACCCTTTGGTCTTAAAATGAAAAACAATGTTATTTTGCTTCAATAATACGTCTTTTTTAAATATGTTTACCATATATTTACAAAAATCTTCTCTGAGGCCCTCTTTTGTCCATACCTATTCTTCTCTTTTTGCTATGACCTTTGCCCTTTAAATCGTGGTAGCCAAACAGAGACAAACGAGTGGTCGTTTTAGCGCAGGATGAAACCTAACACGTTAACACATCCATAAACTCTTCTAACAACATTCCTTTCTTTCACGACTGTTATTATATTTATTACCGGTATCTCATTTTAACCGGGTGTGTCTTTAATTGAAATGTTGAAAATTAATAGCTCCGTCGTTTCACTGGGCGCTTCAAAGAGCTGAGATCAATGCCAAGAATTGAAGTTTATAACAATTATGTAAAATATCCATTTTTAGATATCATACAGTAGCTTTTTTCACGTTTAATCTTCAATATTGTGATCTTTAATTTTTCATATTGACTACTGTTCGCATTTAGGCAAAATAAAAAAAAAGTTAAAAAATCAAAAGAAAAAAAAGAGACAAAAAATGTGAAATACGGTATACAAAATGCAAAGTCTTATTATGAAGGACTAGTGCTAGGTTATGGGGAAAAAACAATAATAAATGTATGAATTGAATTAAAACGAATGTTGTTTAACGGCTCATCAACACAGTATAGGTTATTTAGAGCTGCCCCAGAGAGAGGGGAAGTATACATAGGAATCTGGTAACCGTGCCCTGCTCTTATTATCAAATATATTCCTATGGTTCTTTAACGTGCTCGGAGGATAGACCGATACACGGTACTGCCCGGTTTACGTCCCCATCCGACGGACGAGGCTAAGGGAAAGTGTCTTGGTCAAGAACACACCGACGAAACTCAGTTGATTGAACCCGGGGCCTCCGGTTACAAATCCACCGCGCTACCGACTGCGCCATGACAGCCCTAAAGAATATTTTTTGTTTCAAAACCCAGTGTAAAACCCACATTGTCAATACATACAGACTTGCTTTACACAGATAATTTTAATGTTATAGTATCAAAAATAAACATTATTTCATGCTACGCTGATTTTTTCTCATATTTTGTTTTTGGAAAGAGAAAAAAACAATAACCCATACTGTGTAATACATCTGTATATAAATCCATAATTAAAGGACAATGTTTTAGGATAGTTTTAAAGGATTAATATACACAACTTCCAAAATTATTATTTTTTCTATAAAAACAACAAGAAGGTTGATTAAGGAAGATCAAGATATAAGCAAGGGTATGTTATTTCTAATTAGTAAGCTAAGCTTTGCATGTCCCAGAATAAAAACAT
Source organism: Cyrtodaria siliqua (assembly GCA_037043455.1). Taxonomy (NCBI): domain Eukaryota; kingdom Metazoa; phylum Mollusca; class Bivalvia; order Adapedonta; family Hiatellidae; genus Cyrtodaria; species Cyrtodaria siliqua. The sequence goes on from JAWPHD010000291.1 coordinate 476,863, forward strand.
TAAGTTTATTTGCTACAGTTTGATAATGATACTGGAAAAATCAACTAAGTAAATGATCTCTATACTCCAGTTCCACAGATAGCATGGTATTGACTCCACATGGTTTCAAACTTATTCATTTTTAAGTTTTTATATGCGATTAGTTTCTCAACTTTGTACAAAGATATTATATACGTTTTAAAAAGGTTAAGCTGTGGAATTTGACGTTGCATCTTGTTTCGATAAATGTAAAGTTTTGCTTGCATGATGATTTTGCTCAAAACAGTATTAAATTTACTATTTCCAAATAAAAATATCTGTTTCTGTTAAAGTTACGAATGCTGTATTGCAATTTTCTGTAAGATAAGTTTGAAGTTTTGACCAGAATTCTTTTACTGTTCCACAGTTCCAAAACAGATGTTGGATATTTTCAGGTGTATTTTTGCAAAAGCTGCACATATCGTTATTAATAATATTCATTTGAGATAAAAGGTAATTTGTTCCAAGTATCCTATGGTTGATTCTAAATTGAACCAAGGTAACTTAGGATCTTTTGTTATTTTATAAGGTAAGGCATATAATCTTTCAAATTCAAAGTTTGGAACACTAACTACTTCATTTTTCCATTTACTTAATGTTTTGGGATATTATTTCCGATGATGATGTCATAAATGTTTCGACAGCCTTTCTCATTTTGTAGAATTAAGGATAGGATTAGTGGACGTATAGGGTTTGGCTGTTACAGGCTAGATGCACAATATTCAGTTTTGCCAAATAATTCCTGACAGCAGTTATAATACCTTCATATTCAAGAAAATTGGACTGTATATTATAGTGTTCATTCAATTCTATGTATGAATAAAGATTTCCATTTTTGTTTAAAATGTCATTAATAAAGGTTATTCCTCCTGTAATCCATCTTTTGTAAAACACACTAGAGCCTCCGATTGAAATTTAAACATTTTAAAAATGTTTGATGCTTCTAGAAGCCCTTATAAAATAAATACATTTGATGTTATCATTGATCACATAGTAATAGTGTTAAATAAACTATTTTCATATTGTTTATATTAAATATATTATATCTGGAATGTTTTCACTAGATGATATATGTATAAGATCTATATCTTGCAATAAACTAACCCTCATGTCAAAGGTGTACCCTAATGTCTGTGGATTGGAGAAAAAATATATATACTTGCAGACCATATAAGCGTAATTTAACAATACATCAAGTACCATGGACGTCAGTATGGACTTCATGAGTCATATCATTCTTTGTTTAGAGTTTTATTAATTGATTTACTGATACAATATCAAGTTCATATATGCATGCAGCTGACATATCACTCTCGACTGACAAAACGGTAAACAATCACTCCCATAATATGATATAATCATAAATACAATGTCTCTTCCTCCTTTCCTTTCAATTCAACCGTAATATTAAAGTAGTTTTTGGAAAACTCAACAAATGCTTCCAAACTATCAGTCATTATATGGAACGAACTGTTTGGGACAGAACGAACTGTTTGGGGCCGAAACGTATTGATTCCAACTACACATATTTGGGGATTTATTTTGTTAAAAAGTATAATTTATCTGTCATAGCAATAAAATATCAAGAAATTGATAAAAATCACTCACACATCTGCAATATTTTCATCAATACAACATTATATAAAAGAGCACTATTTTGCGGAGAGCTACAATCGAAAACCGAACCAAATTCATCATTTTAGTTCCAAAAACCATTGAGCGGCACCCAATACTCTCCGAGCCACTATTACCGAGTACGGAAATTGGCGAAGAGTTCCGATTGGGCTTACAACGTCAGTCGAGAGCGTCTACATCAATCGGAACTGCCTCGTCGGATTCCGTCACTCGGAGAGTACTCGACGCCATTTTGAACTATTTTCAAGAAACGACAACTTTGCAGTAGCGACCTCTTCAATTATAAGATAAACAAATTGGCGACTGCTGGCAAGTTCCGAAAATGCGGTGCTGCCGCCGTGTTATGACTTCCGGTAAACTACACGTGTGAAAATCGAGAACACAAAATGAAAAAAATTAATACTTAAACATCGTTGGAAGAATAAATAAAGATTTAAAAACACAGTTAAAGACTCTATGTAGCTGAGTGAGTACATTCTGTAATGAAAAATGCCGGGAAGACAACAGAAACCGGTTGATTCCCAAACCAAACAATCAAAGGGGAGTAATCCTGCAAAACCATCTCAAACTGAAAGTAACAATCAAAATAATAAAACTACAGCCGTAGATACAGATAATTTTCTTGAGGATGTCATTAACAATATAGACAGTGGTAGTAATGATACATCTGTGGTACGTTTAGCCAAGCAGATGGCGTCTATACTGTTGCCAGCCATCACAACCGTGGTGACTAAGGCCATCGAGTCTGCGAGTGTTGACAAACCAGCTTTTCAGCGTACAAAAGCCAATATTCTGACTGGCAAGTATGAAACAGATCGCCTTGAACAATATACTCGAAGGGAGAATATTCGAATTAATGGTTTTCTGGTAGATGATCAAGACCTTACCAAGTGTGTCGTCACACTCCTTAACGACATCCAGCAAGCCGCGGTTGCCAATGGTCAGGCCAATCCTGATAATATAACTTTCAAAGAGGAAGATATAAGTGTATGCCATAAGATAGGCAAGCGTACCGGTCATGTAGACAAGAGGCAGATCATTGTCAGGTTTGTGTCGAGGCAAAAAACATTGAGAGTGTTCCGTATCAAGAAGTATGTGAAAAATATTGCAAAATACAAGGATGTCTATATCACAGATGACCTCACCAAACTTAGACTAAAATTAAAAGACTATTTGAGGAAGCAAGATACAATCGCCAAAGTCTACACCATTGATGGCAACATTCGCTGTGAAAAAACCGACGGCCAGCATTTTACTGTTTCTAGTCCTGATGATCTCTTTAAAATGGACATTGAGGTAGACCTTAAGGAGCTTGAGTTGGAGAATTACATTTAGGACCGGTTGGAGGGTGATGTGAGTCAGATCCAGGAAGACCAAAGACGGATCGATGATATATATGACAATGAAACTTTTCGTGATCATAATTATAATGAAACATTTTCTGATGTAAAAAGCACTTTAAAATTTGCAACTATTAATATATGTGGTTTGGAAAATAAATTAAAATTTCCAGACTTTGACACATTTATAAATCAGTATGACTTTGTTTGTATAACAGAAACCAAATTAGATGATTTTGACAGTATAAATATACCAGGCTATACATTCTTCGGGATAAATCGTAAAAATGCAAGGCGCAAGTCTGGTGGAGTTGAACTATTAGTTAAAAATACATTATCTCAATATATACAAACTTTTGATAATTTATCAAGTGAGAATTGTTTTTGGTTTACTATATCTAAAGACATTTGTTTTAAAGACATTGTATTTGGAGTTGTATACCTTCCTCCAGAGGGTTCACCATATAGTTCAATTGAATTATTTGATAATATTGAAAATGATATTATTCAACTTAATGTTAATGATGATAAATGTATATGTTTAACAGGTGACTTAAATGCAAGATGTGGCACTTTATCTGATTTTGTAAATTTTGAAGATGTTATAAGTGAAGTCAATTTTGATTTTGAAACCAATTCCTTGTTAAATAGAAACAATCTTTTAGATTTGGGTTTTCCTCTTGAAAGATATTCAAATGATAGATTATGTAATACTTTTGGTTATAGACTTATAGATATGTGTAAAACACATGATATCCATATTGTTAATGGAAGATGTGGAAGTGATGCTTTTATAGGTCAGAATACTTGTGTCAAGGGCATTCTTATAGATTTTGTTGTTGCATCACCTGAGCTTTTCCCTATGTTTAGCTCTTTTGATATTTTGGATTTTGACCCACTTTTATCAGATGTACACAAGGCTGTCAAGTTTTCAATTCTATGTAAAAAGTAAAAGTGAAATTATAAATTCTAATAATGAAGAAGGGTCGACCGAGAGTCCAGAGGTTATTAAAACAACTTGGAATCGTGATCTAAAATCAGAATTTAGGAATAGTTTTGACCGAGAAGAACTTAATAATATTTTGCAAGACTTAGAAAACTTATCGGTGTGTCCAAGAGAAGAAGTAATTTTAAATATAGACTCTGTTACTGAAAAATTATCTAGTATCTATGTAAATGCTGCTGATAAAGCGGACATGGTTAAATTAGTATCAACTTCAAAAAGTAGTCGATTGCCAAAAAATAAAAATAAGCCGTGGTTCGATTCGTCGTGTAAAAACAAGCGACTTGCATATTTGAGGGCAAAATCAGATTATAGGCGTTGTAACTCAAATTCTAATTTACAGTCTTTAAAAGACAGTAGTAAGATGTATAAAAAAGAAATAAGTAAACGTTATAGTCAGTTTCACCAAGATTTGAATAAAAAGTTCCGTAACCTTAAGCAGTCCGACCCAAAAACATATTGGTCTCTATTAAATAAGTTTTCAAATGATAAAAAAAAGGTCATTTCAGATATAACATCTGAGGTTTTTTTTGAACATTTTAGTAAGTTAAATGAAGGGAATACAGATAATGATGATTCATTTGACCCTATTGATTTATCAAATATTTCTGAATACAATTATGAGTTAAATAATGAGATAAGTAATGAAGAGATTTTAGTTGCTATAAACAGCCTGAATAATAATAAGGCTTGTTCTGTTTATGATAATATCTTGAATGAATATATAAAACATTCAAAGGACATCATGTTACCCATATTAAAAAGTTTTTTCAATCTTGTACTAAACAATGCAAGTATCCCAGAAATCTGGTGTAAAGGGGTAATTTTTCCAATCTATAAACAAAAAGGAGATATAAATAACCCTGATAATTATAGAGGCATAACAATACTCAGTTGCTTTGGTAAATTGTTTACAGCAATCTTAAATACTAGACTAAATAAATTTTTGGAAAGCTCGTGAATTCTTGGTGAAGAACAAGCAGGCTTTAGGAAAAAGTGTAGTACTGTAGACCACATTTTTACATTAAAAATGTTAGTTGATTTTTATCTGCATAAAAATAAAAAACTTTATTGTTCTTTCATAGATTACCGTAAAGCGTTTGATTCTGTACATAGATTGGCATTGTGGAAAAAACTGTTACAGAATAATATAGATGGCAAGGTTTTCAAAGTTATATATTCTCTGTATGATAAAGCTAAATCGTGTGTTCGTTCTGGTCAAGGCTTGTCCAGTTTCTTTGTGAGTTGTACAGGTGTTCGTCAAGGCGAAAACCTGTCCCCAATACTGTTTTCGATCTTCCTTAATGATCTAGTGCAACATATGTCTGGTTCCTATGATGGCCTGGAGAGTCTTTCTGATAGTATTAGGGATCGTCTTAGTGACGATACTATTGACACATATCTCAAGTTGTATTTGCTTTTATATGCGGATGATACTGTTGTCTTTGCTGAATCAGCTGCTGATCTACAGCTAGCACTTAATTCTATGTATGATTATTGTAATACTTGGAAGCTAGAGGTGAATATTGCAAAAACTAAAGTTGTAGTTTTTTCTAAAGGTAAAATCCGTAATATCCCAGTATTTACTTATGGGGGCTTAAATCTTGATGTGGTTGATGACTTTAGTTATCTTGGTATGAAGTTTAACTACAATGGCAAGTTTAATAAAACTAAAAAATATCTCTGTGATCAGGCTAGAAAAGCCATGTTCTCTGTTCTTAAAAAGGCTAGAAAGCTTTGTCTGTCTCTTGATCTTCAACTTCATCTATTTGATTCGATGGTCAGTCCAATACTATTATATGGGTCGGAGGTCTGGGGTTGTGAGAATGTAAATATTATTAATCAATTCCAGTTAAAATATTGTAAAATGGTATTAAAACTCAAAACTTCAACACCAAATATTATGATTTATGGTGAACTTGGAAGAATGCCAATGGATTGTATTATAAAGAGTAGAGTTCTGAACTACTGGTGTAAATTGGTCAATAGTAAAGAAGATAAGATTTGTCGTATAATGTATAAACTAATGTATGAACTTGATAAAAGCAATGTTTTCCATTCTCCTTGGATAGGTTATGTCAAGACTTCACTTGATCAGCTTGGTTTTTCTGAATATTGGTTAAATCAAAATGTTCCATCCCCACTTGTTTTTAGAAATTTAATAAAAAGCAGAATTAAAGATATATATAATCAATCCTGGAATACCACAGTCTATGAATCCCCAAAATGTGTGAGTTATAGAATTTTCAAAAATACTTTTGCGTTTGAGAGGTATCTAGTAGATTTACCGCTGAATCTTGCATTGTCACTTTGCCATTTTAGATGTTCTAATCATAAACTCCCAGTGGAAAAAGGCAGACTTTATAATATAGAGAGAAGATTAAGAACTTGTGATTTGTGTCATTTAAATGTGCTTGGTGATGAATTTCATTACATTTTTGTTTGCACTTTTTTTAAAAATGAAAGAAAGAAATATATTTCCTCTAATTCTATTATTGCAAATACATATAATTTTAGAAACATTTTTCAATCTATAGATAATTATGAATTGTTAAAACTGTCATTATTTGTTAAGAAAATTATTGATAAATTTAAGTAACTATTTTTCACCTTCCCCTATTAATTTTACATTTATTACTCAGTATTAATATACGAAACTCATTCCATCTAGTCATTTTATCTTGAATTGAAATTATTTTGTGTTTATATTCTATGTTATGATTCAACTTTGTAAATATTGTTATTGATGTTATTTTCATTTGTGTTTGTTAATGCTCATGCCCAGTTGGGCCCAGCTTATGAAATAAAACTTGAAACTTGAAACTTGGTACATATTAATTTGTTTTATCAGGGAGTATTCACAGAGATTCCTGATATAATAATGTAGTCATACTAAGGTAAACAATATGGTGATCCCGTTAAACGTGGGCGCTTCTTAATTTATAAGAGTTTCACCTCTTCTAAGTTCTTCATCTAAAGACTAAACCTAAATAAAGTGCGAGCACATGCCTTGGCCCATGGGCATCATGATCATGGTATCAATGATTTGATCATACGCCCCACCAATATATACAGGGCAGGGTAGAGCAGGGGTGTCATTACCTTTATAAGTAAGCGGCACCCAGAGCAGAATAGCCGGGTATTTTATTGATACTTGTATAAAATACTAGTGAAAGTATTCATAGTAGCCAGGTAGACCAGTCAAAGTAGCAGGGAGAATCCCTGCCTCCCGCCTCTTAATGACACCCCTGGTAGAGTCATCATTTGAGGAGTGGAGACTTGCTTTAGTGGCACGGGGATATGGGAAAAAGAAATGCGCAATAAAGGGAACACTGCCTGGAACAACAAGGAACACCACCAGGAACACCCCCACCCGTAATTAATGGAACCCAGATAGTTAGAATTTGTCTGTGAAAATTCCTTAAACAGGTCTTAACGTTATATTGATAGTTTTAAATACATAGATTTAAAACTGAAAATAGAAAGTAGAAGTTATTTATACATGTGGATTAACCTAGAAAGTGACAGTGAAGTTATTAATAATATGGTGTGGATTAACACTGAAAGTCAGTGACGGTGAAATCATTTGTACAGACGGAATTACGCTGAAAGAGACAGTGACATGGTTTATCACCAGTAGGGGAGCAGCCTTGATATTTTCCTACATCTTTCAAATATCGCAACCACGCTTGACAACGAAAAGTAGTACGTAATCTTTCGGCAACGTCAAAAAAAAAATGTCCGCCATTTTGAACTTTTTAAAACACATAATTTGGAAAATTGTGACAATTTTTGATCATGAAATATTTCATTTCCGCTTTAAGTTTCATGATTTTCGGCTGTACCGACTTTTTTTTAGGAGCTTTACTGCGTGATAATTGCAGACCCGCCTTGTAAAATGTCGAAGCGAGGGGCGATAACTCTAAAAGATGCCATTTTTAGAATACGTTTAAAATGACAACAATCGTGTGTTTTTTGTTAAATAAAATACGAGGAGATACTTGAATTGCTGTTTTAGCTCACATATTACATGAATTTTGCTGCATGTCACGAAAAGCATGTTATTTCTTTATCAAAATTACACGAAAATACGAATTGTTTGACTCAACTTTAATTTTGACTCGACTGTCCTCGCAAGAACTGCAGGGGCGTATTCGATGAAGCGGGTAGTATTGGGCACCCTCTCATATGTGGAATGTGTACGTAACAATCGCTACTGTTCAAGATGGGAGTTGGGGTGGAGAGAAGGAGGGGGAGGGCATCTGAGATGAGATTTAAAAGGATGCGCCCCATCCCACCCCAACTAAAATCATGAAAGTCTGTTTTTGAAAGCTCTTGCAAGCATACATTCTTAAACATATTCAGATAATATATTTGTTGCTGTGTTTTTGATTAGACTGTCCAGTAGCTGATTGTCATCCGCAACTTGGCGCAGTCAGTAGCGCAGCGGATTTGTAACTGGAGGTGGTCCCACTGAGTTTTGTCGGTGTGTTCTTGGGGAAGACACTTTCCCTTAGCCTCGTCCGTCGGATGGGGACGTAAACCGGATGGTCCCGCGTATGGGTCTATCATCCGAGCATGTTAAAGAACCATAGGAATCTATTCGATAATAAGAGTAAGGCACGGTTCCCGGATTCCTATGTATCCTTCCCCTCTCTCTGGGGCGGCTTTAAATAACCTGTACTGTGTTGATGAGCAGTTAACTATTCAATTCAATTCATCCGCAACTGCACTCAGCACTGTCATATGTACTGTAGCTGTCCCATGCTAGTATCATGAATCAACCGTGGAATATATCACCCACACATAAAAGGGTTTGAGGGCCCCATCTTACTTGTATTAGTTTAAATATAGACCATTTGTCGGTTGAAACCTAAGATGAATTTTTTATCACACAGAAACACTGTCGTAATACTTATACTGATAGCATCGAAGGAAAGTAAAGAAGGCCATTTTTTTTACTTTATATTTGTTAAGTTAAATTGTGTTTTATGTCATTATAGCACATTTTAAGCCATATTTCCTGGGTAGAACCAGTACTGTGTACTTTCTGCTATCTGTAAGAATCGACACTTTCTCACCTACACGTTGAGCTCCCAGTGGGAATTGAACCCGCAGCGGTGAGAGGTGAAAATGAGAATGTATACAAATATAAAAAAGGCAACCGAACATCTCCATAACTCAATATGTCCATGGGACTTGAATGACCGCACTGAAAACAATCCGTGGAAAATTGTACAATGCAAGAATATATATTCATAAATAAATTGTATTTTGAAGCAAAATCGATATGCTCCTTTAGACATCATAGATAAAGATAATTTAGATCATGTAAAGTTTCGAAAAGATTGGTTTAAAACTGTGGAAGGATATAGACGCACAGATAACTAACACCATATGCCGCCTCACCATTCGATGGTAAACAATAAACATTTAAGGTACATATTAAGGCCTTAAATATTATCTTTCATGACTAAGTAAACATATGTAACAAGTCAGATATCAAAATGAATGATTTATTTGATTTAAAACATTTTATTTCAAATATTTACATCAAAACATCCCAAATATAAAGGGTATTACATAACAAGTTAAATTGCATCATACAATAATTGTTTTTATTTATTAAAGGGACACACAGCATTTATCAAGTATGTATCAAGCATTAAAATTTGCACTTCGATTGATTAATCAATAATTTATTTTCACTTTACACCCGCTTGCATATATTTAAATTATTAGTTATAACATTTTGGATTTTATAAAGATTGCTGCATGTCCCTATAATATGCGCACCTCTCAGCCTGTATTGTTTATATGGTGCAAGTCATTTTGAACATATGTGGGGCTATATATTTACATGTATCTGTTTGTTGTTTTTTTGATGAGGAAGACCACACACTATATAATCCAATACAATTCAGAAAACATCATTTTAATCCAATAAAGAAATTGGGCACGGCCGGTCAGATTAACAGAAACACGTTTATATTTTCGTATTAATTAGCCCTTATTTTGAGCCACTCCAATGAACTGTCCAGTTAATGTCGTCATCGATCCACCTGTCAACAGTCAGACATGCATGTTGATATGATATTGTACTGGCTGAACTGGTGATCCTCTTACTAGACATATTTTTCTTGAAGTTGATGCTAGTACTGTCCGTATGAGGTATTGCTGATTCATGATTCATAAAAAAAAATAAAAAAATATTGTACTATATTGTAATATTGAGTTATACTATTCTTGTTCGTTTAAGTATTTCTGATTCTGTTGTCAATGTTGTAAAAAGTTATATGTGACTACTTGTTTCAATAAAATCCTCCCATATATATTGTGACTTCACTAACTATTTTCAGCTAACTCCAAGCATCTCAGGACTCCAGGCTCTGAAAATAAAAATGACATACATGATATTTTGTTTCAACTTAAATAGGTAACAAGTTGTAGAATTGAAATATGTAAATGAATAGTGATTATAGAACTATTTTTACATGTACGATAAATTAAAAATAATCGTTTTCTGCTAAATCAACACCTTATTTAGAGCCGCCCCACATGACACATAGGAATTCGAGAACCTGACTTACTCTTACTAATGTATATATTTCTATGGTTGTTTATCGTGCTCGGAGGATAGATTAGACTCCCCAGTTTCAATCCCTATCCAACAAAAAAGGCTGAGGAACAAACAAGGCTGAGGGAAGGTGTATTGCGCGAAAACACAGACGAAACTCAGTGGTGCATGTGTGACTTGAACTGGAAGCTCCAGATTGCTATCGTCCACCGTGCTATTGCTGGGCCATGCCAGCACATTATGTTAAGTCGGGGTCTTGGTTAAGTTTAATATTTTAGATGTAATACAAGGACCTTTTTATTTTGTTTGTTTAATTTTACATACGTACTAAGCACAATATGACCTATTTATGTGTCGATGTGCTGTAAAACACCATTTTTTTTTTCAGTAAAGACAGTCTGAGACTTAGTGCAGGACTGGTGCACAATGCCACATATTTTGCAAGGAACATACATTGATAAATTCATAGATATTTTGAAGCTGCGCTTACCTACACACTGGCTTATACAAGGCTCTTGATGTAGTTATACTGTGAGACTGGGAAACTTGACTTGAATCTGGCTGTGGTAATACTGAACACTGCCTCTAGCTAATTTAGCAGACCTGAAAAAAATATGATATATAGGGTCCTATAGAAACCACAGCGTCCGAACGCAATGGCATCGTAGGTCCGCACTGTACTGCAAACAAGGACTTGAAACTACAATGAAAGAGACAAAAAACAACAGAAAGGGTGGTGCAGACAGGGTTACCGACTTGGAACGGTCAGTAGGCAGTAAGACATATTGGTTAGCTTGAATCGATTTTAAATGCGCACAATCCTCGCTATTATCCTGTCTTCAGCGCCCAAATAGACAAGACAGTGTAAACAAAACTAAATCCCATCAAAAGGAAATCTCTAACAATAAAGTCCACATCCAGAGAAACCAACTAAAGATATACATACAAAATGATAAACATCTCAGGAACAAGTCATATATGATATTGTTTCATTTGTTTTTAATATTAATAACTGTCCAACTTTCTCAATGCTATCAATGTCAGCTTTCCATAATATTTTACTTAAAACACAACTGGAATTGAAAGTGATGCTTTCCAGAAGATGATACTGTCCAAAATGTAAGTCACACACACAGTCACAGGTGCCATTCATGAACAAATAGTATTTTCAAGGCTTACATTTTCATCAATTATTCGTCACTCATGTGTTCTAAAAAATGATCAGAATTAAGTTAATATATATGAACCACCACCGTTTTACATGTTTCAACGTTAAACACTTGTCATACAGAAATTAAAAGTGTATTTACTTACATTGGCTACAGTACAGACAATGCCATGACCCATTTCAGGCATTTGCTGGAGTGGTGTGTTCCACTTTTCAATTTTAATTCTCTACATTGTCTACTGTCATAGATCTATTTGTTTGTAGTTTGTAAATTACGCACTCCTGCAAAACTTGGAATTATATACGATCCTGATTGTAACACGATTTTAATTCCACTCCTGTGCAAATAATCCATCGGTCTATCGGGCCGTATATGATCTAGATATCTGTGTATACACGCATAAGCATAATTTGACCTTTGAATGTGTGTGAGCTATTTTTAGCACATTCCTTAGATATTTATAACCGTTCAGTTCAATTCACAATATTTAGTTTCCGTGACTGTGTGTCATTATGATGTTAATTTGTCCAGGGAGAAGTGGGTTTGTGGCGTGCGGCTGACTGGCCCTGGGCTTGGTGTTTTTCTGTGTCGCCGCCATTTTGAATAGACTCTGAAAGAGTTAAATGCAAGTACCAACTTTCAAAACCGTCACGAAAATGTATATTCACGAAAAAATAAGACATTTTCAGAAAAGGTAGAACTGGTAATGATCTTCGACTCCTGACAATTTCAACAATATTTAAGAATATACAATTTTTGTGACCGTTTTGAAACATTGGCAATTTCGAAGAAGACAAAACTTTATTTTTTCGATCTTCGCATTTGTACCGCGATTTTCGACTATGATATCTCTATAAAACCTGTCAACACGATTGTTTGGTGAATCTCCGACATAATAATTTACTTCTGATATGATTTGTTTTCTCTGTCATCTAGTCTAAGCTTTAAACTAGGGTTTTTTAAAAGAGTACTATAAAATCCGCGCGTCTGCACGTGCTCGCAAAATGGAAACTACGTTGCCTCCAACCCCAATTATTTATGTTTGAGTTATGCGGTCCAGGCACGTGAAATGACTTGTCTGCTCCCCTACTGCACTGCGACTTGATACTAAAAGGGATGTTGAAATTGTTTATTTAGTGGGATTTACACAATAAGAGACAGTGAAATTATTTATACGTATGTATTTATCCGGAAATTGACAGTGAAGATTCGAAACATGCGGATTTACGCTGAAAGCGACAGTGACGTTGTTATGTGGATTTACACTGAAGGATCAGCAACGTCATTTATATATGTGGATTTTTTTATATATTTTAGGAACATAACCCATACCGTCGCAAGCGCTTTTTTTTTTTAAATTGAGAAAAAATGTAGTAAAACATTCATTTCATAATTCTATAACCCGTGCATTTAAAAGCGTTCTTATATTTTTATTTTTATTTTTTTTCTTTCTATTGACTATTTTTTTCTAAAATTGATAGTGAAGTTACTATATTTGAGGCTGAACCCCCCCCCCCCCCCCCCCTTTTGGTACGCAGTATTCAGGGCGTTTTAGGCGGTATTCAGTACGCACGAGCCTGGTACGCAGTACTCGCACAACACACTATTTAGTTTTTAGTACTCACAATGTATTTTTAAAACCAAATATTGATCATTTAAATGTAAAAAAAATCATAAAATGTAAATAAAGGTCTAATTTTGATAAACGGGCCTTTCATTGATCTAGCAGATTCCGGCTCTTAGGTGTTTTAGGTCCCGCATTATAGAGTACAATTTCGACAGTTGAACACAGTTAAGTTCCTTTTTGGTGGCTAGACGATGTTAAATAAAGTTAAAATATAGAGTGTGTGTGTGTGGGTACGATATGTCCAATAACTCTTATTGATACTTGTTCTTATAAATGGGTTATTTCAACGCAGAATGAATAAATCTATGTGTACACACAAAAAGATAATCAAATTTTGTTTTAAAAAATTTAACTTTGTAATTTAGCAATAACTTTAGGGGTAGGCAGAGGTTAGAATCCCCCAAATTCATGTTCATTTTATAATTTTTTGTTCATTCTCATTAAAGGTCTTCATCATGACTCCTGCATTGTTTCAGGTGTCATCTCTCTCAAATCACTGCAGTGGCAGAAAAACAATAAACGTGGCTCCAGCGTAAATGGAGTGTCTACAATAGAATTTGCAGCAACTCTGCAGTTCTGCAGATGAGAAGGTTCTAGGCCCATTCTCCATATTTTATCTCGATGTACATGAAGGATGAGCCTGGCATGTTCATTCCTGTTAGCGCCATATAACCTTTCATGCTTTGGTGCGCCTTAAAACCCAATTCAATTCAATACAATAACTTTCCGGGACCTGTTATCAAAAGTGATTATCATATATGGACCAGTCTTACTCATAATATTATTTTTCATATTAAACTATCGTTTTCCTATAATTAAAATTAGTATATATTTATAATGTAGAATGGTCTAGCGCACATATATATATATATATATTTTATGTAATTATGTTAAAAAATGACTTTGTAATTAATGATTTACTTTATAGGACCGCCTAAAAATAGACAAGAGTTTTGTCTAAATGACTTGGACAAGTCTTACTCATAATATTATTTTTCATAAACGATCGTGTTCCTATAATTAAAATTAGTATATATTAATGTAGAATGGTCTAGCGGACGTAAATATGTATTTTTTTTTTTATATAATTGTGTTAAAAATGACTTTGTAATTTAATGATTTACTTTCCGGTACCGCCTAAATATAGTCAAGGATTTTGGCTAAATGACTATGGCGTTCATATTCTTCTATTTAATTCTCAAAAACGAACACACGTTGTTGTTTTTTACTGAAATTGATTTATATCAGCGCAGAAGTTAGGGTTAGGGTTATTTGTTATTTAACATTTACTTTCCGGGACCCGATTCTTTATTTAATTGTCTATCCAAATTGGGTCACACATGTTTGCCATAGGTATTTTGTTAAAACCATCATATCATAATGATATTAAACAAGCATTATTTATTTTTTGTGGGTAGTTATACTAACAAACATAAAGAAGCATTTATGTAATAAACAAGAAATGTGTTTATGGGACAATGATGCCCCCTCTTTCAACCATCTGCCTAACTGCGACCTTGACCTTTGAGGCACTGACATGAATCCTGCACAAGACACACCTTCTCATTGTGATGAACATTTGTGTGAAGTTCGACGCATTAATTTCCTTCAGTAGTTTTGGACTAAAGGCTAACATGAAAGAAATGACCTTTGACCTCCAACTGTCACCTTGACCTTTGAGGCACTGACATGATTACTGCGCGCGACACACCTTCTCAATTTGATGAACATTTGTGTGAAGTTTGACCCAACTCCCTTCAGTAGTTTCCAAGTAATGGCTGAGACATGATTTATTTTAAGATTTTTATACCTTTGACCTTCAACTGTGACCTTGACCGTTGAGACACTGATATGATTCTTGCACGCGACACACCTTCTCATTGTGACGAACATGTGTGTGAAGTTTGACACAACTCACTTCAGTAGTTTCCAAGTAATGGCTGATACATGAATCTTTTATGATTTGTTGACGTTTGACCTCCAACTGTGACCTTGACATTTGAGGCATTGTCATGATTTTTGCACTTCAGTAGTTTCCAAGTAATGGCTTTTTTCACGATATTTATACCTTTGACCTCCAAGTGTGACCTTGACCTTTGAGACACGAACATGATTCTTACGCGCGACACACCTCTCAATGGGATGAACAGTTGTGTGAAGTTTGACGCAACTCCCTTCTGTACTTTCCAAGTAATAGCTGAGACACTATTTCCGACGGACGGACGGACAGTGCAATTACTATATGCCTCCATGTGGGGGCATAAAACAATATTAAATAAGTTTGTAATTAAGCATTAACGTTGCGGGATTGCATGAACATGTGCTTTAACATATACGTGTTTTATAGTTTTTTATAACATGGTTAGTCATTTAGCAGTCAATAATTATCTTATCTTTATTTTTATTTTCCCTTATATTTGTAAGTAACATATCGAGGGTATAACACCGTACTGTGCTATATCTACACATTTGTATAAGAAATATAATATAATAGAAGAAAAAAGACAATTTAAAGTAACAAATATACAGTTTCATAATGTTTAATTCGTCATTTTATTAGTAATAATGAAACAAGCCTGTTGAACAGATCCTTTTCTTTTTTTAAGATATTTAATCTTGTATAGGTATGATAGCAGAAAATGATGATGATGTTGTGTAAAAAGACTAGAATAAAATGCACCTATTAACATTTTCTAATAGAACTATGATGTTATTTGTGCTAAATAGTATTCAGTACTCGGTCACTCAAATAAGGAGTATTCAGTACTCAGACCTCAAATTAAGGAGTTTTCAGTACTCAGCGGGGAGGGGCGGTTACATCCTCATATATGCAAATTTATCCTGAAATTAACAGAGAAGTCCCTGAATTCACCTGAAATTAACACTGAAGTTACTAGAGTCTATATATGCAAATTTTTACCCTGAAATTAACACTGAAGTTAAAATATATATATGCGGCGAATTTACCCTGACATTGTATATATAATTATGGACAAACATACCCGCCACCTGCCTATTTCTTCCAGATAAGCATCATGGGAACCAGTTATATCGGCGCCGTATGTGTCATAGAGGCTATTAACCATCTCATCAGTAAGCATGCCAATCTTTGCCGCATGGAGGTACTGGGCTATGTACCGCGGTTCGTTCTGAATCAACCGCTTGTCCATTTCCTGAAGTAAGTGGTCCATAAATGGGTAATAGACGGACACCTTCCAATAGTCTGAAGGATTCCCGGCAGGATGGTTGGCCCTGTGCTGCTGTCTTCCAACGCGGCGTGGTATACGAGGTTCAATGTCAACTTGTCGGGCCATATCCACGGCAGTGTCGTAAAGTACGTCCCACACCATATCATCCCCTCGCTCCCTACGAAGTCTTGACATAACAACCTTAGATTCCGATATTGCCTCGAGTAAGTCGCAGTCAACTGCCTGAAAAACAAATTCATTTGAACAAATATTAAATTCTATAATTGTATTGTTTGCTGCCAGTAGATCTACAAAATAGTAATGTACAGACAGGTACACTTTCTTATAACTGATAATAAATATGTCGGTTAATTTCGATTTTCTTTTAAAAAATAAAGCGCTATGAATGTACATCATAATTATGTTGGTCATTACATTTTTTGTATGTATTATACAGCCAAGTATACGTTCGCATGTGAACAAGAGAAAGTTCAATTCCCACTCGTGACTCGCACTTAACTATCAATAGTTTTATTATCATTTAAAAAACGTAAATTTGCTTAAACTCAGATGGTGACGTTATCAAACGTCCGTTACAAGAAACGTTCAGTGTTACCAAAGAAAATATTTAATTAGCGTCGAGACTACAGTACTGAAACTCAGGAAAGCGACATTATTTGCGGTTCCGGTTCGGTTTCGGTGCATTTCATACATCATAACTAGAGTAGAAAACATTGTGAAAAACGAAGCCATTGCTCGTACGAGCAATGGCTTCATTGCTCGTATTTCTTTGGTACGAGCAATGGCTTCATTTTCCACAATGTTTTCAAAAGCTTATTTACTTGAATAGTTGATTCTTTGGTAGTTTGAAACCGTTCTGCGTTCATTTATTTTACAATCGCGGTGCATTCCGGTTACGGTTTCGGTTCATATGTTGCTTTCCTGAGTTTCAGTACTGTACGTAAATACCTGAAGATAGTTTGTCAGTGCGACAGTACCACTCAGAATATGTTCCGCAGCAACTAGGGCGACTATAAACTCGAAACGAAGTATGCCAGCGAGGTGTAGACCGGCTTTCTCATCATTGTCGTCATGGAGGACTTCTAGCGCTTGGACGACGACCGGAAATGACGTCTTGAAAGTATACAATGCATCGGCTCTGCTTGACCATCGCGTTTCACACAGAGTCCTTAACTTTGACCGTCCATCCATTGACTCTTTAGTGTTCTGGTCTCTTTCTAACGCATTGTAGTATGCCTCTAGTCGCTTAGCAGAGTAGTCAAAAGCAAACGCTATGTCCTGCACTGTGCCCATCATTGTTCGCACTGCCGGTATGTTACTGCTATGTACTAGTGCCAGATTTAAGGAATGTGTCTTGCAGTGAATGTAGTTTGCGAGTGGTGCGACCTGACGAATCCTAGCCTGAACCCCGCTAAACTTGCCACTCATGTTGGATGCTCCATCATAACACTGTGCTCTCAGGTAATTAATTTCAAGTCCATGTTTCTCTATTTCATTCAAAATCATTTGGGATAAGTGTTCCTCCTTTACGCTATCCGCTTTAACAAAGCCAACAAACTCTTCTCGGACAGTAGGTTTCTCCCCTGATTCATCAACAAATCTTAAGCATATTGATAATTGTTCTTTTGTCGACTTATCGGTCGCCACGTCAGTCATTATACCAAAGTATTTAGCAGCTAAACAATCTTGAATAATTTTGTCAATTATTGTATTGGAACACAGCTCAATCAATTCATTTTGTATCTTGGGTGAGGTGTACTTTATACCTGCTCCCTCTGACGCTAGATGTTCCGACAAAACTGCATCTGTAGTCGCGAAAGAATTCAAGATTGCCATAAAATTACTTCTATTTTCGGTGTGACCGCGGAGAGGAATGTTCTGTCTTCCACATAGAAGTACCACTTCTATTATTCTGCTGATGATATGCCGGTTATTCTCAACTTGTTTTGCGTGGCTTTTGGACTCATAACAGATTGAGATTTATTTGACCTAACACTTAAAAAGTTCTCCCCTAAAGTTACACAGCCATGGTGTGCGCTACCACTGGATTCGTGACGTTTCACATAGACAGCGAGATTTTTCCAATCAGTGAATGGATTGATGAATGCTTTCTCTTTTGACTCTTTTTTACCAAAGATGAAGCAGTAGCAGCAGTATACAGCATTGTCTGATACAGAATAACGTAACCAGTCATGTTCAACCAACCAAGAGGGTGACAACTTTCTCTGTTTATTACCTATTTCTCTGGAAAAAAAAAGTTTTCTTGAAACAAAATCGTCATAATATCTACTTTTTGTATGAATGTGTGATAAACGTTTAAAAAAAAAAAAAATTGGCGGGAGCGAGATTCGAACCTACAACCTCTCGATCTGAAGACCTGTATGCTAATCACTAGACCACAGCGGCATATGAAATACGGATAGGTAGAACTAATGTCTATTCACAGTAGAAACGCCACGGACCTATAACATATCAGTTCTGTTCGCATTTTAACTCCGCGAACATTGACTATTTCTTTGTATTTTACGGACTATTTTACGAATTTTCAATTCAAACAGACGCCATTTTTTTACACCCGAAATTGGGCGCGCTACCTCGGCGAGCACTACGGGTACCTATGGAGTCTAACAACACGCGTACAGTGTTTCATACCGTAGATTATGTAAAAACTAATACCTTACCGGACGAAATAACGTCCCATTATGTGTCAACACGATGCAGTGTTGGTGACTGACAGGTCACCGTGACATAACTTGACACGTGAAATTGACATGTTGGTCAAATTGGATTTGGGATTACTGTCTGCTGCTAGAGGTCCATGATCAAGGTATTTGTTTTATCATTAAAATGTGTTTGTTAATAAACAGTACACACCACTTTTAGATCGTACATATTTAGACATAAGCCAAATAAAGTGCCTAAAAAAGTGGCGTATACTGTATAATAGAAAGTTTATATTTTTCGTGTACTCCGATCTTTCCAGTAACTGGATGTACTGTAAACTGTAGAACGTTTCGTGGAATAAAACAATTACTAGTAGAAATGCTATCAATGTCCCTCGCACCCCCGCCCACCCAAGTACGGTTGATGTGGGGAGGATGGGGGTGGGTAGATGGAGCTTAAATACCGAAAACAAGGAGCGGATATAAAGGAAACTAGAAACCCCCTCCACCCCCACCCCTCAGATTCATGAATGTAAATTGTTAGCGTTGTCTCTTTATCGTTATGTTATCCCCATTTCCTCGCACATTCGTCAATACATACTCGATATAACTACCATCGAAATAATGTAAACAGCCATTGACATGTCAGATTAATATTTATGTACAGTAACATAAATCTACATACACATATGTGTACATATATATCCATGACAGTTAGGAGTAGAGTTTTGAGTTTTCCTTTATAAATATGTTACATTATGTATAACAAAGGATAAACTCTGTCTGTTTGATCATTGACATTGGATTGATGTTGTTTTTCAGAGAGGTCTCAAATGTGAATCGTGCCATTGAGCAATTCTAAGTGAATTGATACTGACGACTTCAGAATGTCAAACCGAGTTAAATGCCATTGGATCATTTTGAGGTGGGAGCCCTTTTAAAAAATGTTTACACTTGTGTAGTTCTTTTAATGGAGCTTGTGTTATGCTTAGACGGTGCTGTTCAAAGTTACAGTAAAAAATGTTTTCGGTGATAATGCAGCGTGATTGTCATATGAGCTCGTGTAAACTACATGTACTGGATACATGCAAAAACAAGTTGTGTTAAAGGGACACAAGGCAAACCTTTTTTTTTTAAACTTCTGGAGTTTCGGTCAATTTTTCTGCATAATTTGCATTAGGGATCATTAATAGTATTTATTAGAATAGTTCAGAACTGTTGATAACAGTGCACCTATAATATAGTTAAGTATTTGATAGAATAACGAAGACAAAATGAAACACTTTTATATAATTTTTAATGCAAGCAGGTTTAAATTTAAAATGTTACCAGGTTAACAAATGGAGATGCTAATGTTAATGCTTGATAAATACTTCAAGAGTGCCGTGTGTCCCTTTAACATGAACTAATTACAATATTATTATGGTCTATGTGATGGGTCCCCAATTTATTAAAGGGACACAGAGCAAATTTTTCATTACTAAAACTAGCGGCATCACCAGGTTTTGAGATAGAAAATAAATAGTTGTATATTAAAGGAGCCCTTTAATACCCTTATAACTTATATTTATTTGATAGATCTATTTGTATAAAAACTATTGATATATTTCTCACGATTAAAATCACAGCCGAAACACGTTATTATTACGTTTCCATATATCACACGGCACACCTTTACGGAAATCAACGGGAAAAAATCCGGAATATTACGAGTTTACACGAAGTCCAACTTCGGCGATGACGGTACACAGATGCCCAGATACAATCAACAATTACGATGTTTCAGTTTCTGAAAGTGTACTTTTTTTTTTCAAGCTGATTAAAATTATTGTATCTAAAAAAATTTTCTTCAATAAATGCTTATCTGATCTGATCATGATTTACATGATCAGATTATTGCTTGCTAATTTCATTAATGTCCTATAAATCAATTTTTTTTTAATAATTATAGTACATGAACCTCTAGGCCAAATTGTTTGAAACAGCCAGAACAAAGTCATTTTATGACACTGTGTATTCCGTAACAAGTGAAAGAAGGGTTTCATGATCCTAGCCATATCCTGTTATCACCTTTCTGTAACACAGTCAGTTAGTTTTATGACCCTGCATATTCAAGATTGAGTGACCAGTAAGGGTTTTATTGCATTTATGGTATTTCGCAGTACTTAGCCACTTTTACCCAGCTTATATGGCATCAGTTGTATTACCATACCTGTGTATTTCACCATCAGTGGTGGTGAATTCAGTGCTGTATGGAACAAAGCATAATTAGGCCAATATAACTTTATAAAGCTTCATTTATAAATATCTACACCAAAAAAGGGGTTATAACATTAGAAAATGAATGGCGGTGGGAATATAAACCTTATAATTAGACATAATATTATAATACTTAATAAAAGTATATATGTGGCTCATTACCTGCTCAAACAAATAGGGTAGATAAGTAAGGAGTATTATCGTTTTCTTCACTCACAGGTTTTTTTTACTGTTTTTATAGCCGAAATTCGGTCATATTCCCAATGCCAAAACATATCTTTTTTTCCCAATGAAGAGGAAATAATTCCCAATTTAAAAAATAAATAAAAAAACACTTTTTTTTTTAGAGTGCCAATCCAATGATTGGGATTCAAAAGCTTAAATAAATGCTTCTGTTTAGCTTGGTGTACAAAAAACAGTATTAAAGATATAATTATGAAAGGAATGCTTTACTTTATATTTTTCCGAATTTTATTAAAAATCGCGCTAAAATTCCCAATTTTATGAAAAATCGCGTTAAATTCCCAATTCCAGGGGTAAGGGTCATGTTCCCAAAATCATGAAAAAAAGCCCTGACTCATTATTTTGTAACCTGATAAACAAACTTCAAACATTTATTTGTTGATATCATCATATATTACAGGATACAGAAATTTATATTTGGCATACAATGTTTGAGGTCAGCCCTTCAAAACGGGGTTTGTAGAAACCGGAACATAATTTTACTGGGCCAGTTTTTTTTATATAAATAATTAAAAAAAATAAAAAGATATTGGGGTAAATATGTTAGGTCTTATTAAAATGCCTGAAAATAGGTAACACATGCTTTGAATTAGCAATACCTGTAGCCCGATTTATTACTTATGATAAAAAAAGAGTATTCTGGAGAAGAACTTGGACAGAACATGGAATGGTGATATTTATATAACTCTTACCCTTAGACCTTCGAATGACAATTATGCGATCAATGTGTACATTTGTCTAATTCCCACTGTGTATGCCTGCCGCCGCCTCAGTGGGGTAAAACGTTGATAGGCGCATAATAAGTGATATGTTAATAAACACAAACAACAAAGACAAACTATGAAAGTATGCAATCAGTTAGTCTCATTTATTTGACATCTTGGTTTGTTACAAAAGGACGTTTGCATATGCACCATGTGACTGGCGTTTGACCAAAAAACGTGTGGACAATTTCAGACCGTGTGTAAACGTTTCTTGTAAGACGTCACTACACTGACACCTGTATTTTTGCCGTTCAAACAGTGCATAGTACCTAGATAATAGATTTAAACTAATGTATTTCATATCTTTTTTTTTTTATTATTAACATTGTAGTGTGAAATGTATAACAAATGATCATTTTAGGTAAGTTGTACATTTATAAAAATCAGTGTATCAGTTTATGTCTAGGGCAGAGAAACTCTACGGAAAATCCACACATTAAAAAGTCAAACGCGTATGCACGTCGGAGGACGGTTCATTTCAAAAATCGTCTTGCCGTTCGTAGACATGTTTTTAGATCAGAGAAAACGTAAAGCCACCGCTTCATGTTATACTATAGGAGAGCAAATCCCAGAACTTCTGTGATGCAACAAGCTTTTCTCAGAAATGAGTCTGCAATCAATAAACAATTTCATCCCTATGTATTTCATACTTTCAGTGACAGTTGCCTTTAATACTTCAAGAAAGTATGATCTAAGTTATCTCAATAAAATATTGAGAACCTGTCTGTGTTGTCAATCTGTCAGATATGGCGCGGTACTTTGTGTGACGTCACACACCGGAAATCAGCGGAAATAAACCCGAGGCGAATACGGATATTGTATCGGTCAACAGGTGATTTTTTACCTGGCGATAAAAAGCACGGAAAGCGATATATCACCAAAAAATTAGTTGCAATGTGTTTATATAGTGTTCAGTAACAAATATAAACAAGAAACAAGAGGTATAAAAGGGCTCCTTTAATGTTTTCTCCCCATGTAAAATGACCTTACTAAGTCATTAAAGTAAAATATTCTATCAACAAAACGTGTAAAATTTAACAATTTTAGATTTTTGGCAAGAGTTGTATTTTATTCCCCTTCTAGTAAAAATGGCTTATAGAGCATTGCACCATCTGTCAGATTTAACTTTCCTTATAATAGATTCTTGCTGTAGTACTGTTGGGTGAAAAATACATTAAAATTGTTCTGTAATCATGTCAGGTCAATCATATACTCGTATGATACACAATATAATATGTATTGACCCTTTATTTGATGTGCCATTTACTCAGTTTTGGTCAAGGAACGTTTATAGCATATCGGCTTTGAATCTTCAAGTCTTACTGGCGCTACTGGTTTACTTCGATGTATACTGCTAGCCGTCAAACTGTCCCATTCCCCTTAACATGCCTTAGCTCTCCCTAGCAACACCTGATTCAAATTGAATACTGTACGCGACTTATTTTTACTTTTTATTTTCTTTCATGCTGCACGTCATGTGGAAGAAGACTCCATGTACACCACTGGCCAGAGTCAATGCTGAAGTTTATGTTCGCTTAATTATTTGCTTAATAAAGTATACATATGAACTAAAATATTGTCTTTATAAATATGTCTTCCACCACAAAGTGGTAGGTGAGACAGATTATATTTGGCTTTTCCGTTCGCCGTCCCAAATCTTGTCTGCGCTATTTGTTGGATTTTTACGAAACTTTGTAAGAAGCATCAGTATGGGCATATCAAATATTGAAGGTCAAGTGCGCCGTGACCCAATAATGATCATGAAAACCCTTGTCTGCACTGTGCACTTCCCCAGAAGCAAATCTCATCAAAATTCATGGTTTGAGTGCATTTGGTGAGAGAATGATGCCTTTTGATTTTGATGTCATTAGGTCAAAGATCATTGTCACCGTAACATGATAATGTAAAATGTTGTAAACTGTAAGTCAAATATCATGAACTTAATGGATGAATTGCTTCTGGCGAGAGGGTGATCCTTTTGATTGTGAGTGGGTCAACGGTCAAGGTCACAGACCGGATAATGTCCGTAATGAAACTCTTTTTTACTTTCTCTAAAGCTAATTTCATAAAACGTCTTTGGTGAATAATCCCTGTTTATTTTGAAGTCAGTAGTTGAAAGGTCCGTTACCATGACCGGAAAATGAAAAGTCTTGTCCACACAGTTTTTCCTTTTACCTAAAGCAAATTTCATAAAACTTCATTGGTGGACAGTGGAAAGAGGATGATCCGTTTGATTTTTAGGTCAAAAGTCAAGTTCCTGCTGACATCCATTATCAAACATTTATAAACAAGGATAAGCATATGGTACAACACACATGTTATAATATAACTATATATGCCCTATAAAGGTAACAGACCCGCACTTTTCGGATTCACGCGTACAGTGTTTCACAACACCACAAACCATTGACACAATTTCATGTCCACATATTTATGTTATGCAATCTTCGAGTTTACACAAAATCATGTTTGTTACTGACAGTAGCATGTCGGTTACTCGTCAGTCATTTACTCGAGTCGCCCCCTCAGTTTCAAACGAACAGTTAAAAGAATATACTTCTTTCTGCCTGTTAAACTTATATTAGTTTATCGCTTTTTCTGATTTTGAAAATTAACTCTGAAACGTATCATGATTTCATTTTCCGATATACCGTTGCAACATTGTAAAATAAATTGGGCACTCTGACATTAACCCAAAGCATGTATAGATCAAAAATTTAGTGTAAAATACATAGACACATACGGGGCGGGGGCGGGGGTGGGGTGGGGGGGATGAAAGAACTTGCCTCCGGTTTTTTTCTTATATTTTACATATCTACAGAGGAAAAATGTATTTACGCGTACATGCCGAATTTGATTAAAACTGCGCATTCGCAGCTATATACAACTTAATCAATACGGTATAGAGGGTGGTGGGGGTGGCATGAAGGGCGGGGTTGCAGGGATACTACCGTAATGGTGTCCTTGAAAAAAACTGCGAACATTCTACTCTAATAATTCATTAACTACAGAACAATGTTGAAATCAATATATCTCTTAAAGAGGATTTCACAATGTCATGGTTTTATATCCCGCGTGTACATTAACTTCGAAAGGCGATTGTTCATATTTTAGCGAACACGGTGTACTTTGTTAATTTTGGGAAAGAAAAAGTACTTTTTTCTGATTGACTTTAAAGGGAGTACATCAGGATTTTTCTAGAAATATCTTAAATTATAAAAATGTTCCAATTCATGATAAAACACTTATATCCATCAAAATATGATATTCGAACCATATTGTTAAGGTTTAAACTTCGAATACACCATATAGCTAGGACGGAATAGGGCATACACTGCTGAAATTAACCCTGGTGCGTAACCTAGGATAGCATGTATTACTGTACAGAATGAATTTCCTTGTAACTAAGGGGTCATTTTTAGGATTATTCATTATGTTTAGGCGCTTTAAAATAGAAGATATCATTATTTGTCAATTTTAAGTCGGACACCTAGACCCGTTTGAAAAGCCTGATGTACTCCCTTTAAATTTTGGTTTTTAATAGTAGACATGTCAATGAACACTTTCAAGAAAAAAAATTCATTCTCGTTGTTAAAACTTCATTTTTTTACAATTTTTTCGGATTCAGAAAATTAGCACTGCAATATATATTTTTACCATCCTCATTTCCTTTCCCGACGTACCGTTGCAATTTGGTTTGTTAAAACCTATTCCGAGCACTCCGGCATAAATCAAAAGCATGTATAGATCAGAAATTTAATCTGGAATGCATGGATACATACATTGGAAATATATGTATTGAAATAATGGAATTATTTCATTTTTTGTGTACCCAGTCGCGTCTGTAAATGTATATGCGTTATGCCGTCTTTGAGTCCGTGGGTCATGTTAGTTAATTTTGGGGAAAAAAAAGTACTTGTCTCCGATTTCATTAAAATTTTGCATATGGACAGAGGAAAGATTTATCTATGCGTACATGCATTTGTTTTTATTCTCGCTTCTAAAATGACGAAATAAATCGATTTTGATTTAAAAGCGCATTGTTGGCAATTTAAACCTTAAAACAACCTAAATTCATCCCTTGGAAAAATACCTTTCACTATTAATGGGAATTACACGAAGTGTACACCAATTATGTTCGAACAATGTAGTTTGTGAATATTATTACTTTAACAACGATCTGTGATTGTGTTTTGTCATAATCACAGTTTATAGATAAGAGGTGTATAAATCTGACCAGTGAAATTTTTCCCAATAATGTCATTTTGTTATCGATTTTATCACGTGACCTTGTTTGATAAATATTCCTACGCCATAAGGCTGGCGTTCCTACTGTCAAGGACAATATTTCGTAAAGATATACTTTTACTTTTCTAAAGTTAATCAATTTCATTTTATATCTACTTTTTACTTTAATAGTTATTCTGACAAAACTACCACAAGAGTCGATCTATATAAATGTATCAAATGTATTTTTGCAACAAATAAAATTTGCTGACAAGTTTAAAACGGAACAGTCACAGTGGGTGGGTGGGGTAGGCCTACATAGTCCAAGGACAAAATGCATTAGGCAAATAAATCATAGTGTAAATTGATACCTTGTTGGGAACTTGTATAAGTGACAGTCATTCCAGGATCCTTTTAGGATGTTCTCTTTAATACTGTCGTCCGGATCGGTAACAAAAGTTAAATCGGGATACGAAGGTCCATGCTTAATGCTTAGTTCGGTCGTCGAAGCCGAACTGATGGAACAAGAGGGGGTACTGATAGCAATTGAGTCAGAACAGACCTGTTCACTTGTATCACTACCTTTAAAATACTCGTTTATCTTTTTAAACATTTTCCTCTATTTTTATTTGTTTACATTTTAAATTTCGCGGCTAAAGAACTATTGCCGATATCATGAAAACGCTCGTAAAAATAAAGCGCCTATCGCATCGAAACATGGTTAAACACCACTAGGCTCTTTTCTCTTTTTATTAACATCAGTATATTCACGACTCTAGGCCTACACATATTAAAGTGGGCCTACACATCATTTTAAGAACGATACCCGAGATCCTAAATGATACAGTTTGAACCCATATTTGTCATAAATGGCCTGTGCTTAACTATACTTGGCGAAATGATGTGTAGGCCCGGGCCTAATGGCCTAGCGGCAGTTACGCTACTGATCACATTGACATGTACTGGTCATCTGCTTAAGTCAGTTGTATGTTAACTGTGGTGTTCGTTCCCTTCTTTCTACCGCCGTTTTATTTTTATCAAAATCTTTGTTATTTTAGCTCCAAATTATTTAAAAATTGCTCATAGCCCGACAGTGTTAGCTATATCTGGTGATGTTTTGTTTTATAGTGTATACTGTTTGTTAATAACATGAGGTACAGTTTATATAGGGCAAGGCAGAGCAGGGCAGGGTAGGGCAGAGCAGGCTAGCAGGTTAATAGGTTGGTACTTAATTTCAATGTTTACTAGACTAAAATGACTGTGAGGAAATAAAAATAACCGTTGAGACACAACAAAATTCAAGCGAATGTTCGAAAATGTATGGACCCCATCTTGCGCTATGTCACATTTCTGGAATATATAAATAGGAACAGGCAAATAATCATTTTCTTACTTTCTGTGTAAATTTACACCCCACTGAGGTGTTACTCCTCCGCAAAAGGTCGTTACATTCACCACATCAACGGTTAACGTATGGACAGGGTGAGGATATACCTCTATTAACTCTCCCAGGAACCAATCTCGCGCAACTTCAAGATAAAGGACTCCAGTGGGAAATCTATTATTGCGATGGACGTCTTTGCAGCTGCTATACGCTTTCTGAAATCTCGTCTGGAATGCACATTGCAAGAGAATGGACACGAAATATATGAGATTCGGACATACTCTGGACTCTTACGATACCAGCAATATGGGATGCGGCGGCAAAACAGTTTATGCGAGAAAGTGCGATTAAGGTATATAGTTTATAAGGGATTCAAGCTTTCGGAATATCATTTAAACACCTAATAAAATTGCCAAACCAAAAGGTTATGCTGAAAAAAAAAGAAACCGTCATAAATCCCAGCAACGAGACCAGGACATTAACTGACAGCGGCAATTAACATTTTATTTTTATTTAACGATACCATTTCAAGAAAATGTTCAACCGTTACAAGTGGTTGTGGTTGTGGAATGATTTATCATGTTACCTTACAACTATGTGGCACCGCGTTGCTTTTTAATACCATTTTTATAATATAATGTATTGGAACATGTCATATCACCAATTCGAACATGTCATATCACCAATTCGAACATGTCATAATTCGAACATGTCATATCACCAATTCGAACATGTCATATCACCAATTCGAATATGTCATATCACCAATTCGAATATGTGATATCACCATTTCAAATTCAATGAGAGGAATCACCTAATTGAATCGGTAATATCACTCATAAATATGAGTGCTGGTTGATATTCTGTAACGTTTAGAATAGGTGATATCACTAATTCAAAATGATTGAGTGATTTGGAAAGGTGATATCACATACTGGAATACTATATACGATGATATCACTTAATTCTATATACGATGATATCACTTATTCGAATTTTAAAATATTTGATATTAAGAATTCCTTTTTAATGTGTGATATCACATATTTAAATCGGTGATATCTCCTATTCGAATATTGAGTATCGAACAAATGGTATTAAAAAAGCAAAAAGGCGCCCGATTTACAACTGTATCACAGCCACACTATCAGTTTAATATGAACTTCTAGTCTTTTATAGTTCGTTTATATGGTGTTTTACGTCATTTTCAACACATGTAAGGTTATATACGACGGTCGATTTTGTTGTGGTGGAGGCAGACCACCCACTTTTCCTGGGTATACATTTGTTAAGAGGGTCGCTGGGAAAATTCGCTGATTATGGTACCTTTTTTAAACAGACAGTTTGTTTTTTTTCAGGCTGGTATTCCGGGAGAGCAACTGTCTCTTGCTTTGGAACCGGAAGCTGCCTCTTTATACGTCCTGAGTCTGAAGAAGTCACGTGACGGGATCAGGAAGCAGTTGATTGATGAAGGCATGAAGTATATAAATATAGACCTTGGAGGTAATGATTACATCGACATATTTTGTTTCTGTTTTTCGTTCATTTAGAAACTTTTAAAGCCTATTTTCATTATTGATATTACTACAAACAAAAGTTTGAGGCTGATAAAATGGCCTGACCATGTAAAGGTCAAGAAAAACAAAAACACTAGCAAATCAGCCTGAATAGTTTATAATTATTTCATGTAGATCATGTTCTGGAAACTTGAAAATAAGGTTGGCATGTGATTTATCTTAATTTATTCCCTGCTGTATATATTCGAAAGGAAACAAGAAACGCATCGCGGTAATTTCCACTATATGTTGTAATGTAAAATATGCCGCTGTAAATCGAATGGTGCATGGCTACATAAAACTTTTCCTTTTGGAAAATAGACTAAACAACACATAACATAAGAAAGAAAGATAACAATTAACAATTTCGGACAGGGAAAGCAACATTCAAGGACGACAGTCAACCACAAAACACAAAAACAAACACGCAAACAGACAAACGAGAAGGCAAAAGTAATAAAAAATGCAAACGACATCACAAACACAAAAGGGTTGACAATAGGGCTACCGCCTTGGAACGGTCAGTAGCAACAAAGGCCACTGGGGGTTTAAACCGGTTCTAGGGTGCACCAAACCTCACACTTACCCTACTGTCATCTCATTAAAACAGGACAGTGTAAATAAATAAATCCCCGCCATGATATAATCTCTAACCAACAAGGCAGCATCAATAGGCAATATAAGTAAAACACAAATATGCTCGTGTAAATATAATACAAAAAAACAATAGCCCAGAAAGCCACAATGAAGGTACTCATTGACTTGGCAGAAGCCAGAGCAACAAGAGAGTAAACCATTAAGAGCACGACAAGAAAGATCATAGACAAACATCAAACGCCACCGTCGAATTGGGCTTTAGGTAGACGTCATCATAGGGTCCACAGCCTGTCCGGTCATCGAACAATTAAAGAGGAAAGCATAGTGGCGAACTGTAAAAGAGTCCACCACCAAGCATGCAGTACGTTGCAAAATGGTAGGGTCATAACCTCTTTTAATAAACTTTTTAACAAGTTTAACAAAGATAGTATGAAAGTGATCATGACCAAGAATCTTACGAAGTTTATAAATGACATCACCATAGAAGTCGGGTTGTGATAGTCCTTGTCGCAGAAGAGTCCTTAAATTACTTTTATATTTGGAAAGAAGATCAGGGTTACGATAATAAAATTTTGCAAAGGTTTTACGAAGTTTATGGTAACGGTAACCTTGATTGAGGAGCTTTTTAGTTATACAAAGATTACGAATATTAAATTCCTCAACTCGAGTACAAGCTCTTGAAAAACGAATAAGTTGAGACACATACACCCCATAAGAAGTTGCTCGGGGAACATCCCCATCCAAGTGGGGATAATTAACAATGTCAAAATTAAAATCATCTCTCTTGTCATAGATTTTTCTAATTATTTCACCATTTTCAATCGAGAGATCTAAATCAAGAAAAGATCTTTTTAGATAAAATACAGCATTGAAATGGCTCAAATGTTCAATGCGTAAGTTCAACATTGAGAATTTCGTGTTACAAAGTGTACTGTTTTGAACAAGTCTACAGTAGCACAGTTGTGTCCTTTCACTAACAAGCTTCAGCCCGTGTCTTGGGATGTCTCTGGAATGCTACATGGAATTAAGTGTGCAGCATACATTATATAGCGGGATTTCCTGAGTTGCGTTTCTTTTTTTCCTTTAGAATATGTTTTAGCCCGAGTACTAAAGTCGGGAAATTGTTTGTGTTAATGACGTTATAGAGACAAGCTAGTTAATGTGTCTAATAAACTGATTCAGAAAGGATATAATAACAAATATAGCATTAAAATCATTCCCTTGGTATCAAAAGGGGCTTTGACTTGGGGTGAGTGGGAGAGGTGGGGGTGTGGGGGTGTGCGCGGGGAGGTGGGGGTGGGGTGGGGTGGGGGTGTCATATGGTTTATAAAAGGTTTATTTACAGGAAACACTTTAGAAATCTTCTTTTCATTGCTAATACTATTATGTCATCGTTTGCCTCATCTAGGCTATAGAAGAAACTTGGTTTTATCAGAAAGTACTTTTGTAAATTGTAGTACTGTTTGCCTGTGGCATTCATACGAATGTAGTGTACGGTTTGATTACCAAGGTGTCTTAGTGGCAGAACGTCCTCCTCGCATGCGGAATGTCGTGGTTCAATACCCGGCCGGGCCACATCAAAGAACTTATAAAAATCATTGCTTGACGTTTCAGCATATACAATACCTCACAAAAAGCATTCCTTGACGGTTCAGCATATACAGTGGCGCTATGACTGATTGACTCCGTATCAGTGTAATGTGACTGGGTGGGGTAACATGACATGCGTCTACGGCGGGATATTCCAGTGTGGCAGGATTATAAAGTTGAGCATTGACCACACTGCTACAAGTAGTCACCGCTGTGATATGACAGAAAGAAAATCGACTTTATTTTCACCCCAACCTCCAACCCCACATATATAACTTTTACGCATGAATTCTGTTGTTTATACATAGTTTTCATCTATGATCTGTAATTTTCAATTTCAGGAGGTACTGCTGATGTAACAGTACACAAGACTTTGGCGAATGGAGCCATTGAAGAGATATACCGACCCTCTGGGGGCTACTGGGGTGGAACTCAAGTAGATATGTCGTTTGATAAATTACTCGTAAGCTTCTGTGGGCAGGATACAATTACGTCTTGGGCAGCGGAACACCAGGCGGATTATTTTGATTTACGCCGTGATTTTGAAGCTATAAAACGATCGTTCAATCCACAAAAAGACGACGAGGAATGCATACGCATACCGGCCTCACTGACCGAGATGGTCAAACGAAAAACAGGACGAACTTTAAATTCCATAATTTCACAGGCAGGGAAGGGTGGTACGATTATATTTGAAGACGGACGACTGATTTTTCAGGCTGAAGTATTCAGTAGTCTGTTCAAAACATCAGTGGAAGGAATTGTTAATCATTTAGAGGACTTGCTCAAAAAGTTGGATGAGTCAGTTTCTACAATTGTTCTAGTGGGTGGCTTCTCTCAGTCACCCACAATTAAATCCGCCATTCAAACGAACTTCAAGAGAATGACCATTATTATACCTGATCAACCAGGCTTAGCGGTGATGAGGGGTGCCACACTTTTCGGGCAAGACAAGAAAATAGTTGCACGACGTATTTCACCATATACTTATGGAATGAATCTATTCAAACAATATCAACATGGCGATCCTGAAAACCAGGTATCATGGCATGACGGCAAAGCGTTAACTCGCGATTTTTTTGACGTGCATGTAAGGGCCGGCGAGAGTATAGAAATCGGGAAAGCAGTGTTTAAACACACGTACACTTCTGTAAATCAAAATCAGCATGTAATGATTCTATTTGTTTATCGTTCTGCAGAACCGAATCCCAGATTTTGCACCGATCCTGGTTGCACGATGATCGGAGATATTACTATTGATCTACCAACAGACAACACGGCTAGCGTTGTAGTAGAGTTGCGATATTGGGATACAGAAATTGTAGTTACGGCATTCGAAGAAAACACGAAAAAGAGCGTAACCGTTACCTTGGATACTCTAAAGAAAGAATGAATCCTTGAAAATAGTGTAAAGCCATTTGGTTGTTAGCCCTCGTGCGGAACTATGTATGTTCGTTGATGTGTTCGTGGGCAGGACACGTTCTCTTAGCCTCGTCTGCCGTGCGAGCACGTTAAAATTGATACTTATCTATTCGTAAGAGCAGGGAAGGCTCCCGGATTCCTTTGTAACATTTCCCTCCTCTGGGTCGGCCATAAGTAACCTATAATATGTTGATATGACATTAAACTGCATTCCGTTAAATTAGTTTCTCTAAACAAAGTTGACTAAAGATAGACTTTCCAATATGACAAATGTGTAAAAGTAAACGAATGCATGTGTTGGGCTTTACATGGCTTTCGAAAACACGACTTGTGGCAGTGAACTCACTGCTCAACGTTATAGTGCTGCCACACTGAGTAACACATCGTTAACACATAGCATGATACGCAAACGTATATATATAAGTCGAACAGGAAACGTCGCATTCAAGGACCAAAGTCAACAAAAAGCTCGCATAGAAGCAAACTATTATTACAAAGATGAATAAAAGGAAGATATGACATAACAAACATAAAAGGGTTGACAATAGGGCTACCGCATTGGAACGGTCAGTGGCAAAAATGCCGCTGGGAGGTTTAAACTAGTTTCTAGGGTGCACCAAACCTCATTCTTACTTATATTGTCATCCCAATAAAACGGGACAGTGTTAATAAAGATACCCGCCAGGTCATATTCTCTAACAAATAAGGCAGCATTAATTGGCAATATAAGTACAATGCATAAAGCTATCACTTTATGCTCTCGCCGGGCCGACCAGTCCAACCTTTGTATGCTGAACGTCAAACAAGGGTGCTACTATCACCAATGTATGTAGCCTTTGGTTTGTCCTGACCGGGGATTAGACTACTACGCCACTGCCAATCTCTACACTGACTCTGTCAACTTCAAAGAAAGTAGGGCGAACGGTTAGGTCACGTGATTAATAAAAAAAGTTATGACGATGTTTATAATAAATCCTTTTGCGTGATCCGCAAAGATGATAGGCCTATATTCAATATTTTCAAATTGTTTTTTCTACAAATTGTTTTTTCTACAATTTATTGTTTTTCAGTAATTTTCTGCTAGCGAGCTTCGGTTTGAAATGTTTACATATGTGTATCGATTGAGGAGACATAAGTACGTATTATTTTGGTAGTAAAATTGTCCTGATTAAAACTAAATTGTTTTCATGCATTATATCAAATCTTGCAACATCTAATTTGCAGATATTCTGGAAATTATATATTTACACAAGAAAAAATATGTGTCAGGCAAAAAAAAGATTCCATTTTAACAGGTTTTACCAAAATCGTGTTAGTCAGTAGTTATCAGAGGTAGGAACGATAATTATGCGTGGAGATTGCGCCACTGTTGGTAATAGAAAACAAGAGGGTCAAATGTCCCTAAATCGCTCCCCTGATGACCGCGTAAGTATAGACACTTGTTAAAGCATAGGAATCGGACATATTGTATTTGCATGTAATAAACCAGATTGACTATCCACTACTAGTATATTAAAATATATTTTTATATAAAATTATATACATGCGGGGACCTACATACTGTACTATGTTTACAATACGTCCGATTCCTATGGTTAAAGTAACAAGAGTGGGTGAGATAATAGACATCGGGCAAGGCTCACAGAAGATTTGTTTTATGATGATCTAGTGTAACTCTATACAAAACCTTTACCCCGGTGCCGGACGATATTTTACCCCGGTGTCACCATTTGAATAAACTCGGTAGAGGATCATCAGCTGATGCTTTATTCAGCTGCCGAAGGCAGCTGACTCTTATATGGCTTTATAATATGTCTATGGTTAACAGACTGTGATTATGTAGCCGACAATAAGCATGCATTATAACTTCAATTCCTAGGGAACCTATCTAAAAAACTTGAATGGTATAAACACATATTTTTCAATGTTCAAAGCTTGCCGTTTTATTGCCTCAAGAGCAGTCTACTAAAGTGTAGAATGCGGCAATATTTCGGGATCTTCACGTCCGGGATTTTTTTACGGAGCATAATGAAACCGTAAGTGAAACTGAATGAAACCGCAGGAATAAGTGCAAATCTGTATTTTAATGGAATAATACCTTTTTACGGAATAATACCCATTTGTAATGCGGTATTCTCGTAAATACCGCCGTGTTATACACTAGTCGATGGGTTTATTCGCTGCCTATATGCTTTTCATAATTGCACATGTAATGGTAAGGTAGCAATGAACAGTTTCTTTGAGTTTTTCACTTTGATAACGCAATCTTATAATTACACATGGTAGCAGTGAGACGTTTATCTCTGTTGTCATGCACACGCTAACGCACCCGCATCAATTACATGTGAACACCTATAGTTCTGTGCTGATGTGTACTTCTAGCACTTCGTGCTCCAAAGTTGAATTGTAATCAGTATGTAAGGCAAATCAAGGAATTTGAACAGAGAGAAGCGAGGTCGCCCAACTTGATTCAAAATGTTTGGTAGGAACAACTGATGGTAAAACTCAGGAAGAATGTGTCTGGTAAGAAAAAAAAACGGTCGTGGCGTGTTCACTTCAACATTATTTTTTTCAATATTGTTTTAACATCCGTGACTTGATATGTTATTATGTTAAACTTCGTTTCCCGTCACTACCCAGATATATGCCATTTCCTCTCGGCAGCTATTTTACGCTTGCGTAAAACTTTGCTTGTGTAATATGAAAGAGCTCCATGCTTTGTGGTTACAGATATGATTTTTATTTTTCCTCCACTATTAAGTTTGTGAAACTGTGACCCTGTGGCAGGACCAAAATTGATCCCAGTTGCACCATTTGAACACACTTGGAAGAAGAACATCCTCCAAGGTATATGAGTTCTATGCCCTGTGGTTTCGGCGATAATTTTTTTATATTATTATTTTCTCTATGTAACCTCTGCAGCAGGGCCAAAATTGACACCAGTGTTAGTTTGAACGGGTTGAACACACTTGGTGGAGGATCATAAGTTTATCCTTAATTCAAAATATTAGGCCTTTAGCTCTTGTAGTTTGTAAACATGTGACTCCTGGTCGCACCACAACGCAATTCAAAATCTGGATCCCGGCATAGGACCGCTTTTTATTGCCGAAGAACAAAATAATATACATAGACTAGTATTATAGGTTTATGTAACGGCGATTAGTCAACAATAGGTAATATAATTGAAATGTATCTCGGTTTTGATAATTACTTAATTTTCATTAATTTGTCATTAATCCTCTGGAAATTCACAAGTTTTTTGTTGTTGTTGTTTGTTCAACTAATTTCATCACACTGGAGGCTAATAACCTTTTATATGAACCATTTTGTATTTGCTCCGCGATATGTTAGTGGCCGCTGTGTCCAGTTCGTCTTTCGGTATTTTATTCCCGGCTCCGGCACCGCGATGGTGGAGTGGGAATACAGTGTCACTCACTACGACCGAACTTTACCAACTTCTTTACATTTCAATGATCCTGGAGTGGTGCTAAGTTTTCCCATAATGTCTGTTTCTAAGTCACCGATAATCCTAAACTCTTAAATATGCATACACAGATACGTCTACACATTACAAAGCGGGGCTCCCATGTCCCACGGATACATGTTCTATCGCCAGCAAAACAACTATGTTAACATACTATGGCTGTATACTAGTATCATTACGCCTCATAGCTCTATTGCTTGCCAACGTCGTACTGTCAGTGACCAATCCTTACGGGTCACTGGCAGTACGACGTTGGCAATCAATATAGAGCTTTGAGCTTTCATCCTTACGCCTCATAGCTCTATATTGATTGCCAACGTCGTCCTGCCAGTGACCCATCATTACGCCTCATAGCTCCATTGCGTGCCAACGTCGTACTGCCAGTGACCCATTATTACGCCTCATAGCTCCATTGCGTGCCAACGTCGTACTGCCAGTGAGTGACCCAGCGCTATAATATTCCGTTACTCAGCACCTCTGTCACTGGGCTACGGAAGTATGAAACCACCAAGTACATTCTCCTTTGTCACAAATGTTTGAATGTCACATATTAAGGATTTTCTGCAACTTCATCTCAAGTATGGATAATGCAGCAGTGGAATAACAGAAAAGTAGCCTTCCACGTGTAGAAACACCAGAAAGGGTGGGATCGCAATACATGTAAAAAAGTTCTTGGTTGTTTACTAAATAGGTAAAGGGTACAGCTACTTTCATTGAAAGTTGCTCACAACGTATGCATGGATTCGAAAGTTGGACAATGTTCATCAATAATCAAATTACAGCTTTGAAGACACTCCTTGTACATACGGCATCTAAATCGAATAGAAATGGGCCGTTTCTCCCATGTTTAACGTCCCCTTTCAGCAAAAGAAAATATGGATTACTTTTTATAATAGGAACTACATTCTACCACATTACATGTTCATAACTGTGAATGTTTAAAGTGATTGTATATATGTTTGTGATACATGCTGTAAGGTGTACGAGAGGAATTGAATTGGATTTTATAGTCGCACCAACAGCTACGGTCATATGGCGACTTTCCAGCTTACATTGGTGGAGGAAGACCCCAGGTGCCCCTCCGGGCAATTTTCGTGCACGGGCGGGCACCTGGGTAGAACCACCGACGTTCCGCAAGCCAGCTGGATAGCTTCTTCACATAAAGATTCCTAGGCCCCGGAGGGATCGAACCTACAGCGGTGAGGGGCAAGTGATTTCAAGTCAGAGACGTTAACCACTCGGCCACGGACGTACGAGAGGAAGGTCTTCATCGACCCCCGTACTTCACTGGAGAGGGCCAATAAATTGTCCTCCGGTTTTTGATGACTAACAAAGTTATCTGAGTTAGTGACTCGTAAAATCCCAGGTCATTGGTCATGTGACCACTGCTCTGTGTCATAGAGCTATCCTACAGACCCAAGTGATCTAGCACACAGCTGGTGACCCGTATGATCAAGGGTCGTGTCACGTGTGCTCTGCTCTGTGTCAAAGAGCTATCCTACAGACCCAAGTGATCTAGCACACAGCTGGTGACCCGTATGATCAAGGGTCGTGTCACGTGTGCTCTGCTCTGTGTCAAAGAGCTGTCAATGGCATGTATATTCTTGAAAATACAACTTTGTTTCAAGCTAGTTTGGTCTATTAAAGATGCATCTATTGAGTTCTTTGGAAGCATAAATAACCGCGAATACCTTACGTTGACGTCATCGCCGATGAAAAGGCAGCACGTATGTTCGAAACTGGAAGACAAATGTATACTGAACAATGATCTAATTATATTCACTTATTTGTTCAACAGAAAGATAAGAAAGCGAAAACTTTACTTTTCACGCAGGCGGAGGTACCTGCGCGCGCATCCATGTATCGTACCTGCGCGCGCATCCATGTATCGTACCTGCGCGCGCATCCATGTATCGTACCTGCGCGCGCATCCATGTATCGTAAACGAAATGACTATTCCGCTGTCTGAAAATACAATGACTTATTTGTTTTGTTTTATTACTTATTTATCATTCAAATTCTCACAATGCACGTTACCTACTTTTAGCATTATAACAGGGGAAACATAATGTAGTTTATGTAACGCGCTTAGGTTTAATTACTCCAAATCTACCGGATGTGGTCTCCTGCTGCATTGGAAAGTAATTCTATTTAAAAGACTGCCAATCTTTTTTTACTTAAAAACTTTTTTAAGTGCAGTTTTCTCACGGTTATTTTTGGCTGTAACTGTATTCTGGACATGTCATTTCTATCTTGAATGCATTCCATCACGCGTTTAACAGTTTAGATATGAATTTCAAAGACCGGGTATATATCAATGAGTGAGGGGCGAGCAAATGTTGACATTTGTCCCAGTGTTTGTAAACTTGCTGGGTGGGGGGGGGGGGGGGGGGGGGGGGAGGGGGGGGGGGGCCAATCTTTTTTTACTTAAAAACTTTTTTAAGTGCAGTTTTCTCCACGGTTATTTTGGCTGTAACTGTATTCTGGACATGTCATTTCTATCTTGAATGCATTCCATCACGCGTTTAACAGTTTAGATATGAATTCAAAAGTGAAGTTAGACCGGGTATATATCAACTTGAGTGAGGGGCGAGCAAATGTTGACATTTGTCCCAGTGTTTGTAAACTGCTGGGTGGGGGGGGGGGGGTGGGGGGGGGGGGGGGAATTGTTAGTGTAGTTAAATACTTTAAAACCGCTTAAACGCCGAAATTCTGCCGGAATCAATAAAATGAACACCGGATAAAGTAATAATTATCTCTATATTTCAATCGTATGTACAATATCACTTGTATTTTTGCCATATTATACCGCATTATGTTCAGTATTCGTAAATAGAAATTGCATTTAAACTGTTAACTATAGAAGACCCTCAGAAGTTTCGGGAGTGGGGAAGGATTATACGCGTCTTATCTTTCATGACATGAGGCTAGGATGTGTTGTGAAGAATAGAAAAATGTCACCTCTCGTTCGAATCCCGCTTTCCGTTAAACTGGTTCCGGTCCTGTTACAGTAAACAGTAGCTATTGATGAAACATCGCTATGACAGCATCTGTAATCAACTAAATACATCGTGTAATATCAAACTGATAAACCTGCTTGACACTGTCACAATATCTCATTTGGTATTTTGTAGAAATACATTCGCATATTACTTTATGAACAAACGTTTTAAACCCGGAATATTAAACCTGGATCCCTGCACAGAAAACCGCGATTTACTGCCTATCGGATGTTCAGAAGTGCTGATTAGACCTAGTGTGCTAGGTCGCTAATTGTCACTGTAAAAGGGCTGTACATCTGGTATATATGATATATTTGAATACTTATCTTCGTTGATTGCATTGATTTGCCTTTAATTATTGCTGCCAAATTAACAATTTCATTTTTCTACAAAAGATGGCGGACTGTATGCATAATTCAGGAGGCTAATAACCCTTCTAGTAGTATTCTCTCCAATATAATTATTTGGCCTGTCACTGTATCCGTCCGTCTTTTCCCGGGAATGACATTGACATTGACCCTACTCGTAAAACACGTCAGTGATACTGTCGTGTAGGTATGTTACCAGGTCATCAAAATCCTAAACTGTTAATACCAGTACTTCAAACCACCGCGCCGCATACCATAAACCTTACCTTTATCATCTGGTAAGGGATAGTGTAAAACGTGGCAGTGAGACTGTTGGGATGAAGTATAGAGTTGCCAACAAAAAATGGAGAGAAATAAGATTTACTATCTTGTCTATTTAGGTTTAGATGCAGGTTTAGTTGCCAGACTCTTAGACTAAAGATAATGGGATGGAGTGGTTGCGGGTTACATCAGGTTGTTATCAACAATCTAAATTTTAAAATATTTTTCCTAATTCATGATAAAAAATGTCACAATCAATCACAAGTAGATTTAAAAGTAAGTAGCTATTCCGCCAACAACAGCCCAATGATATATATATACATCTTACTTATTTTGAGAATCCCAAAACTCTATAGTAATAATATCAGGCGGCTTTAACCAGCCAGGCCAAGCACCAAAACTGCAGCGTCGAAATTAAGA
Source organism: Cyrtodaria siliqua (assembly GCA_037043455.1). Classification (NCBI taxonomy): domain Eukaryota; kingdom Metazoa; phylum Mollusca; class Bivalvia; order Adapedonta; family Hiatellidae; genus Cyrtodaria; species Cyrtodaria siliqua. The sequence goes on from JAWPHD010000291.1 coordinate 517,681, forward strand.
GTTAGCAACTCATAATTCCTTTCGTATATTCAATCACGGGTTTTTCAAGAACTCGTCAATAACCCTTTACTTTCTATCGGCACATCATCGATTATTATATGACCAAAACACCTTGTATAGAGTTTTGATAAACAGTTTTGTGGTTTGTAATTTTGCCTTTATTTGGCGGGTTAGTTCTGTAAACAGGAAATAATATGCATTCAAGGACCACAGTCAGACACGCGGAAACAAACACTAGTGTTGTACCATGCGTTCAGGTCAAAAAGTTGAACTATGATATATGTTGGCTTTAAATGCTTTCAGTTTTTCATTTGCTCTTAATATCTTTATATGTCAATGTCTATAATGCTCATAACAGCTAACGCACCAGTAGACAATCCTTTAATGTATGAACTTCTTATAACCGACTGGTATCGTTGGAGGACAGTGATTTGAATGATTTTTTAGCTCTACTGCCGAAGCCAGCAGAGCTTACGTGATGACGAGTTGTCCATCGTCCGTCCGTCCGTCCGTCTGTTAACTTTTGTCTTGTAACACACTCTAGGGCCTTCATTATTGATCGGATCTTTTACCAAACTTTGCCAGTGTCTTTATATCAATGAAAGCCTCTGACAAGTTCGAAGAACCAGCCGGATCGGATACATTTCACCGGAGTTATGGCCCTTGTTTTGCTGGAAAATGCCATATTAAGACTTGTGAACACTCAAGGACCCTAATTTATTATTGATCTTTACCAAACTTGCAGAGATTGTTAATATCAATGAAATCTCGGACAAGTTCGAAACAATGTGAAACGGATCAGTAACACCGGAATAATGGCCCTTGTTTTTTAGGATAAATACTATTTTCTGACTTGTTAACACTCTCGACCTCATTTTTTATTTGATCTTTACTAACTTGCATAGATTGTTGATATCAATGAAAGCTGGACAAGTTTTTCGTCCATCCGTCCGTCCGTCGTCTGTTAACTTTTGTCTTGTGAACACTCTAGGGCCTTCATTATTAATCGGATCTTTACGAAACTTTTTCCAGTGTCTTTTATCAATGACAGCTCGGTAAGTTCGAAACCAGCGGATCGGAAACAATTTCACGGGAGTTATTGCCCTTGTTTGCTGAAAAATGCCATATTAAGCCGTGTGAACACTCTAGGACCCTAATTAATTATTTGATCTTTACCAAACTTGCGGAGATTGTTAATATCAATGAATTCTTGGACAAGTTCGAAAACAAGCGAAACACGATCAGTAACTCCCGGAGTTATGGCCTAGTCTTTTAGGATAAATGCTATTTTCTGACTTGTGAACACTCTAGCCACTTCATTTATTATTTGATCTTTTACTAAACTTGCACAGATTGTTAATATCCAATGAAGGCCTGGACGAGTTCAGAAACCAGCTAAATTGGGATTGTAACACCAGAGCTTATGGCCCTTGTTTCATCAGAAAAAATGCGCATTTTCTGCCTTGTAAACTCTCTAGCACCTTCATTTAGTACTTGATCTTTACCAAACTTGCACTGATTGTTGATATCAATGAAAGCTGGGACAAGTTCGAAAACTAGCTAAATTGGGTTGTGTAAATACCAGATTTATGGGCCCTTGTATTTCTTGAAAAAGCTATATTATGCCTTGTGAACACTCTAACACGTTCATTTATTATTGATGCTTTATTGGTAATAGCCATGAAAATCCTGGACGACTTCGAAAAAACAACCATATCTGAAACATTTATACTAGAGATTATGGCCCTTGTTTTTGCTAACATATGCATTTGTTTG